>CM040395.1:52976768-53013621 GCA_022702515.1 Ilyophis sp. 1 JC-2022 | reverse complement strand
ATTCTTATTGGTTGTTCTATTTCCTTAACTCTTTTTTCCCTCTCTCTCTTCTTATATGAAGCAAATGAAATAATTTCCCCTCTCAATACAGCTTTTGCTCCCTCCCACAATATAACCGGGTCAACTTCCTCTGTATCATTGATTTCTAGATTATTTTTAATAATTAATCTTATTTTGGTCTTGAAATCTTCCATTTGTAACAGGGAATTATTTAATCTCCAGAGAGTCTGGCCCCCCTCTAAATCTAGGTTCAATTTCATTGTTATCAAAGCATGATCAGACAATGTGATTATATTTATATTACATTCTATCACCCTTGATATATAATTCTTAAACATAAAAAAATAGTCTAGTCTTGAATATTTACAATAAATTTTTGAAAAAAAAGTATAATCTCTTTCTTTTGGATGAAGAGTTCGCCACACATCTATCAGACCTATTTCCTTAGTTGCTCTTCTCATTATTTTAGCAGCTTTATCTGAACTGTGTTGTCTATCACTTTGTGCATCCATGTTTGGGTCCATGATTAGGTTTAGGTCACCTGCAGCGATGGTTATCCCTTGACTTTCTGAAACTATTATTTCAACAACTTTTTTAATTAAATCTGGACCTTCTTCAGGGGGGTTGTAGATATTCATGAATGAAACCATTACCTCATCGATCTTTCCTACTACCATTACATATCTACCTTCCTTGTCTGTTATCAACCTTTCCAGCTTAAATGCTATTTGGGGCATTATCAAAATAGCAACTCCTCTTCTTGAAGACTTATATGATGAATGATATACCTGAGCATTTGTAAAAAATTGTAGCTTTTCGTGTTCTAATTTCACTAGGTGTGTTTCCTGTAAGAAGATTATATCTCCTTTTTCTTTTTTGAGTTGTTGTAGTAACTTCTTACGCTTAATAGGGTTATTGATGCCATTCACGTTATATGAGATTATTTTTAATATTTTCATTTATTAGAGGCAGTTTAACATATAAAATAGTTTACCCTTCAATTTATATTCCATGTTATATAAAAGATATTTGGTCAAGTTACTTTTAAAATATCTAACATTATGGTTGACAGCCATTTGAATAAGTGAACAACATAAAAACAACATACCAACAAAACAAAACAAAGGTGGCAGTCACTATAAGACTACCAAGTGGATAAAGATTCCCTAAAGGTGGATAGGAATCTGGGGCTTCTATCTGAAACCGCCCCACTTGAAATGGTAACAGCAGCTTCCTGAGGACATGCTGCATTGTACTTGCTGTTTTACCGCCCCCCTTCCTTGGTCTATTCAAATTTTGTTCCTTTAGAAGTTAAAAGGAACTATATCACTCTTGCTTATAAAAGTAGTATTTGTTTGACTATTCCTGATTGCTTTAATGCAGAATTTAGTTTGTTGTTTTTTAAGTTTATAGGCCAAGAGTTTCAAGGCTCTTGGACCATTGTCATAATATCTCTGTTTGATAAGTCAAAAAGTTAAAGATAATAATTTATTTATTTATTTATTTATTATTTTCTATTACCCACAGCGTACCCATTCCCTCCCCTCTTTTTTTTTTCCTCCCCCTTTCTCAACCAAAACTTATATGTTCTATAATTCCCATTAGTTCATCTATCCTTCTGTGCAATACCTAAGTACAGTTATATACTAATTCAAGTACTTAAAATGATTTATTATTATCATTGCCATCCTCCTTTTAGCCATAACCTATAGGAATGTTGACAGTTTCAAACACATTTCATAATCTCATCAATGTGCTTTCAAGATTTAAGAAAATATGGGATTTTTCCCTTCCCCCCTCACTTTATCCAAAATCGTAGAATAAACGAAATGGGGGGGTTATGTCATTCGTGAGTCTCATATTTTTCAAAAAATCAAAAATAAAATAAGTAGAGTTCTTGAAGTCGCAGTCTTCTCAAGACCAATTCAATCGTTTCTATAGTCTACAGGAAAAAATTGAATAAAATGAGCAGCTGTGCATAAAGATAAGACGTACTAAGCTTAGCCCAGTCATGATTATTATCAGTGTTCTTCCTCTTCACTGTATTGTTTCAGTGATTGCATCAAAGCTTTTACTTCTCCCACCATATTAGCGTCCCGTTTTTCCCGACCGCCAGCCGTCTTCCATCCCTCTGCGCCCAATAACTCGTCCAGGTTCGGTTCATATATTAATTGAATGTCAATGCCGCGTTCTCGTAGTCCTCTCGCCGCTGCTTCGGGATTCTCAAAGACAATTATATCGTTTTCTCCAAAAACTTTCAGTTTCGCTGGATTTACTATATGTGACTTGATCTGAAGTTCATTCAGTTTTCTTCTTATGGGTTTGTATTTGATCCTCTCTTTTTGAACGCTAGTCGGATAATCTTGATCGAAGTAAATCCTTGTTTTGTCTGAGTAGATTTCTCTCTTCGCCCATGCTGCACTGAGAACCTTTTGGCGCATGTTATAGTTTAAAAACCGAATTATGAAAGACCTCGGTCTTATACCCGTCTTCTCTTTTGGAGCCATAGAGCGGTGTGCTCGGACTATTTGTAGATCTTCCGTAATATCCAGTTTCTCCTTTATCAGGTTCTCAATAAAAATAACAGCATTTTCACCTTCCGTCCCCTCTTTAATCCCATGGATTCTTATGTTTTCTCTACGACTTCGGCCCTCTAATTCTTCACATTTCTTTTGTAATTCTCGTTGCCTTTGTAACATATGTATCAATACCTTCGTCAGACGCATATCCCTATCTTCATTTTCGGCAATACGGGTCTCTGCTTCGTTCAGTCTTCCTTCCACTTTTCCCAAGTCAGTTCTAACTTCTTTGATTTCCTCCCTCAGCTCTTCGAAATGTCTCGCTGTCTCTATTCGGAATTGTTGAATTTCTGTCCGGGAGTCTTTAAGTTCTTGTAGGATTTTGTCGAATTGAGTCTGCTTTTTCTCTTTTCCTTTGCCCTTTGGATCGGCAGCGTCTTTGTTCTCGCTTTCAATTTTTTCGGTTTGTTCCACCAGTTTGTTGCTGCGGGTATCCATTTCCTTATTTAGTTTCGAGTGGGATTTTATTGCAAATCAATCTCTTAATTTCCTTAATATTTAGTTTTCAAATCACATTAATGTGTTACTTTTAGACTATATTTGAGGTAAGGGGGGGTAGAGCATAGTTCAAGACGCGGACATCAGCTAGCGTACGTCAACCGGAAGTCTGTAATTTCAACATAAATTTTGGAGTGCGCAGAAAAGCATGCTCTTCCCCATAATCAGCCAGAAGCCGCTCATTTTCATTTTGCACTCAACCAGCAGAGCAGCACAGCCATTGTATCTGGGAGCTGGATTGGTCAGGATAGAATATCAGACTGTAGTTTCAGCTCTTTTATTATAGTGCTAGAGAATCAGATCAGGAGCAGCAGTGATTACTGGTCAGGGTGTGTAACAGCAGCCTATGTAATGTGTGCTGGGATCGCTCTGGACTGAGTGATTCTACTGGTCTTGACTGCTTGCTGTTCACTACTGCTGGGTTCTGTGACATCTTGTGTTGAACTCCTTTATTAATTCAGTAATTGGTATTTTATGTCAGAGCATTGCTTCGGTGCATATTTAATAGTAATCCAGTGAAGCTGAGTGTTTTAGAGCAGCACCCCTCAGTGTCCCGGGTCAGTGCCTCCCCCCTCAGCACCTGCAGTAGGTCCCAGCTGCAGCAGTGCAGTCTCTGTGCAGTCTGACTGAGGGAGGTTTTTGTACGGCTCTGTATCACTGTGTGAACACATATTTACTGCCGATGGCGTGGAAACTCTGACAGTAATAATCTCCTGCATCTTCAGCCTGGACTCCAGTGATTTTCAGTGTAAACTGAGTCCCAGATCCACTCCCACTGAAACGATCAGGAATCCCAGACTGGCGAGTTGTGGAAAGATAAATCAGTAGTTTAGGAGCCTGACCAGGTTTCTGTAGGTACCAGCTGAGGTAGTTGCCGTTGTGTACACTCTGACTGGCTGTACAGCTGATGGAGACAGTTTCTCCCTGCTGAACAGACTGAGCTGCTGGAGACTGAGTCAGAACTATATCTGCCATTGATTCTGAAAAACAAAACATGAAAATGGGCGTTAAAACAGAAATCTTATTACACAATGTATCATATTCTTATAAATTTGAACGAAAAAAGGGCAAAAAATTTAGAAATTAAAAAAAAAATATATTTTTTCTAAATATCATGAAACAACAAAGTCTTATACTTCAATGACATCAGAATCTCTCACCTTGAGCATAGAGCCCCAGCATCAGCAGCAGTAGAGAGAGTGACATCATCATAATGCTGCCTGTATCAGTGTCTGTGAGAGGACTGGACAGTCACTGATCAGTACTGGGGGTCTTAAAGTGTGTGGAGCAGTGAGGCAGGACAGGTATGCAAAGCCCCTTCCTCAATGCAAATCCTGTCACACACAGTTAGAGGAGGTCTGATATGTAAAGAGCAGTGGTACTATTGAAGGCTGGGACACGTGCACTATTCACTGATATTTTCACTGAGTCAGACAATAAAATGGTAATATTACTTCATCTGACATTGTACTGTATGATTATAAAAGTGTATCTGGTGAAGACTGATAAGGTATGATTGTATAATATATGTGTTCTCTGTGTTCTGATGTTCAGAAAGTCAAGGACATCAGTCAGGCACAGGAAATCACGCAAATACATTGCATTCATATTCAACTAATTAAAAGTTAAATTCAATATTATTTTAGTCACTCTGAAGACCTTCTTTCTCTGTATTTAATGCAGTCATATTTAGACAACTGCCAATGAAGCAGTTGACAATAAAAAAATGGAGAATTGAGATAACCATAGAAAACGTATGCCATGTTTTAGAATAAGATTTATCCTTATTGTTTTCCAGCAATCTGTAATTTCTGCATCAATTTTGGAATGTACAGAAAAGCTTGCTCTTCCCCATAATCAGCCAGCAGCCGCTAATTTTCATTTTGCACTCAACCAGCAGAGCAGCACAGCCATTGTATCTGGGAGCTCACAATGTGCATTCATTCATACGCTGCCTGGCCAGCTAACCAACCTATGTGAAAATATGAGATGCAGCAGAGAAAAAAATATTGAGAAATAAGAAAAAAATCTAAAGAAAAAAGGCACAAAAAATTTTGAACTGAAGAATTTAAAAAAGCTAGAAGTGAAGGGGGATAAAATTTATTCCAAAAATTAAACAAAATAGGCAATTAAAAAAATGAAATACTTTCTCCATCAAAAACAAAATAACATGGATTTGGAGATGTATTCTGCGGATACCTAAATGAGAGCTTACGAGAGTTTCATTATGACTCGGTACAGTCCACTAAACCAGGGGGCATGTACAGTGTGGCTACCTTCATTGCCTTTCATTGGCTGGAATGAACTGTCACTTAACAAAATTCAGTATCATAACTGATATTGTGTTCAAGTCCAGTGATGCCATTTTCAAAGTCAAGATACAGGAAAAGTGGTCCATCATCCTCGTATAACCGAGTCTGACCTCGCCAAAATGAGAAAGACAGCTGCACTGTCTCCCGATAAATCTCTGGGCCTGGTGAGAAAATTTTATGTCTGATTTTATGTCCAGCTTTACTTTGCATGACAGGGCAGAGAAGGCCAGGGGCGTTGTAGTGGGTGGAATAGTGGAACTGACCACCCAGGCCCCAAGGCGGGTGAGGGTCCCTCACAAGCTCTGAAATTAAAAGTTTGCTTTGGAAAGGAGGCCCACAGAAACTGCATTCACACGGGGGCCAATAATTTTGTGCTACACCCCTGGAGAAGCCAACCAAGAGACAACAATCTATTACTGTCTGTTGAGGGTTTTAAAAATCAATTTACATCCTTTCTTTCCCATTTGCTTTAGTTTGGGATAAAAAATAAAACATGAAGGTCTATGGAATGTCCTCTATTGCATTGCATAGGATTTTATTCTGTATGTATGCAAGGTTTGGATATCCTGAAAATTAAGTTCTTAGGATGAAAAAAAAGGTTTGAATAATTACCATTGTGGCTGTCCGTGGGCGTGAGTGTGTGTGCGTGCGTGCGTGTGACAGAGACAGAGAGAGAATATTGTTTGATCAGCTTTCACAGCATCTTAATCACAACATCTTAATTGTCGTTCCAGGATTCTCCAGCAGGGGACTTGCTAACACGACACTGTTTGTCGTTTTGTCGGAGCAATGATCTGTATGACAGGCAGGTTTTTGTACAGCCAGTTAATCAGACTCAATCACTGTGGTGGACTTTCGGTGGCGGGACCAAATTGGAATTCGGAGGTAAGTGGCTAAACAACACGGCGTTTACACAATTCAGAAAAATTAAATACAATTTCAGAAGTTTCGACCAGCTTTAATTATTTTTGCCTTGTGAATTGTTAGTAACCTATTAAAAACTTCCACATTCGATTTCATTAAAGCTAGCGAGACCAATTTAGCTAGACAGAAAACAAAAACATATTTACGCAAAAATATCAACAAAGTAGGAAATGTGGATATGTAACTCATTTTACAAAAAAAGCTCATTTGAAAAGCTGCGTGAAGCCATAAAGGATGCAGAAAATGTAAATGAAGGCTGTGTCTCTTGAGTAAGAGGTTTTTGTACGGCTGGTGAATGAGTTTGTATCACTGTGGTGGACTTTCGGCGGCGGAACAAAACTGTCAATTGGAAGTAAGTAGTTTAATGTGTCTTTCAGATCCACCCATGTCGTTTTTTTTAAATACAAATACGTCATTTGCCGACACAATATTTAATTCATGAAAATAGAGCAGGAACATTTGGAAGATTACTGACAATTGATCTCAAATCCCATTTAATATAGCCTACTTTAACTTGAAAGTGTCTGTCTTTATCTTTTTGAGGTGCCGATTAACAGATGCAGTCCATGGCTTTGTGCTGGAGATTAACTAAAGAAATTGAATTGGTTCAGTTGGCTTCCATAAGATTTGCTGCCCTCTGCACGGCGCCTCTAGAATTTTGAACAAAATCTCAATTGCCTATGAATGTAATTTTGGGCACAGTCCACATAACTTCGCACATCTTCTCTTAATGACGATGTGTTGTTTAGACTATTAAGTCGAAGTAGCCAATTGAATAAAATGCTATACATTTTATGATATATAATTAATCGGCATAGCAGTAGTGCTTTGAATATTAAAGTGCATTTTAAATTACGACACATTTCACAATCCATTCGGCAAGGGTACTAAATTGAATATGGAGACTTCAAATGATGATTTATTTTACATTTCTTAAATGAAATACGGCTATACTTGATACATTTCCGAGCTTCATTTATTTTGATTGAAATCGATACTTTTATTATATAAACACATTATTATATGGACAACATGTAGATTACATTACAACTGAGGAACACATTTAATTAAAATGTATTGATTGTTTCTATAGTGATAGCCCCAGGATAATATCTTTACAGTGTCGAGTCTATAACATATTCGTTTAAATGCAAAAATTTGGATTGTTTTTAACAATTTTGCTGAGTTAGCGATTATTTTCAATACAGATTTTAACATTTTTAATGAAAGCTATTTATATTAGATTTTTAAGTTAAAACATGAAAAAAACTCTGGAAATGTGATTAATTCTGTCGATTATCAGTTTATAACAGCATTATTTATTAATTTATCATTTTGTAAACAGTTTGTTTAAGGTGCTAAAATATAATTTGGAAAAACAGGTCAAGCTGTCCAAGAGGACCAGAATGTAGACGTTTCTTAAGTCACATGTTCCGAAAATAATGATTAAATAAAAAATAATAATAAATTATTAATAAAAATAACAATAATAATACAAAAAAAATAATAATCACAATAATAACAAAAATGGAATGCAAGTATATAGCACTTTTAATAATGTCAATATGCTTTATATGGTACAATGTAAAGCAAATAGGAAGAAACTCAATTCAGGCACTGACAATGTGTAACACCTGTATCACATTCATGTCTAAATATAAGGACATAATGATTAGCACATAGGGGTGTGGCCACTGTCTGACCTCACATCTCTGCTGTGTCTCCCAGGTGACACGATTCCCACCCTCACAGTGCTGCCCCCCTCCAGTGTGGAGCTGAAGCAGGGAAAGGCCACACTGGTGTGTCTGGCCAACAAGGGCTTCCCCTCAGACTGGACTCTGCACTGGAAAGTGGACGGTACCAGTAGGAGCTCGGGCGTGGCCGGGAGCGTCGGGGTTCTGGGGAAAGACGGCCTGTACAGCTGGAGCAGCTCCCTGACTCTCAGTGCGGATGACTGGATGAAGGCGGGGTCACTGACCTGTGAGGGCACACGGGGGTCCCAGTCTGCCTCCCCTCAGACACTGAAGAGAGCCGACTGTTCTGAGTAGGCCGGGTGGAGGCCCAGCTCACACACTCTGATTACACTGTTTTTACCCTGTTCTGCACTCAGCCTCTCTGCTCCTTACTGCTGTCACACTGAGCTGAGCCTGTGTGTGAATCCTTCCTCCAGCCTGAGCTTTCAGTGCTAATATCGTACATGTGCTCTGCTTGTGCTCTTCAACAAATATGCTTATATGCATTTTATTTGTGTTTGTGTGATTTTGCCAATAGCTGTTCGATCAATATCATTGAAATAATAAAGATTATTTGAAGAGTTTCTGTTTCTCTGGCTGTTATTATAAAACATTACTTTGTGCTCCTGCTGATCCTGTTGTTTTTGTGCAAAGTCTGCACTGATTCCACCAATGAGTCGATCCTATCTCAGATTATTCTGTTCATGTCACTGAAAAGACTTGTATAATGCCCCCAATAATCTAAATGAGGATAATGGAATACATATTTTTTAACATATGTAAATTGACATGATCTGATTTTCTTCTTTTGAGCCAGTGGTATAAATGTAAATGGATATTCATTCCTGAATCTGTGCAGCGTAGTTGACATAAATGTACAGAGCGAAGTCTGAATTGCAACCACTAAGTAATGTGAGTATTTTTTTCATTGACAATACTTTTAGAAATAATTAAAAGAAAAATTAAAATTAAAAATCTAATTACATTAGGACTCTATAAAAATGTAATTACGCCAAGAATAGAGGGCGACTGCACTCAGCTGTTCACGTCATATTATGCAGAACCTGATGCATTTTTAATTGGATATTTTGTTTCAGATGAATGCAGGTCATTATCTCCCCTAAAGTTTCTGTATCTGAACATGTGACCCTACTGAGAGCAAAATCTTCTCCTCGAGACTAGAGAAAGGTGATTCAAATTAAAACAAGTCAAATCAATATTTATTTATATAGTGCATTTCACAACTAGTTGTCACAATATGCTTCACAGAAGAACCTGGCCTAAACCCCCACAAGAGCAAGCCGGAGGCAACAGTGGCCAGGAAAAACTCCCTGGTGTAACTAGGAAGAAACCTTGGGAGGAACCAGACACAAGGGGGGAACCCATCCTCGGCTCAGGGTCTATGAGCGATGAGGGAGTCCAGTTGACAGCAACTCTTGAGATCTCTCGAAATGCGGGGCTTAAGCCCTGCCGGCAGAATGTAGAAAAATGAGAGAGAAAAACAGTTAGAAAAAGTGTAATAGAGCAGCAGGAGCACCAAAGTCTAGCTATGAAGACAGAGTTTGAGAACCCGTGCATTCATGAGAGGGAAAACAGTCCTACCCACCTATCAAGAGCCAGGTCAGGAAGATGGGGTCACAGCTGTTGACAGGTGACAGGACAGAAAAGATGCCACCCCCCATTACTATGGCTAAAGGCTTCTCTGGCCCTGTCTCCAGACTACAACTTATTATATTTTTATATTATATTATATTTTTTTAAATATTTTTTTTTATCTAGACTTAAATATTGAGATTGTGTCTGACTTCCTTGTCAATTTTGGGAGGGTGTTCCACAGTAGTGGCTCTGTAGGAGAAAGCTCTAACACCCGTCAAGTTTTTAGATATTCTAGGGACTACTAAATAGCCGCCGTCTTGGGAACGAAGTGATCTTTTCGGTTTGGTAAAAGCAGATTACATATAAACACTGGCGCAAGTCCATTTAAAGCTTTAAAGGTCAGAAGAAAAACCTTAAAGTCTATCCTATACTTAATTGGTAGCCAATGAAGCTATGCTTGCACTGGGGTAATATGCTCATATTTCTTAGTTCTAGTCAAAATGCGAGCGGCTGCATTCTGCACAAACTGGAAATTATTTAGCAACGATTTAGGGCAGCCAGATAGCAGGGCATTATAGTAATCTAGCCTAGACGTAACAAAAGCATGGATCAATTTTTCTGCGTCCCCTTCTGATAAGAATAGTCTCATTTTAGCTATGTTCCTTAACTGAAAGAAAGCTACTCTGGCTATGTGTTTACGTGCGCGCTAAAGGTTAGATCTGGGTCTATACAGCTGAATTTGGAACAACTATACAACTATCCAAATTGTAGATGTACACAATTTCTCCCTTTGTTTTTGTTTTTTAACCTAAAACCAGCATTTAAGTCTTTTCTGCGTTTAGGAGCAGGAAATTAGAAAGCATCCAATCTTTAACATCTGCAATACAAGCCTCTAATCGAGAAAGCGGTAGTGCCTCGCCCGGTTAATGGAAATGTATATCTGCGTATCGTCCACATAGCAGTGAAAATCTACCCCATGTGCCCGAATAATATCACCAAGGGGTAGCATACAGTCAAGCTTATAGTATCGCTTGTAACAGTACCTGGAAATAAGATATCGAGAGTCTTTTGATGTTGATTGGTCACAGACTTCAGGAAGTAACAGCATGCAAAGGATATGCGACCAAATATTAAATATGATACTTTAAAAATATGTTAAAGCAAAGGGTATGAATACTTATGTAAATAAGGGATTTCAGTTTTCGATTTTTAATACATTTGCAAAAATTTCTAAAAACATGTTTTCACTTTGTTATTATGGGCTATTTTGTGTAGAATTTTGAGACAAAAAATGAACTCAATCTATTGTAGAATATGTCTGTAATGTAATAAAACGTGGAGAAGGTGAAAGGCAGACTTTCCGGCTTGACTGTATATAATGAAAAAGACTACTGGACCTAGCACTGATCATTGTGGAATATCATATTTCATTACTGAGTAACTGAATACTTCTTCATTTAATTTAACAAACTGCTTCCTATAAGTATAAGTATTATCTGAACCATGCAAGTGCTTGACCATTAAGTCCAACACAGCGCTGGAGTCTGTTCAGCAGAATCTCATGATCTATTGTATCAAAAGCTGCACTTAGGTCAAGGAGTACAAGAATAGACACAGAGTTTTGGTCGGCTGATGATAGAAAATCGTTAATAACTTTAACAAGTGCCGTTTCAGTGCTATGGTACGGTCTAAATCCTGACTGGAATATTTCATGGATATGGTTTGAGCTAAGGTATGCACCAAGTTGCTTCACAACAGCTTTCTATAATAGTTTTGATAAAAATGGAAGATTTGAAATGGGTTTATAGTTTTCCAGTTTGTCAGGTTCAAGGTTTGGTTTCTTCATAACCGCCATTTTTCGTGACTCTGGTACATATTCTGCTACTAAGGATGTGTTCATGATTTTTTACATATGCTGGCCTAGTACGGGGAAAAGTTCTTTAACCAATTTTATAGGGATTGGGTCGAGTAGACAGGTAGTCGGTTTTGCAAGAGGGGCAGTCCCAGCTCTGGAGGCCTGGTGAGAGGAGCAGTGATGTGTGCAGCGAGCTCAGAGCAGTTCTGTACAGCAGGATGTGTGCTCAGCTCACACTAACCCCCTGGGGACGGCCCACACACCTGGCCACAGCGCTGCTCTATTCTGAGATTGAGTCAGTCCCACTGAGGGACAGCAGAACCAGCCTGCCCCGTCCTGCATATGCAAATCTGAGTTTCACCCCCTCAGCCCAAAATACCCCACAACTGAGACAACTGTTTGAACATGAGGAGGTAGAAGGTTCATTTTTGAGAAAGGGAGGGGTTGTACTTCACACTTGCCTTTGCCCAAAACTTTAACGTGAATTCATATGATTAATTCATATATTTTTAAAATCTGTACAGAAACACTCTGTGATACTACATAACACCAAGCCAAGCCAGCAGTATTTTTCAACAATATTTTTCTTTTAATTAAGACAAGCAGTCAAGCAAATGTGGTTTTACATTTAGGCACTAAGACATTGATTCTATAGAATGTATTATTTCATAAGGTTGCTGCTTAGATTCTCCATCTGCATTTTTTATACTACACAACTTGCAGATAGATATTATATTCTGAATCGTAATGTGTAAATCAAGTGGAGTTCTTTTTTAGTCATCTGATTGTTTCAATAAGGATTTCCGTGATAAATTTCATCACATATGTTCCACTTCTCATAATGCTTGTACAGTGCGTTATTTTCTTTAAAAAGCCTGTTAAGAATGCTGGGCTGTTTCCATTCTATTACTTCTAAGACATCGATGTCACAACAGAAGGCATTCCTAGATTGTGTGAGCAGAAAGGTCACTTACAGAGTTGAAATAATGTTGAGACAATTGGTCACGAGTAACCCCCGCTTTTTTCATATAGACATGCGCGCATCATCAAAGACTCATTGGTTAATTCGTTGCAAAAGCCTGACCACTCAAACTGGCTTTCACTGCAAGGGAACTACAAATGTGGGTGATGCACCCAATGCAATAATACTGTGAACTTCAAACATTTTTCACATCCACACACCGGCCACAAGTTCAAGTATAGGCAGTTCAACAACTGTAATTCCACCAACGTGGTGTATATATGCTGACCTGCCCATGTGGGAAAGTGTATGTTGGCCAGACAAAACGATGCCTCAAAATAAGGATATCTGAACACTAAACCGCCATACGCACGGGCAACTTCGATTATGCAATGGCAAAGCATTATTTTGAAGCGAACCACAGCTCTCCATCATCTTTACGCTTTATTGCTGTTGAACAAGTGCACTCACCCTGTGGAGTCAACCTACCAAAAATGCTGTCCCAAAGAGAGATGTTTTGGAAAGATATTGACGACCATGCAACCACAAGGATTAAATGATGATTTCTCATATATATTCGTATAATCAAATCTAAATATTCACCTGGGACTGCGTATGTGACCATGATCATTATAAAGTGATTGATTAATTTTGAGTCCATCTATTGTACACTGCTGTATTGGTGACATTTCCGACATTCACTGACTTGTTTCATGTTTTGATATTTTAAGACTGATTCTCTGCAATTATGATAACTTATATTTAAACATGATTCGTTGTCGCTGATCTGTGTATTGGACATACATAAAGTAACCCAGTCTTTTTAAATTTTGCGCTATGCACCATGGCACCTCTCTCTCCTAGGTGGGGAGGATTGTATTGCACATGTATATATACCCTGGCTGGCTCTGCATATTGCACTTTATACTCTGATGAAGGCTTTATAGCTGAAACACGTCAGCCCAGCCACACAAATAAATGGTGAAATATGAGGTGATGTTTTTTTGAAATTTTATTCAAGTCTGGAGTGCCGTCATTGCCATTTTTTTTGGTACCTTTATTTGAAATCAAGTTGTTTGGTACTTGTCCTCGTGTGCCTCTGATCGGATCATATCCTGTTATTCTTATTTCTCAATTTTGTCTGGGTCGCCATGATCCATCATATCTTTGTTATCGGTACATATTATTGCTTAGCCTGGGAGACAGAAAACATCTGCTTCCCTTCCTCCTTCACCTACTTTCAGTGCTCTTCCACCCATCATTTATATTTTATTGATTATATAGTTGTAGTTTTTGCATACGTGGCTTTTGAGCATAAAAGCAAACTTCCACAGAAGTAAATTTGTCAATGAAAATGTGTAATTTGTATGTCTTAATGTAAGCACATACTGTAAATAGAATATGTAGTGGAGGTAAGCATGATGTAAATGTAAGATCTAAAGGGGCTTACGACTGAAGGACAAGAGAACAGAATTACACTAATACCGTTATCTTCAACAACGCAACATGCATGTAAGTTAGATTTATTTTTACAAACATGTGCTTTGTCATGGAATTCTATTCTATCCATGCCTTTTTGCGCAATGCAAAATGCATGAAGGTGAGAATTTATGAGAATATTTCATACTTTAAATTTGGAAAACATAGATGATTTATTTATTGACTGGTTTATGTGACACAACCCCAACAAGGTTTCTAATCAATTTTACAAAAATGATCACACCAAATGACTGAAATTAGTAAATAAATAAATAAAATAACTGATACTGTGATGCACTCCAGCATAGCTGTGATGTCTCCTAGATCCCATCTGCATAGAAAAACCTCAAAAGACATACATTGTTAGTATGTATTGAACTCTACAAAATATTAATTTGAAATCCCACTCATTCCACTGCTGGGAGAACGCACTCTGCTTTTTGGTGAAACTTGGTGATCATTGCTCCTTGTGAACTGATATACTGTGTGATGCTGGTGAAGTTGTGGTACAGAAGTGTGTGTGTTTGAGCAGCAGCTCTGCTATGGGTTCTGTATCTGACACAGAGCAGCTCCTCTTCAGCACAGAGAGTTGTGTACACAGGGCTGTAGCTCATTGTCGCCCCCTACAGCCCTGCTGCCTATATTAGTGTCCCAGATCAGTGCCTCTCCCCTCAGCACCTGCAGTAGGTCCCAGCTGCAGCAGTGCAATCTGACTGAGGGAGGTTTTTGTACGGCTCTGTATCACTGTGTCGGGAAGCTCTGGCCCTGCTGACAGTAATAATCTCCTGCGTCTTCAGCCTGTACTCCAGTGATTTTAAGTGTAAACTGGGTCCCAGATCCACTCCCACTGAAACGATCAGGAATCCCAGACTGGCGACTTGTGGAATAATAATCAGAAGTTTAGGAGCTTGCGCAGGTTTCTGCAGGTACCAGCTGAGATAGCTGTTTACACTCTGACTGGCTGTACAGCTGATAGAGACAGTGTCTCCCTCCTGAACAGACCAAGCTGCTGGATCTTGAGTCAGAACTATATCTGCCATTGATTCTGAAAAAAAAACATGTAAATGGATGTCAATGCAGATTAATATGATTAAATAATGTGCAATATTGCATTGAATTTGACTAGACAATAAAGGCAACTGCTGTGAAATCAGCTTTGTTGTGAGAACTAAACAAAGAAAATGTGAAATATAACCACAATTCCATTTGAAAATGGATCCATTTATCTCAGCCTGAGCAAAGAGCCCCAGCATCAGCAGCAGTAGAGAGAGTGACATCATCATAATGCTGCCTGTGTCAGTGTGTCTGAGAGGACTGGACAGTCACTGATCAGTACTGGGGGTCTTAAAGTGTGTGGAGCAGTGAGGCAGGACAGGTATGCAAAGCCCCTTCCTCTATGCAAATCCTGTCACACACAGTTAGAGGAGCTCTGATGCATGAACAGCAGTGGGTCTATAGCTGGGACACGTGCACTATTCACTGCTACTTTTACCTATTGTGATGCGGGGACTGGATGCCCCGCCCAGCTGTTCTTGTTTTTCTGTCTCTCATTTGCCACCTCTCTGTTCCCAGTGTCTGCAGGCCCATGTACAGCAGATGCAGGCCAGAGTGGAGCAGTGTGGCCAGCTTCCCAGTAATTGCATCAATTATTAAATGACTGGGCGCTTTGATGCTCCTCACCACCAGAAAGGGTCTGTTCAGAGCCTGCATGGGCATCTCACTTTGGGGCGGCTTCACTTCAATTCCTTGCAGAATCTGACCCAAGGCTGGTAGACTGTGGCCTCCTGTAAAACTCATTGTTGAAGGTGGAAGAACCCTCCCTTACAGTTTTTATTTTTCCTAACTGCATGACTTTTATGTTCATTAAATATGCACATGTGGGTGAGGTAATTATAGGTCTGGTTTTACCTTGTCTCTTCTGCCTCTTTTTTTCCACAAGTTGGCAGCATTAAACTATAGAAGTTTCCAAGGTTTGTTTATATTACTGTTTTTGTCATGTTTTGTAATTAATGGTGGGACAAGATTCATAAAACTTTGAGAGGACTGACTGTTTATACACAGAGTTTATGGTGGATACACATTGGTGCTGAGCAGTACGTCTGAGTCTCTGAGCCCTGAGCCTTCTGTTGGCTCTCCCTCAGGCTCTCAGGGACTTGTTTCTAGCTTTTTAGAAGCTCAGAGGTCTA
Organism: Ilyophis sp. 1 JC-2022; assembly: GCA_022702515.1. Lineage (NCBI taxonomy): Eukaryota > Metazoa > Chordata > Actinopteri > Anguilliformes > Synaphobranchidae > Ilyophis > Ilyophis sp. 1 JC-2022. The sequence goes on along the minus strand of CM040395.1, from coordinate 52,997,498 downwards.
AAACTTGTTTCACTAGGCAGGACCACACTTGAATAAAAATTAAGATTATAGGTACGAATGAAGCATGTTGTTGGTTTGGTCTTAAGTGTTCATAATTAGTGGCATGATTTACAGGTGTGTTGGTGATTAGCATGAGGGATGTTAGGTGGGTTGCTGGATGGATTTGTTATGTTTCTGTCATGTTTATGCCATGTTTCATGTTTAGTGTTTGTCACAGTTTATTTTCTGTTTATGTTACGATGCAGTTCATTGTTTGCATACATATTTCCATGTTTTTCCGCAGCCTTGCGTTCATGCTGTTTCTTCTCTTGCTGTCACTCACGCTTCCCTAATTGTTTCATTCTCCCTTGTCTAGTTACTAATATACTAACATTAGATCAGGATTGGGTAATACTAACTATCTAGCCATGTGTTCATGTTTACCTTACGTTTCTCGTACATGTAAATTACTAATTTACTAACGCTAGGTCAGGATAGGTTAACTACTAACGATTTACTAATTGCCTCGTTACGTGTCTCATTTTCTCAAGCTGTTGTGAATTTCCTGCTGCTCTCAAGCTAATGTCTGCACCTGTCTACACCTGCATATAAGATCAGTGTTCATGTCATCGTGAAATTGTTGCCTTAGTTTTCTATTGTCACTTTTGAGCGGTTTCCATTGTTTTGACTACCGTTATTGATCTAGCCTGTTTACTGACCATTGTTACTGCCTGCCTATCGTTTCCACTGCCTGTTTTTTGACCACGAGTTTTGCCTGCTGTCTGTTCTGTACTTCTGCCCCGCGGATAGGACTTCGGTCTGACTCCTGCTATGCCCCACGACTACGAACTTTGCTTTTTCCCTGTTTTGTACTTCTGCTCCGCTGACAGCTACTCTGGTTAACAAACTCTTGCATGGATACCGATTTCGAGACTGCCTTCTCCCTCGGTACTGTATCTATGGTCTGGCTGGATTTATTGGTTTTTGGACTTTGCTTGTGTGACTACGTTTTTGGATTTCCCCATACTAAAGCCCTTGCGGGTATTTATTATCAAGTTAGTGTTCTGAGTCGTGCATTACGGGTCCAACCCGCACACATCCGTCTCAGGATTGGGTGTTTGTTCCTGTGGGTGTAGGAGAATTGGTTATGATTTTTTGTGGTTCTCCTCCAGAATTTTTGCTAATACTTAACATCATTTCTGGTACAGACTGCACAGGGCTGAGGACTTTGCTCCATCATTTCAGAAATTCAGAGGTCTTGAGACCAATCTCTGCAGCAATCTCAATGGTCTAGACATTGCTGCCAGATGGTCTCAAGACTTGTTGTGGCCCGTGACTGCACTCTCAGAGGATTTGATATTTGTGACGTATGTCAGAGCTCGGTATTCAAAGGCGACCAAATTCCGGCACTGAGCTCTAACATTTCAAAGCGTTGGTTTCCCGCCCAGAATAGGCTCCAGATAGTCTGAAGATGTGTTGCAGTCTGTGGCTGCATGCAGAAGTCTTGAGACTTGTACCTGCTGTGGAATGCAGATATCTGGTGACTTGCACAATACATAGTATTACCAGTCATCACACTTGGTTTCTGTGCACCGAACTTAGCACTCAGGTCAAATGACCTCGATTCTACTGCTAAAATCTCTTTAGGTACCAGTGGATATTTTAGGCCTTGTTACCAGACTCAATATTCAGAGATTTTGTGACTTAGATTATATTGCTAAAACTCACAGGTGTTGGGACTTGCACCCAGGTCTGAGTGAGGCAGGGGGGTGCTGACTCCGAGACCCAAGCATACATTCCACAGTGTCCAGGACACCGCCACACCTCAGACGTTAGGCAGCGGCTCTAGTATGTTTGCATACAAGCAGGGACCATCGTAGCTTTTGAGGCCTTGAATAAACTGGTGTTATCAAGAAGGGATTGAGACATGTTGAAAACCATAATGTTGTATTATTAAAGTTCATACAAGCATAAATTAGGTGGGTGAGATATACAAGAAACACCATCAAACACACACGCAAGTCCAAACACGTACAAGTGATACCACAAAAACACAACAGTATTTAATAATAAGAGACCCACCCAAGTAATTCTGTATTGAAGAGATCAGGAGATCTTTGAAGCAGTTTATTCCTGAATGTCCCTTAGAACTCCCTTTAGTTGTCATCCTGACTAATCCTTCTACATTCCGCAATTCCCTCCATTTGCGTAACTGCGTATTAGAAGGTATTTTAAACATGCATATATGCTTTTTTTATTTCCGTTTTGTCCATATTACATTCTATGGTTGTGGCTCTTCAAGGATCCTGTCTTGCGGTGACTTGACCCAAGGATTCCATATGGAGGTGCTGTGGCACTGTCTATACGCCCAATATTGTCCTTCTTTGTGCCCACCGCATGGTATGTCTATTGTCTGGCGTTCAAATAGGGTTACCAGTTGGATAGGGTATGCCACTCTATAGTCATGAGACAGGCCCATGCTATAGGTAGCATACATCCATTGATGCCCCATGTCCTGAGGCTGCTGCCCTGTTGTCCTTCCAGCTGCAGTTTACAGCCAGTGGTTTTATGACTCTTAACAGTATGGTAGTGCAATTTGGATGATGTAGTGCATCTTTCTTCCTGTAATTCTTCCTGTATTGCAAGACCCGTTTTGAACCATCCCGCGAAAGGTCGTATCGATTTTAAGTGTTCTAGCCGCTGTTTTCTGTTTGCGTGGTTTTAATTAGACCTCGTTGAACACTGATTTTAAGTGTTCTAGCCACTGTCTGCTGTTTTAACTAGACCTAATTGAACACTGATCAAAGTAATTGCATTGCTAGTTTGTTTGTTCTGCGATTGGCTTTTTCAGCTTGTTAGATCGGATAAACTGATAGTTTCGGAGTATTGTGCTTTTTGATAGAAAATAATAATTGATCCGTGCTCGCGAAGTGTCTCACTCAGCTGTTGCCAATTGCAATCAGCTGTGTGCACTTCAAAAGACGAGTGTCTGAGCGACAACTATATAGATTGAGGCTTCACTCTGACTTTTCAGAGTGCATCTTTCTTCCTGTATTGCAAGACCCGTTTTGAACCGTCCCGCGAAAGGTCGTATCGATTTTAAGTGTTCTAGCCGCTGTTTTCTGTTTGCGTGGTTTTAATTAGACCTCGTTGAACACTGATTTTAAGTGTTCTAGCCACTGTCTGCTGTTTTAACTAGACCTCATTGAACACTGATCAAAGTAATTGCATTGCTAGTTTGTTTGTTCTGCGATTGGCTTTTTCAGCTTGTTAGATCGGATAAACTGATAGTTTCGGAGTATTGTGCTTTTTGATAGAAAATAATAATTGATCCGTGCTCGCGAAGTGTCTCACTCAGCTGTTGCCGATTGCAATCAGCTGTGTGCACTTCAAAAGACGAGTGTCTGAGCGACACCGTCCCAGTTTGTGTGTGTTCTATGTGTGTTCTCCCCATCCCCGTCTGCTCTCTTCCATTCAGAACCCGCTTCCAACAACGTGGCCCTTCACGGCGACGCAACCCTTCCAACCTCCGCTACCCCTCGCTGACTCCCTGCGATAACTTCACCGTCGCAGGGGGGCTCTGGAACTGCCAGTCTGCCACACGGAAAGCAGACTTCATCTCCGGCTATGCCTCCTTCCTGTCCCTCCAGTTTCTCGCCCTCACTGAAACCTGGATCACGCCGGACAACACGGCAACTCCCGCTGCCCTCTCCTCCTCCTTCTCCTTCTCTCACACCCCCCGGCCGTCTGGTCGTGGAGGTGGTACTGGTTTGCTACTCTCCCCCTCATGGTCATTCTCTGTTTTCCCCCTCTCTGATCTATCTATTACTAGCTTTGAATACCACTCTGTGTTTATCAACCACCCTATTAACCTGTACATTATAGTTGTTTATCGCCCTCCAGGTCCCCTGGGGTGCTTCCTCGATGAGCTTGACACCCTGCTCAGCTCCTTCCCAGAGGACGGCATCCCGCTGATCCTCCTGGGAGACTTCAACATCCATCTAGACGCCTCCCAGTCCGCAGCCTTCCTACCACTTCTCCGCTCCTTTGACCTCACCCTCCAACCCTCCCCCCCCACCCACAAGGCTGGCAACCTCCTAGACCTGGTCTTCCAGAGGAACAGCCCCTGCTCTGATCTCACTGTTACCGCTCTGCATACCTCTGATCACCACTTCATTTCCTTCTCTCTTCCTCTTGTTCCACACCGTCCCTCCCCTCCCCACACCCCCACTGTCTCTGTCTGCCGTAACCTCTGCTCCCTCTCGCCCTCCTCTCTTGCTCGCTGTGTCACTGCTTCCCTCCCCCCTCTCAAACCCTTCTCTCAACTCCCCATCGACTCTGCATCTGACACCCTGCTCACAGCTCTCTCCACATCACTTGACTCTCTCTGCCCTCTTGTCTCTAGGCCCACACGCCCATCTCCTCCCTGCCCATGGATGTCCGATGCCCTGCGCACCTCAAGGGCCGGTCTCCGCGCAGCTGAGAGGATGTGGAGAAAATCCAGAGACGCATCAGACCTCTCTTCCTACCAGACTGTCCTAGCGGCGTTCTCTACGGCAGTCACCGCTGCCAAGGTAACCTACTATCACACAAAAATTTGCAAACACAGTTCTAACCCCCGTCAATTGTTCTCTATCTTCTCCTCCCTCCTCAGCAAACCTCCTCATTCCTCGTTCACTGCAGACGACTTTGCAGATTCCTTCGATGAGAAGATCGCAGACATCCGCAGCTCCTTCAGCCCCACTCCCCCTCCCCTCACAGACACTGTTTCCCACTCTCTTCCTCTCTCTACCCCTTCTGTGTCCCCCCCCTGTTTCTCCACCTTTTCTCCCCTTTCGCAGACTGATGTGTCCCATCTCCTACTCTCCCATCGCCCCACTACTTGTGCCCTCGACCCTATCCCTTCATCTCTCCTCCAGGCAATCACCCCAGATATCCTCCCGTTCGTGACCTCCCTGGTGAACTCCTCCCTGACCTCTGGCTGTTTCCCCTCATCCTTCAAAAGAGCCCACATCACCCCGATCCTGAAAAAACCTACGCTGGACCCCTCCAACATCCAAAACTACAGACCGGTATCCCTTCTTTCTTTTCTTTCCAAAACTATCGAACGTGCTGTTTCTAACCAACTGTCGTCTTTCCTTACCCAGAACAACCTGCTAGACCCCCACCAGTCCGGCTTCAAACCTGGCCACTCAACGGAGACCGCACTCCTCTCCGTCAGCGAGATGCTTCATGCAGCTCGGGCAGCCTCCCTCTCCTCTGTGCTAATACTTCTAGACCTCTCTGCCGCCTTTGACACCGTAGATCACTCCATCCTCCTGTCGTCCCTGTCTGCAGCGGGGATCGGCGGCTCGGCCCTGGCCTGGATTGAGTCCTACCTCTCGGAACGCTCCTCCCAGGTTGCCTGGGCTGGTAAAGTATCGGCACCCCGTCCCCTTACCACAGGAGTCCCCCAGGGCTCAGTCCTTGGTCCCCTCCTTTTCTCCACCTACACCAAATCCCTTGGCCCTGTTATCACTGCTCATGGTCTTTCTTACCACTGCTACGCTGACGATACTCAACTCTTTCTCTCCTTCTCACCCTCTGACACTCAGGTATCAGCCCGCGTCTCCGCTTGCCTGAGAGACATCCAGAGCTGGATGGACAACCGCCATCTCAAGCTCAATCCTGGCAAGACTGAGCTCATCTACATTCCTGCTCTAACCTCTCCTCCTCTCAATCTCTCTATTTCCCTAGGGGACATTCCACTGACCCCAACGCCCTGTGCCAGGAACCTCGGAGTCGTGATGGACAACAGGCTGTCCCTCTCCGAGAACATCGCAGCAGTAACCCGGGCATGCAGGTTCTTCCTGTACAACATCAGGAGAATACGCCCCTTCCTCACCACCCACTCAACCCAGCTCCTGGTCCAAGCGATGGTGCTGTCCCGCCTGGACTATTGCAACTCTCTCCTGGCTGGCTTGCCAGCATCGGCCATTAGACCCCTTCAGCTTATCCAGAACGCAGCAGCGCGCCTGGTCTTCAACCTCCCCCGACACTCCCATGTCACCCCCCTGCTCATTGACCTCCACTGGCTACCGGTGATGGCTCGCATCAAATTCAAAACATTGGTGCTCGCCTTCCAGGCAGTCCGAGGATCTGCCCCTCCATACCTCCAAAAACTAATCAGACCCTACACACCTGCCAGATCCCTGCGTTCTGCCTCCTCAGGACGACTGGTACCTCCCCCTCTTCATGCTAGCACCCGGTCTCGACGTCTGTCTGTCCTGGCCCCACGGTGGTGGAATGACCTCCCCGTGGAGGTCAGAACAGTAGAAAGTCTGACCGCCTTCAAGCGCAGATTGAAGACTCACCTCTTCAAGCTGCACCTCTCTCCACCCCTCCCTACCTCCCTGTGACTATTGTTATTAATGTTGTGTAATTACCCCCCCAAAAAAAAAAAAAAACCCCAATCATACTGACTGCGCCTAGTACTTAGATTCGTATTTGCCTTTTTAGGGTTGTTTTTAAACGTTCTTGTTCCTAGTTTGAAAATGCACTATGTACGTCGCTCTGGATAAGAGCGTCTGCTAAATGTCTATAATGTAATGTAATGTAATGGATGAACGTTTGAAAGTGAAGAGACAAGGATGCAATGTGATGGTTAGAGATCATCATTTTACCTTACATGTGTGTGACTGATTTAGGGCAACTAAAATACGTATAATTTTTTTTTTTATCAGGCATCACTGTGAAAGATTAGTCAGACACTGGGATCAGAAACACAGAGTTCTGGACTCAGTGAACATTTCTCATTAACTTTGACTGATATTAATAAGCAAATCTGTATTTGTTTTTTATGGGCTGCAGGGGACTGCTGGCAGAGGTAGAGAGGTCAAGAAGGAGGGAGCTGCAGTAGTCCAGGCAGGAGATGATGAATACCTGGACTTAGAGCTGGGTTGAGTAGGTGGTGAGGAAGGAGTGGATTCTCCAAATGGTGTACAAGAACAATCTGCACACTTTATACTGCACACTTTATACTGCACGCACACCGTGCCATTTTTAGCACATCTGTTTACCACATTGGAGGCTGTAGTTTTTTGATAACTAGAGTGAAGAGCCTTACAGGACAACTGGGCTGTGCTGACTGTAGAAACACTGTTTTTGCTGTGTTATTACATCCAGGATTACAGTCTGTTACTGTCTGTCCAGACAGTTTAAAACCAATTTCTGCCTTTTTTCAAAATTTGCTCCAGTTTGTGTAGTAAAATCATATTTGTAGGTCGACATCATTGATGGAATGTCCTCTATTGGATTAGATTGGATTTTATTTTTCAGTTATATTGCATTATTTGCATTAAATATTGTAAGTATATTTGTGAACAGAGGATTACAGATACAAGCATCACTGAAGACACTTATTTACAATTTGATCCTCAATGGAAAGATTTATAAAAGTGTTCTATGCCGGATTTTTAGCCTTGCTGTGGTCCTTTGTTTACAAATGAAGAAGTTTCCTCTGTCCTCAACCAGGCTCAGTACCTAATGTAGCGAGCTGGATAACAAGAGATAACATTACTTCCAATATAAAACACACCTTCATCATGTTTCATACCCTTGGTGTACTTCAGCTGTTGCCATCAAGTAAAAGCAATTCCAAGGTTGACAATGTTTTTAAACAAGCGCTGTCGGCTTGTCGTTTTGCTTCACTGTACTTGCGCTTCTTCACCTCCGCCATTGCAGTAGCAAGCTAGCTCCCACCTCAAAGATACTGTAGCGACCCCCACCCCTTCCAAACAAAAATGAGTGTCACACCCAGAAACATCCCAAACACATCTTAGAAGAGGAAATACAAGAGCATGGATTTGGCAAATGATGTTGTGATGTTTTTGACACCAATTTTTTTTTGTCCCAGTTGCTCCAGGTTGTGATGCAAAATCATGTTTGAAGAATTAGATCATTGATAGAATGTCCTCTATTAAATTGTATAGGATTTTATGTTAAATTGCAGCTTGGAGATTACAAAACAACCAGGGTCTGGCATGGATCTTGCCTTTCTGTTACGTTTCTGTCATATTTATGCCGTTTCTGTCATACCAAGCTGGACCTACGCAACGCATACCACCTGGTGCGCATTCGTGAGGGGGACGAATGGAAGACCGCCTTCAACTCCTCGTTAGGACACTTCGAGTACCTAGTAATACCTTTCGGCCTTCCTAACGCCCCCGCCGTTTTTCAGGCACTAGTGAATGACGTCCTACGGGACCTATTGGGCCGCTACGTATTTGTGTATCTGGACGACATCTTGATTTACTCCACCAACGTCAAGGAACACGAAGGCCACGTCATGCAGGTTCTCCAACGACTTCTGGAGAACAGACTTTATGTTAAGGCCGAGAAGTGTGTGTTCCACACCAACACGGTCGAGTTTCTGGGATTTATCTTGGAGAGGGGACAAATTAGGGCGGATCCCAAGAAGATCCAGGCGGTCACAGACTGGCTCACGGCTGCCACTCGGAAACATCTGCAACGCTTCTTGGGATTCGCAAACTTTTACCGGAGATTCATCCGGAGCTACAGCCAGGTCATCACCCCTCTCACCAAGCTCACGTCTAAGGCTATGCCGTTCCACTGGAACCCTGAGGCTGAAAACGCCTTTAAAAAAATCAAGAAACTGTTCTCCTCCGCTCCGATTCTGGTGCACCCCGACCCCACTTGTCAGTTTGTCGTGAAGACTGATGCGTCCGACACTGGAGTAGGGGCCATGCTCTCTCAGGTTTCCCCCACTGACAACCTTCTACACCCCTGCGCATTCTTCTCCTGTAAGCTGTCTCCGGCAGAGAATAATTATGACGTGGGAAACCGTGAGCTACTCGCTGTCAAGCTAGCACTGGAGGAGTGGAGGCATTGGCTGGAGGGCGCCGAGAAACCATTTGTGGTCTGGACCGACCATAAGAATCTGGCGTATCTACAAACGGCCAAGAGGTTGAACTCCCGCCAAGCCAGATTGGCCCTGTTCTTTGGCAGGTTCAATTTTACTCTGACCAACCGCCCTGGTTCCAAGAATGTCAAGCCGGATGCCTTGTCCTGACAGTTCATAGCCAGTTCCGAGCGAGAGGCACCGGAGAACATCCTCCCTGGGTCCTGCACCATTGCTTCGGTGTCCTGGAGGATTGAGGCTGTCATCAAGAAGGCGCTATGTGACGAGCCCGATCCAAGGTCCAATCCCGGTACACGCCTTTACGTTCCATTCGCCGCCCGGACACATGTCCTCCAATGGGCTCACTCATCCCTCATGTCCTGCCATCCCGGCTTTACCCGAACCCTGGCTGTCCTCAAGAGAAGGTTCTGGTGGAACTCCTGTAGTATAATATTTCCATTTCCTATATGTAAATCCTCCAAATACCGCATACGTATAGGCATGCGGGGTGTGGGGTCCCCCTCCAGGTCACACACTGAATTGTTGCTTCGCGGCTTTATAAATGTGGACTCATGACGTGTATATGACTGCAGTTTGTGTACCAGATCTGTAAACTCTTGGCAAGATACAGATTAGACACAATGCTTTGAAGCCGCAGGACCACAGGAAGTGGCCCTGACCAAACACCTGTGAATAAGAGCCAGAGGATTAGCATACAATAGTGAGGCCACCTGCAGGATGAGATTGGGGAGTTGACCTTCCTAATAAACTCTGTCTAGGAGGCAGTGAAACTGTTCGGTCTAATAAGCTACATGGTATGATAAATTGTTGTGATAAGATATGAATCTGCAAAATGCATGTATAACCTGAACTTGATATATTTTGAAACTACCAACTAGTAAAAATTGTTAAACCACATACACATATGGCAGATATATATATTTTAAACAGAAATTACAGGTTCTGCGTCACAATGGTCTAAACCGATCAAAAGGGGTGAGATCAGATAAAGGTCAGGGTGAACTTAAGGCCACCCCCACATGAAAAACCATTGTGACGCATAAGGTCTTGAGTACGCCCCCACAGGAAAACCATAGTGGCCATGTGATCAGGTATAAGAAATGCCCCTAACATCAACTAAGGGTAGGAAAAACACCAATTACGCCCACATGTCTGTGATTGGTAAACAAGTGTCCCGGGGCGGGGGAACGGATATGCAGAAAGTGTATAAAACATGTGACAAACTGACTATCGAGGCTTCTCTCCGCGGAGAGGAATCGACTTTGTACAAGCTTTGATTGCTGAATAAAGTCTAAACCTGATGAAGAGCCTGCCTGGAACTTCTTTATTTTAAAAACTCTAACCCTGGAACTTCTTTATTTTAAAAACCCTGCCTGGAACTTCTTTATTTTAAAAACTCTAACCCTGGAACTTCTTTATTTTAAAAACTCTAACTCTGAACCTTCTTTATTGAAAACTTTAATTTTGGACTGAAGACTCTAACTTTTGGATTAAATACTTTAACTTTGACTGAAAACTTTAAACATGAAATTGGAAACAACGAACAAGTTGGCGGACTTGGAGAAAACTGAGATTCTCAAGCCACAACAATTGACGACCCAGATGGGACCCGAAAGAGGACCAAATCCAGCTCCTGGTGCCTGGGAGTGGGGTCGGACGACAGGAGGAGCCCTTGACAGACGGCCGTCTGAAATAAAACACCAAGCTGAGATAAAAAACTTCAGCTTGGGACTAAAAACTCGGAGGCTGTTCCTTCTCTGACCCCCCTCCCCAACGGTGCCTGGAGTAAGGATCCTCTCGGGTAAATTAACCCACTTGAACTTATTCCGAACTAAATTTGATGAAGGAAACAGGCGGGCTCTTCAAGGGCGCGCGGCGAGCTGTGAGTGTGAACAGAGAGATTGAACCGTTGTGTGAAACTGCTGTAAATATATGCATGTGTGTATGAATTTTATTACTTTGCTTAAAAGGACTGTCATTGGTTTAGTAGGTTAGAGGCCTACGGCAGGTGCTCGATACTGAGGAACATTGACAAGAGACACTGGTGCTAACATTGTACTTTTGCAGAAGTGTTCTAGGATACCCACCGAGGACGCCCGGGAAGGGAGTGGGGCAGGTTTCTGTAAGAGGTGTTGAGCAAAGTGTCTGCTGTGGTGTTGACTTAACCCCGGATAAGTAGGGTAAGTCAAATGTTTGTAAAATGTACTGTGTCTGCCTGTGCCCCGACAAGGGAGGATTTAAGTGACCTGACAGTACAGAGTAGTGTAAATGTACTGTGTCTGCCTGTGCCCCGACAAGGGAGGATTTAAGTGACCTGACAGTACAGAGTAGTGTAAATGTACTGTGTCTGCCTGTGCCCCGACAAGGGAGGATTTAAGTGACCTGACAGTACAGAGTAGTGTAAATGTACTGTGTCTGCCTGTGCCCCGACAAGGGAGGATTTAAGTGACCTGACAGTACAGAGTAGTGTGAATGTACTGTGTTTGCCTTGGCCCTAATATAAGAGGGAGGATAAAATGACCTGACGGCATATAATAGTTCCGTGTCAGCCTTGGCCCTAATATAAGAGGGAGGATAAAATGACCTGACAGTACAGAGTAGTGAACAGTTATAGACATACAATTGTAGAATCCGCAATTACTAGACCAATGAGGGAATAGCTCGGAGCGAAAGTTTAAACGTGATGTATTCCACTCTTGCTGTGGGAAAAGGTAAAAGTTATTTAGAAATATTATTATTTTATTTACTCGTTTATCTGACTCCATTTATAATTATAATTTAGAATTTTGGTTAAACATGCGTGGAGCTCGGAGTGTTTACACTCAACTCGCCCTTAGGTACCATCATTACTTCAATATATGTTTGCCGGAATCAACATTATTGCTGAAGCTCAGTTCGGTGGCGAACGCAGAGGTTGGGGGTCTAGCCAACACAATACATGATATTCATTTATCATAGATAGTTGCGAGCCCAGGTCTGAGTGCATTTAAAGGGCTCCTTAAGGCAGATTTGACAAGAACCGGCGTAAAACGCCCATGGGTTCTCTTCACATCAAATCACCAGAACCATACACTACCCAACCCTGTTTGTGGGCAGAAAACTTGACTGCCTATACCCAACTTGAGAACGCCACGTCTGTACCAGGCCGCTGATCAGTCGGTCCTGGGTCAGAATTGTCCCCCTGAGTCTTCAGTCGTAATTTAGGCTGAAAAGGGTATAAGATGGATGAGAGCCACGCACGTTAAATATAAAAAGAATTGGATAACAGGCAGGGAAGTCATTAGCTTGGAACGCTGCAGCTCAGATCATGCAGACAATTGAAGCTGGGAAAAAAGGATTAAAAGAAAGATGCAGTTGATATGAAAACATGGTAGTTTATTAATGACAAATAATCACTGGTTAAAACTGTGAGAACAAACACGAACACATTCAATGCCTATAACTAAACACAGGATAACATGCTGTCAAGACAAATAAACATGAACAAGTTCACAAACAAAGTATATCACCAAGTGATTCCGTACGGTGTGACTATGGTACCAGGAGAACTGTTAAGCAGATTCTCCTTGAGTCTCCCTTTGGGATGTCCTTAAATGCAGTACAGCGCCGGTATGCCCACTCCACAAGTCCCTTTGTTTGTCCAAATAAGGTCTGGCAGGAAGAGCAGTTTCACCACGCAGGGACCCCCTCCAGGGAGAGAAACAGAGTCTACCTCCCCCAACCTAGTGACAGTAATAAGACTCTTTGAACGACGGCGCGTGATCTTATGATCTTCTCTATCATATCTAGATATCAGGTGAGGTCCCGGTGATGGCCACTCTAGGTTCCAGACACTTATATGGACAAGCGCATCCCTGATAACCTATACAATCCTCCTTTCACATTCTTTATTTCTCCCCCTCCTATACTTTCACATACCACACACTTCAATTAGTATTATCCAGGTTCACCACATTTATCATATTATCCACAATTACTTTATACTTCCACAATTACCAATTTACATGCACATACATATGATTCAATATACATATACAGCTTTGTTTAATATGCACCATTCAGTCCAGAATCTAGGCCGTAAAAGACCTGTGCGGATGCCGTTTCTGATGTCCAGTTGTAGGTTCAACCCCAGCTGTAGGTTACGAGGCCGTGAGAAGTCAGAGGAACAGGTTCTCAGGCCATCAAGTAAATTGTTTTATTGCACCCTCCAGGAAATCACCCCCAGCTGCAAGGGTTTAGGACTGATAACACTTTTTCCAGCCTTACACAATATATTGGATGTATGAATAATTGTTGTAAAAATGTATATTGAAGGAATGAATAATTGTGAAAGACACACGGTATATAAAGTGCATGACTAAAAGTGTTCACAGTGTGCGGAGAATAAAATAAATAGGAAACCATAAAAGTGTTTAAAGATTTGGAAAAATAAATAAAAAGATAAGTAAAAAATTTAATTAAAAGCCCCTGGTAAATATAGAATAAAAACGAAATAAACTGTCAAAATAAAAAGTCAAAATGATAAATTAAATATTAAATGAGAAGCCCACACCAGTTGAGGTGTTAGCCCGAGAATGTCCTTCCTGCGTGAGTGACATAAAACATGTTTCGAAAAATGGCATAACCGGAGTAAAAAATTGACCACTAAATAGCCCAAAAGAAGGCTCGTTTAATATAGAAATATGTAGAGAGATGATAGGAATAATACAAAATTATAAACCTAAAGATAAATCCGAAAAGAGGAATATTAAAAAAGTAATCAGGAAAAACCATACTTTAGTGGTTTACAAGAAAAGGGAGTGAACTGGAGGTGAACAGGAAGTGAACAGGAAGTGAACAGGATGAGAGGCCGCTGGGCCGGCTAGAGAAATCCTCCCCCGTGCGCTCCTGTGCAAACACGAGAATACGGGGGAAGGAGGGGTGTTTATCCCAACCTAACAGAAAGTTCCGAGACAGGCAGGAGGATACAGGGAAAAGAAGGGGGGGATATCCCATTACTAGAATTAAACAAAAGTGTAGAGGCAGTAGAGAAAGAACGAGAGGCGCTAAAAATAGCGGTGTTAGAACTTGAAAAATAACTTGTAAACGCGAAAAGGAAGAAGAATTAAAAATAGAGAACAAAAGGAAAAATTAGAGTATGAGGCACTAGGCCAACAAACTAAAAAGAAGCAGCGAGCAAGGTACGCAATATGTGTGCCCACTAAATATAAAGGGTGGAATAGGGCATTGCGCTCCATGGTCCTCTCAGAACATGCAAAATCTAATCACCACTCTCCCCAATTTGCAGGAAGGTGCGAGCCGCTGAGTCGGGATGCTGGGGGAGGAGATGGCGGAACGGATGCTGTCGGGGGGGGGGATCTGAAGGCACTCCTGGGAAAGCTGTAGGGATTGGCGATGTTGGACATCTTTTCGGCTGCTGGCTTTCGCAGGAACCAAGTGCAGCGGAGCGCTGTGGATGGGACTTCTTTTGACACTGTAAGGGCCCAAGTGTGGGGTGCCCTGAGAGCGATATATCCCACCAGGCCAGAAGTCGCCACTTTGACGGGAATACCCATAAAAGAAACCGAGGCCCCAGTGACATATGTGCATGACCAGCTGCGCAGATGGAGGACATTGATCGACAGGGATATACAACAGGATCCTATAATGGTCACATTGTTCTGGAAAACCATACTGGAGGGATTACCAGACAAGGCAAAGACCCGCTTGAATGAAGTGGTTGGCATGACCACCATGCCACACAACCAGTTTGTGGACACTGTGAGCCATGCTGTGGGAAGGCACAGAAAAGAAGGCAAGAAACTGGAATTACCGTTAAAAGAGGCCCAAAAGAAGCTGCTGCATTTGCAGTTGAAGGAATTGAGAGCCAAAGAACTGCTTACTGAATCAGACGCTGATATTGGTACCGTCCCCATCTCCCGGACCGGTGAGTAGCCAGATATCCCCCAACCGACGATAGTCTGCACCTTCTCCGGCGTCCCTGCTTCGGTGGCCGTACAAGGTAATAAAAGGGTAGAGCAAATGCATGTGGGGGGCCCATCGAATAGTGTCGAGCAAAGGGGGAGGGACAGCATGCCCAGGGTAATAATAAGAACAATAGAGATGATAGGCGAAACACTAACAATGCATGCGTTTCAGCCTCAAATGCAATATCAGGTGGCGCCTGTGCCCCAAGATTAATGTCAGGGAAAACAAAGTGAAGTCCGACAACTAAACCAGTAATGATAAAAGTAGGAAAGAAATAAGTGGATGATATGTAAATATTCTCCTGTAAATATGCTGGGCAGAGATGCTATTCTAGCCCTAGGATTGAAATTGGATTGTAACAAAAGTGGAATAGATTTAACAGGAATGTATAAATCTAAATAAAGTAAAAAGTGAGAAAATGCAAGGGGGGCACCTCAGAAATTTTTCATAGCCGAATTTACCATTTAAATTATTAAATTAATTACATTTATAGCCATTTTCAAAATTTAATGAAAAATGAATAAGTTCTGTGTATAAAGCGTTCTCTCCTGTGTCATCATGTTTATCCTGCAAAATAAAGTACACTGTGCTCACAGATTGGAAGTTATACAAGTTTTGAACAAGTATAGTACGCGTTTGAAACAGCGCAAGTGACGGGTGGTAGCTCGTAAGTTCTTAGTTTAGTTGCCAACTGTCACTGGTGTTAATTGCATGCGCATTCATTGCCTCATTCTTGCTTTGAATTGCGTAATGACTAGTCCAATAGCACACTCAGCTCTGGCTGTTTAATCGATAAAATGGAAATACGTTTTATATATCTTGAATGCGGTTAATACTATTCTGGAGATATTTTTGATGCATTTAGTTTACGAATAAATTCATTTTCAGTACTATTTAGTTTTGTTTATTCCAGCCTTTTTTGATAGAACATCGGTAAATTTATTTCAGTTTATTTGTTAAACACTAGTTTTACAAGTGTTTTGTTTAGGAAATCCCCTCAGAACAACTATGCAACAAGGCAGGCTGAATGCCTTATCTCTATTATGTATAGAAGCAGATGTGCTATGTAAGATTGGTTGTGGGGATCTGGTCGGAGACTTTGCGGGGAAGGGGAAGTGGGAGAGAGTTGTTCAGCTATGGATAAGGTGAAAGCATTCGAAATGGATATTATTTTCCGTCTTACTGTAAGTTTTGTTTGATTTCGAATTTTCTAAATTTTATTTTATGATTTATTAATGTTTATATTTTGAATTACAAAATTATAGCTCAGGATTTAGGATTAATGGTCAAAAGAGCCGAAGAGCTCTGTTTTGAACAAAACGGAAAATCCTCTAATTTGGGCGAAAATTTGTTTTTATTATAAGGACTATAACTATAAGGACCCGCTTTGTCATGTGGAGAAATATCTTGAGTCAATTGTGTTGTTTTTTTTTGAGAAAATAGTGGGTTGTCTTTGCCGTAACTTACAAAAGTGCTACAAAAGTCAAGGCAGAAGGACGTAACATCAGTTAAGATTTCTTGCCTTTGTTTCACGGCCCTGTAAAACGTTCGAGTTGAGTTACGGTAGCTACTCTTGCCTTTGTTTTGCTTGCTGCGCATCAAAGTGGACGTTAACGGAGAGATTTTTGTCTTCATTTATATCCCAGTGACGCCCTTTTCACCGTATAGTACATATTTGACTAATAAATACTGAAACTTAGGCGAAGATAAATTGTCCAAAAAAAAATTGACGTGGTGCGATGATGCGGAACAAACATGCATAAAAATAAAACAGGAATTAATGTAAGCACCTGCATTCGAATTTCCAAATTACACAAAGAAATTGGATCTGTATGTAGCAACGCGCGCAAACTGTATGACAGCAGTTTTAAGGCAGGAAACACGGACAGGCAGGTTAACAATGGCCTGGTACAGTGCCCAGTTAGATGAGGTTGCGTCAGCACATCAGCCATGCTATCAAGATCTGGCAGGCACATGGGAGGCTTTTCAGAAAGCTGTCTCAGTAACAATGGGGTATCCGATAAGAATACACACACATCACAAGGTAGTTGAAATGCTTGATCAAGCTAAGTTTGTACGAACACCTGCGAGGAGACATAACTACCAGATGTTGTTGACATTTTCGGATATAACCCTAGTTAAGTGTGTTACTGTCTATAATGTAATGTAATATAATGTAATGTTTCTGCTGGAGGCAGAGAGGTGCACTCTGCTTTGCTCTGCGGAGTTGGCAGAGCTGAAGGCCCACACGGGGGCGTGTCAGTTAGTGGAAGTGAGGATGCTGAAATATACACTA
The DNA here is from genome assembly GCA_022702515.1 of Ilyophis sp. 1 JC-2022. Lineage (NCBI taxonomy): Eukaryota > Metazoa > Chordata > Actinopteri > Anguilliformes > Synaphobranchidae > Ilyophis > Ilyophis sp. 1 JC-2022. The sequence continues at coordinate 52,980,336 of CM040395.1, read as the reverse complement.
GCTCTGCTTATGCACACAGGATGAGAGGACGGAGTGTGAGCAAAGGGGGGCGAAGCAGTGGGCAAAACCCTGTTTTGGCATTCCTAGAACCATTACTTCAGACAACGGCCCTGCCTTCATAGGACGTATATTATGACAGGTTAATGCAGGCTATGGGCATGAAGTGGGCATAAAGTGGGGGATTGGTTTGGTAGTATGGTGGGGACCTGGGGTTCCTGGTTGGCTAAAGTGGGACTAGCGATCTTAGCTACATTGCTGGTCCTCCTGCTTGTAGTGTCATGCTTGATACCTCATATGAGATCTTTTCTCACCAGAACCATTGGGATTCATAGTGGAGGATTCGGGTACCCTCCCAGTAGCAACGGACACACAGACTGAGCCATCCCGGTGCCAAAACAACCCTACCACCCCTGGCACCACGGAACAACCTCACCAGCCACTACTACTACTACGAGAATTTCCACCGACCTGGCGTTGAGGACTCCGCTGTCTACATACACCCACACCCCCGATGCAGGGACCCCCGATGTATGAAGTGATCGAGGACCGCCCGTACCGTGACATCGACGCCCTCCTGTACTGTGACAGATTGTATATAAGCTTGTGCTTAGCTGTTTTATTGAAAACCCTTTTGCTGTGGTTTATTTATCCTTATTCTCTCCCGCACCCGCATAGGCAGGGGATTTTGTTTTTTTCATTTTGTTAAATCTAAGTTTGCGTTTTTGCTTTCTATTAAAACTACGCATAGGTGTGTGACTATGGATGGGGACACATATCCCCAGTGAATTGCTGACGATGAGGACGATGCTCGCTGTATTTACGGTAAGACAGGTTGTCCGGGGTCATTCCCTAGCCCATATGGCGAAGGGCACACCTCCACCTGTCTAGCAGCCCGTGTGAGCAAAGTCAAAAGAGAAATTAAGCCCATCCTTCCATTTCCCAGGAAATGGATGGTTCCTTGCTTCTGGCTGTTGCCTTACCTTTCCGACCCCGAGCGCCCCAGAATCATGGAGTTGCGCAAAATTTATTTCCCCTGGTACAAAATTTACCGTGAAGTAGTCCACACTAACACTATTATGGTGACATATGACTTCACCTGTGAGGCTGAGATCTTTATTAAAAGTCAGTACGTAGCCAGGGCGATGGTCACCGCAACAACCCGTGAAAAAGTCACATACATGGAACAAGATGGCCGAGTAATCTGGTCCGATAATTTGATTAGGCAGGGGACTAGGCCCCCCGAACCTAGTCAAAAACAGACGGCGGCGGAACTGCAAAGTTCCGAGGGCACGTTAAAAACTATCTATAGTGCAGGGGAGAAGACTGAAGGCCCCCGTGTCTGATGAAGTATGAATGGACATACTGCCGTGGTACCGTCTAGTCGGCGTGGCTGTCGCATGTAAGTGTGCAGGCAGTACGTGGTACGTGGATGACAGTCCACACCTAGCAGAGGGGCGTAAGAGACGACCTCTGTGAACAGGCAAGGCTGGTGAAAACGGTCAAAGTTTCTATACCCATAGCAAAGTGGGATAGGGATCAGACCGTCGGTTCCTAACCGGGTGGTTAACAGCTACTACGGGGTCCTGATTAGATGCAGGACTGGAGATCGCTATCGACTGGGTCACCGGCCGGTCGGATCGCAGAGGGTAATAAGACCATGAGAAATGGCCGCCGCATCCGGCTCAATGTACAGTCAAGCCACTATAAGCTGAAACCGAAGGAGTTAGTAAGCGAGTAGTGCTTTCTGTGATCAGTGTTTTTGAAAAGAAAGCATTGGGAAGCAGAAAGGCTGAAATGTCCTTTCACTTAGAGGAGTCTGGGTAAAGGAATTCAGCGGAAAGGGATCTAGCCTGGAGCTGCGCCCCAGAGAGAGGGAGGCTCGAAGGATCAAAGTGTGCTTATAGAGCCCACATGACCCATGTCCCACCCCCACCCCCAACCCCACCCCCTACCCATCCCTGCCCCCTACCCCTACCCCTACCCCTACCCATCCCATCCCCGCCCCCTACCCCACCCCCCGGCCCCCTACCCCTCAGCCTGCCACCGATCCCTCTGCCCCCACCTTTACCACTTTCCGCGGCCAAGACGGTCTGCTGAGACCTGCCCCCGGCCTGTTGGACCTGACGTTGAGGACTCCGCTGTCTACATACACCCACACCCCCGATGCAGGGACCCCCGATGTATGAAGTGATCGAGGACCGCCCGTACCGTGACATCGACGCCCTCCTGTACTGTGACAGATTGTATATAAGCTTGTGCTTAGCTGTTTTATTGAAAACCCTTTTGCTGTGGTTTATTTATCCTTATTCTCTCCCGCACCCGCATAGGCAGGGGATTTTGTTTTTTTCATTTTGTTAAATCTAACTTCTCCCTCGGTACTGTATCTTTGGTTTGGCTGGATGTATTGGTTTTTGGACTTTGCTTGTGTGACTACGATTTTGAATTTCCCTATAATAAAGCCCTTGCGAGCATTTATTATTACGTCAGTGTTCTGAGTCATGCATTACGGGTCCAACCCGTACACATCCGTCTCACTTTCTTCCCTTATCTCCGTGTCTCTTTATTCTTTTTAGTCGTTTACCGGTAATCTATCGGATTTTCCTGTGTTCCGCTGCGGGTTTTGCTTTCGCCTCGTCATTAGTGAGTTCACCTGTCATTTATTTTCGCTCACTATTTATACCCCGCTTCCTGCCTCTCTTATTGCTTCCATGTTATTTCACGTAACATTCGAGCCGGTAAAAATGGTATAGGAAGTTGTGCTGCTATCGACCGCTTTGCTTATCAACGCGGGACTTGTTAGCAGTACAACTTTAGAAAGAAAGCAAGTTCTCTTATACGCTCTTATTTCAGAGCAGAGGTTTTCGTTTTTTTTTGTTTTCTACTCGAACCTACGAGTTTCTCATCCAAAGTCTTTGGGGTCTTTTCAGTTCTCTGTTCTTTCTTTTGTTTCGCTCCACAAACGGGAGTTAGATAAGCGTTACTGCTTGTAGCTACACAGGTCTAATGTCTAATGGAATAATGGCCACGCTTCATACAGATGTCTTTCGCCGATTTATTTTCTCTCTCTGAATCATTGGACACCTTGAAAACTAAAAATAAAGAAATACAACATAAAATGACAATTAGTCAGTCTCTCAATTATCGTACATTGTTGGGCATGACCGAACATGTGAGCCCGTGAGGAATTCACTAAACTCAAAATATAAACATTCACATGCTTCCATGTACATACACAACAACAATAATCAACCTATGAATCAAATAATTAAGACTGTTACCGTGTGCGCCTCTTAGACCACTTTTTCTGGAGCTTTACACGGACATGTCTTCTCTTCTTCTCTGTTACTTTCTCTCTCCCATAATGCAATGTACTCAATTCGGATCACATGACCCAATACTCTGAATTACAATGAGAACTGTAGCATGGAACATTTTTACTGAAATATTGTTTTATCTATACATGTTTAATCCTTTTAAGTCCATATTTACATATTGCCTTTTAAACCCAAACAATCATGAATGTATTTTTAACATTAAACATGAAGTATGTATCACATGACAAGTCTCA
>CM040395.1:52645302-52976268 GCA_022702515.1 Ilyophis sp. 1 JC-2022 | reverse complement strand
ATTTGTGGAAAATGAGACTGCAAATTGCAACGAGACAGGGGGAAATGCATGGAATTACTCATTTTAGACTACTATATTTGAGAACAAAAACTACGTATACATGGTGGGTCCCCAGGACTGAGTTCGGTAGGGAATGACACTAGCACTTTCCAGTATACTTTACCAATCAAATTGTCAATTCAATCAGTCTTCAGTCATTTTTTTTAATCAATGTATTTCTTATGATCCCTCAGATTTTTGATGAAGCTGAGCCATGAAACGGTTACAATTGAACTGAAGAATGGCACACAGGTTCACGGCACTATCACAGGTAATCTACACCATATCATACTACCCTATGCTTCAGGTGTCCTCAATCTTATCCAGTAAGGTGTGTTACTGCTTGGTTGGAACAAAATCCTACACCCACACCAGCCCTTAGCTTTTATTACTAGGGATAGCTGCTACTTTATGGGAAGAATGTGCTTTCTTATCTGTTCTGTAGTTACTTCGATGATGTTTCTGTATGCACTTACTGTATGTCGCTTTGGATAAATGGCGTCTGCTAAATGACTGTAATGTAATGTTAGTGGATAAGATTGAGGACCCCTGCCTTATACATTTGTTTTTAAAATTATAGTTTGGCTGAAAAAGGCCCTGTAAACTTGATTGCGAAAGTGTGCCTCAGTGCTGTGGCATGAAAAATTGTTAATCCTCTTTTTGTGAGTTTTGTGAAGAGTGAATTCTGCAGAAATTGAGTTAAAATCATTGTACTGAAGCTGTGAAATGGTTGGGCTGTCTCTTGCAGGTGTGGATGTCTGCATGAACACACATCTTAAGGCTGTGAAGATGACCCTGAAGAACCGCGAGCCCACCCAGCTGGAGTCCCTCAGTATCCGTGGCAACAACATCCGCTACTTCATCCTTCCCGATAGCCTGCCCCTTGATACACTGCTGGTGGACATTGAACCGAAAGTCAAGTCCAAGAAGAGAGAAGCAGGTAAGAGCTCCATAGAGATGGCTACAGGACAAACTTGCAAGAGTTTCCAGGAAATTAGGTTGATCCGTCAGGCAAAGGAGCTTAAATATATTCAATCTAAACTTACTGTTCCATTTCAGTTTTTCCGACATTGTCTGTAAATTACATTCTAAAGTCTGTGCTTTCCGATTGAAAAGTACACCGCGTGTATACTTGCTGTGTCTAACCAATTTTTTTCCTACGGTTTTGTTTACCTATAGAATCATCCAGCATGCTTGGTTATTAAATAAGCAAATACTGTATTTTCATCACAGCTGTGACTTCTTTTGTAATTATAATTGTAGATTGATATTAAAATGATGGTTGGTCTTTCTCTGCTGCCCTTTCAGTTGCAGGGAGAGGTCGTGGGAGGGGCAGGGGCAGAGGTCGTGGAAGAGGACGAGGAAGAGGGGGCCCTCGACGATAACTTCCTCTGTTGCGCATCGTCTTCCTGCTGTTTGTACAGTTTTTGTATTTCTTTGAAATTATCTGGATTTTTTTTTCTCTCCCCCCCCCCCCCCCATTTTCTACATAAAACTTTCCTGACAAAATACTTGATTGCTTGTGTGGTTTCATGTGTTCTAAGGATCACATTTGAAAGGGTACCCGTTTTATTTCTCTCTATTGGCACGCATCTTCAGTTTGTTGGGCACTTGGCAAATGGGATGCTATCGGATGACATAAGGAATTAATCGAGCCAGATTCCACTCTTATTGGCATTTTGCGTTTACGCAAAGGAAAGATCATGTGCAAAATCACAAGGCAGAACTTATTTTATTGTATGCAATGGCACAAACATGGATATACCATTTAATCAAAAGCTGCAATTCCTAAAGCTTTGAGAGGGATGGAGGAGTTCGCTATACACCACTCCAATCCCAAATTGAGGTATTTATTCCTGGTCATAGTAAAATAATTGTTTCGCTTCAAACTGTCCATTTCCTTTGTGTCCCAGTGCCAACAATCTTTGTACATTTGAAACTCCTGTCCCATCAATCTTAACTTGTCAAGGTTCATATTTAATGAAATGTCAACTACTTCTACGGATGGCGGTCTCTGACCAATGTCATGCAAAGGCTACAGTAATGTTGTCCAGACCAGGGGCCACATGTATAAATGGTGCTGAGCAGAAAAATGCCCTCAGAACGCTGCGTAAGCAAGTTTACACAGAAATTGAGATGTATAAAATAATAATACGTACCGTGCGTACGCAGTCAGTGTGATATGGTGACACCGTGATAGAAAGACGGAGAAAATGTAAAACTTTGCATAAGCAGATTACCGACATTCTCCCTGAGCATTCTTTTATACCGTTGTGTACATTGTGGCCCTAGGACGGGCACAGATGTAGGTGTACTATAGTACCTAATGCAAGGGCACATTGTATACTTATTTTGGGCCACCAATTTTCACCAAACAAAAAAAATCGTCTACAAGAAAAACAATGATTTTGGTGTTCAATGACAAGGAGCATGTCTTTTCAAGTGTTTATTTTTCGTGGAACCCTCCATAATGGAAAGAACAAACATAAATGTGCCATCAGCAATACTATTTGAATATTTACCATCCAATTTTATTGGAATTTACATTGTTTTAAACAAGATGCTTTAACCAGACAGACGTATGGGAGGCAATACTTGAAAAGTAAAAGTTCTGGTTTTAAGGTTTGATGACTTGCGTTTCTCTACGTTTTTACATGTCCGTGCCTCTGAACCACATCGGCCCCTGTGATATCTGTGCCAATTAGTGATGTGCGGGGGGAAAAAATGCAGGTGAAACAATGTTCTAAATCGGTTACGTCCATGGTAAGAACCTGTATGAATGCACATTCATTTCAAAGTTTAAAGCACAACTGAACTTCGGTAGAACTTTGGGTTGTGTAGTTACCTGGCCATGATATGAGTCCAAATGGTGTCGAAATATGTTCGTTAGTTGCTCTGTGCCCCACTGGGGTGATAATCCACAATAGGGTATTTGTCCCCCCCCCCCCATTCACTTCTATAAGGCAGCTAAAACGGTATCAAAATTACACTTCTAGCACATACGAACGCGAACGAAGCGGATTCTGTCAATACAAACAATAATTAGTCCTTGTACATATTTTTTCTTGTGTAATTAAAATAATTTATAAAAGTACTATTTTCTTCAATGTTGTTAGCAAGCTACCAGAAAAGTCTAGCAAAATGTCAGCAGGTCAGTTTGTTTACCATAGACATATCCTACCAGGAACGCTTGCTTCTGTGGAAATTTGGACCAATGAGTGGTTTTTGACGCATCGGTGCATTAACACTGTTTCTGGCACAATAATTACCTACCGGATCTACGTTCCAAATAAAATACGAAAAAGCCAGGAAAGGTCCATTAAAAAAATGTTTTATACATGAGGACTGGTTATTGTTTCTATTGACAGAATCCGCCTCGTTCGTATACGTGCTAGAAGCGTCATTTTGAGACCGTTTTAGCTGCCTTATAGAAGTGAATGGAGAGTGACAAATACCCTATTCTGGATTTTAATCCCAGGGGAGCACAGAGCAACTAAAAAACATAGTTCGCCACCATTTGGACACATATCATGGCCGGGTAACTACACAACCCAAAGTTCAGTTGTGCTTTAAGAACCAGTAGGCGTACATCCATTCAACCAGAATAAACATGGGAGAGAAACGCCCCAATCGAAGACAATACTGAATTATGAATTCAGTTCATACGGTTCATGAATGAATACTTTCAAATAAAAAATACAAAAAGACCTGCTTGGAGTCTGTAATCTTACACATGAGAAATATAAACCCAAAATACAGACTGGTTTTTTTCCCCTAAATGATGACGAACGTAATGATATGAACGTCTTAAGTTTGTCCAGACAGGTGAGTGCTACTGCCTCGAGGTCTAATGAGTCTCTCAGCTTCCTCCCCTTCTTTCAGGAAATTTCTTCAGAGGTCAAAGGGCAACTGACGACACCTTCTTTGGGCTCCTTCGTGCAGTAAGTGTAGAGAGCTGTCAGTGGTATGCAGCAGACAGAAGAGAGTAGTAGCAGGACGATGACTACCTGTGCGCTCACTGGGTACTCCTTGGGCACCGACCTGCCCTGTTTTTCAGGTTAAGGAAGGGAAAAAATTCAGTTAGGTTTCTGATGCTGGAAATATTTTGACCGCCACAATCTACATAAGAATTACTGGAAAACTTCAGACAAGTTACAAAAGAGAACGAAGCCCTCCTCATCAAAAAAAGAAGCGTTCCAGAAGACATGATAGAGGGAGAGGCGGAGTGGAATGTTACCAGGTCTTTGTCCCAGGCGTGGTAAGTGTATGTTCCACCCATGATGTAGTTGAAGACGTAGAACACGAACAACCCAATGATGATGATTGGGCCAATGACTGCCCACATGATCTTCCAGTACCAGCTGGGCCGGTGGCCAATCATGTCCTCAATGTCTTTTTCAAACCTGTAACAGACAGGGAAGGACAGGTGGTATTGCTCTGTGGTCAAAGACCAAGAAAAAGCCACACATTAAAAAAAAAATTTCATCTACTATTGGCTAAGTAACATTTTCACGTAAAAAGAGACTAATGACTACAGCTATGGATGGAAAATGTTAGGTCCTTTGAAAACTTTCCTAACCACACCCCAGTGGTCATCGTAACATTGATGCTATCATGCTAAGAACAGAAATAAAGGCTCAAGAAGTGGAAGGCGGTGACACACAGACACCTTTTCAGGCCGTAGATGTAACAGACGCTGATGATCTCAATGAGCACGATGAGCAGCAGTGAGAAGGTGCAGGCGTAGTCATTGAAGATGGCAAACCAGTAGTTCCCTGAGCGGGTGGTGAAGCCCAGGCCAAGGAGCAGACAGAGGAGGCATACCAAACCTGCCGAGCCAGCCAGGAGAGACCCACACATGGGGACAGAAGACATACATCTGATGCGCGCAAGACCACAAGCTTAAGACCACAGACCATAAAACCCACAAGCAAGAGTAAGGAATAACAACAAAAACGGCAACCCCCACAGCTATAGGCTAGCTTTCTGCATCTACCTGACCAGGTCACATTAAAATACACAGCATTCTAGTTTCCTGGAACACTGGAAAATTTGGCTGTGACATCACAAGAGCAAAATGAGTTTGTTGGGGCTCCGGGCTTGGACTGCTCCGTGAGCTCACCGTTAAGGATCTCCTTGTTGAAGTGGCGGGACAGGAACTTGCAGTCGCGCAGCGGGGTGGTGATGGCCGTGACGTTTCCCAGCATGCTCCCCACCCCCAGCATCAGCAGCATAAAGAAGTAGAGCACAGACCAGAGCTGGGACAGGGGCATGTTCTTAATGGCCTCGCTGTACACGATGAACGCCAAGCCTGTGCCTTCCACAGCCTGAGAAGGGAAATGATCCAACTCATTCAGGTAATATTTCTGCATGGATATAGAAATCTGCTGAAGGCCAAATAATAATGCTGAAATCCATGTAACCATTTAGTATTTTACTTACATTACAAATAGTCAACTTTTGTCTTTTGACTTGACTATCCCAGTGACTGCTAGGCCCTCCCTTATTACGTTTTTGCCAAGTTGGCTAAAGCTACTTCCTGATCGTATTAAAGTCATACAGGACTAATTCAAATCCTATATAACCTGTAATAAGGTGAAATCATATAGTCTTGAGAGCCATTCATATTGACAAATTTTACTTTAAAATGGATCAGAATAAATAAGTCATTGTGTGGGACGGTACGGTTTCTAGTTCAGATTCCAGGCTGCAGCTCTCCAGCTTATAGGACAAAGCAGAAAACTGGTCTGGATGTGTGCCGTTCAGCTCTGCCAGCCAATGCCTCATGTTGTCTGTGGTGATGGAGTCCTCTGCCACGTCCAAGGAGTTTACGAGCAACAGCCTCACCCTGCCAAGGTCAAAGTTCATAAATAGCCTACATTAATGGAGTCAAACTGCTTAAGACAGCGAGAGAGTGTCCAACAGGAGCCACTGAAATGAGAATAATGGTTGCGGTCTACGAAACGGTGTGACACACGTGCAAGCTGCCATGTTGAAACAGGTTAATGACTCTTCCTCAACATCTATTCAGGATATCACTCTCTCTAAACCTCAGGACCGACAGATCAGATCCTGTGTCTGCAGCACCTTGTGACTTAATTGTGTCAATACAGCCACAATGACCTTTCCAGGCAGCTCTCGTAGTTGAAAGTGGCCTTGAAGCCGTAGATGGAGAAGGTGACGACGCTGGCGAAGACGGACGTGCCGCTGTTGATGAGCGACACGATGATGGCCTGCTGCTCAAAGTTGTTGTGATACTGGTTGTAGCTGGCAAAGGCGATGAGGGAGCCAAACCCCAGGCCCAGCGAGTAGAAGATCTGTGTGGCGGCGTTGATCCACGCCATGGGATTAGCCAGCTCCTCCAACTGCGAGAGACCAGCCATGCACACATGCACGAGGGTTCAGGAAACATGCAAACGCATGCAAATACAATAAACACCCACAGATACGCATGCGCGCAGACATACAAGCATGCGACCACGTATACATACGTACGTGCGATATAAAAACGCACGTTTACAAATACAGGTTCGCATTCATGATCAAACATGGACATACAGGTAGACATATTTAAAACATCCATTCAAAAGAATCCACATGAACATGCACACATAGGCATGTGCGTACACAAAAAATACACACACACAAATACACACGTAACAATACATCAGAAGACTGCGTGCTTTCCTACAGGTTGTTAGAATCCATTTGAAAGCTCAGTATATACATATGTAAGAAAAACACTACAGGAAGGAAAGTACATCTCTTTACCTTTGGTGTGAACATGTACTTAATGCCATTCATTGCTCCATGCAGTGTAATACCTCTGATCAGATAAATGGTCAAAACCACGTATGGAAATGTGGCTGTGAAATACACCACCTGTAAAACAGGGTCATTTAAGGGTTAACTCTTTCAAGGTGCTTAGAAACCATCTGAAACCACAATAATACCTCTTAAATAACCTCCACATCAGGGACATCAGTTTATGAAATTACCCAGACTAGAAGCTTTCATAACACCCCAGGGTGGTGCACTTTCCTGAAATACTCAAGATAGTATGTGGCATATATGTACGGCCCTATGTATATGTATCTAAACTCAATGTAATTACCCTGTATGTTGGAAGCAATGAAATGCCTAACAAATGGCACATAAAATCAGTGAAACTGAATTAGGAATTTAGATAACTCAATGTCAGCGTTGCGGAGCTTTGTATGGGAAAACGGGCGAGCAAACAAACTCCATTCTTGGATTTTCATGAGCACTCAAAATGCAGTAAGCATGGATTAACTGATCTTTACGTCAATATCCACTATTTGCAGGCAGAGCCACATGCGTACAACTATACGGGTGTATAAATTATAGAAGACGCAATTCAGAGAAAGGGAATTAGTTGCCAATTAGTATCGAGTTATCAGCTAAATCACTGCTAGATTCTTAATGAAGCAAAGGAAAGAAGAGCAGTTTGCACGATGCGATCGTTTTAGTCACATTTCTGCCCCCTCTATTTGAACTCACAAGCCATCATTGTCATAAAGATCCCATATTGAGCATACTGAAACATGCATTTCTTTGTGGTGCAGGATTGCTCCCTAGAAAGGAAGTACCTTCCCTGTGGACTGGACCCCTCTTATAATGCAGAGGTAGACCAGCATCCAGGCCAGCAGGAGGCAGAGAGCCTGGCCTTTGTGAATGCCTCCGTGCTCCTCGATGGAAGAGGTGATGTTGAGGGTCTCCCTGTACCAGAAGTACTGCGTGGGCGTGCTCAGCTCGCACTCCTCCAATTGGCCGGTCAGGTTGCCGTTGGCAGGGCACTCTGCCCAGGGTAGCACAGTCTGAGGAGACAGGGAGGAGAGTGAGGCTTTGTGAACCCCAAAATGGGCGGAGCTATTGTGTGCTATTAATGTATTTCAGCCAATCATTTTGTTCTCCTATGGACATTTTATTGGCTAACACGAGGTGTGCTAACATTTTGGTTCGCACTACCATAACTAGAAACAGAGAACACTATGCTGCCACTGCCTTTCCCAAAGGTCAGAATAATGCTTCCAATCCCTGGTGCTGGAGGCATATGCTCTATTTCACTTTTCTATTTCAGCTCTTAAATGTTTATGTTTCACTGAGCAATTAACTGAATACAGATCTGGATTTGACTTCACAAGCCAGGAACGTGCTGTTAGTCCTTAAGAAAATAAATTACGGTTGATATGATTTTGGCGATGCAAAAGCTATTCTGCTTAATAGAACACTCTAAGGGACATCACGTCTTTGAATTATTTTACTAAATCTGTTAAACAGATTTGGACAATCAAAATGCTTTCATAACATAATATAACATAACATAAATGAGTCATTGTTATCTGGGATATTATGTTGCCAGTGCTCCATGTTTGTTAAATATGATATATAAGACATCTATGCTATACGCTGTATGTGTTGAGCTGTGTATGTTATATGTGCTGCTCGCTGCTTATGCCTTATGGGCTGCTATATGTGCTTTATCTGCTCAATGTGTTGCTATGTGTTGCATGATGTTATGCGTTTGCTGGGGACTTGATGATCCTTATTCATTGTGTATGTGCTGTTATGTTACTTTCATAACATCACTTTTATGTTCTTTTATGCTTTTCCATTAAGCTGCCCAGGGATTGCAGATGAAAATGTGCCCTAATGGCTAAATCTGGCACATTTTACATTATGTGTATTAATATGCATATGCATGCATTTCTTCAACAGTTAAATAAGCAACCGATTCAACTTTGTTCAGACACATTGCTATTTTTTTTAAGAAACGGAAATCTTCAATAAACACTGTTACTTGTATCCGTCTTTTAAAACACAACACTTCAATTTGTTTTCCTTAATCTTCCAAGGACTTCAATCAGAGAAGGGTCAGGTGATGTCAGACCCAGAGCACCAACTAAACAGCTCAATCAAACCTAATGCATCAGAAGCCCTCGCAGTGTGCCCCTACAGGCCAGGTTTGGAATTGAAAAAAATGACCAGTATTATTTCAACTGTGAGACAAAAATTTCAGCAAATTCCCAGAGTCGTTCTTAGCTCACTAGGAGATGAACTAGCACTCTTTGTTCTGATGTATGAAAAAGCGCATAGAATCACAACAAGGGTTTTGAGTGTGAATTTTTCATATTCAGACCTGCTGACAGAGTTTCTGCAGGATAGCGTGTGGTGTAGAGTCTTGGCTTTGAATCCAAGCTGGGACACCACAGTTGTCCCCGATTGCAAGGTACTTCACTACAATTTCTCAAGTCTAAAAAAGAAAATCCAGTGACACCAATTTGTAAAATTACAAGCATGTACTGTAAATAACCTTGGGAAATGGTGTCTCTAAGCAAACTTTTCTTCTTCCTTTTCTTAAAAACAACTCAAGAAGGAGAATGCAAACTTTACAGGAATTATCATTGGATTAAAGGTGTGTAGTGATGGTGTGAGAACATTCAATTCCTTAAGTAATGGTAGTAATGGTGTGCTGAGCCATATTAGGGAATACACTAATGGAGATTATTTTCAATGTGTTGTGTGCCTACCAGCGAGTTCAGCCCACCTGAAATGAGTGGAACAGGTACCAAAAGGCCCAGGCGATGATTACATTGTAGTATACGCACAGGTATACTGATGTCACAACACTTGCGATACCTGAGGGTAAGAGGCAAAATGCATTTCTTTAGTCTATCACCACATACTGTACATGCCTACCCAGTGCAGAACTGCATTACTGTCAGCCAACTGTGAATTGGCACAAACATGTAAAAGATTTGACATGTATGTCTGAGAGCTGTCACCGACAAAGAACTGATTCACAGAAGGAAAGCTGATGTTGTGGCCCCTTAAGAATCATAAAATGCACATAAAGGACAGAGACAGCACAGACTGGCTATCTCTCACCCTCATTACAAAAGCATATGCAAGGAAAGTGTTAATATTAACTTAATAGTAAGAATGAATAATGTTGTTTTAAAGAGAAAACAGTTGGACTTTAATGGCCAGGCAGTGAGCAGCGGAAAGTACTGTGCATTGCATAACATCGCGAGAGAAGCTGTAAACGTTCAGAGATGCGCCGTGACTGCTAATTCCAGTCACTGCTTTTACGACTCTACGACTTGGCAACCTCGGTGGGAAAGCTACGTTGTAAGGAGAAGGTCTGTGACAGTGTGCTTTCTTGGGACATGTTTTATTCGGTCATGGACAGAATGGAAGAAGCAGGGACAAAAGTAGTGTTCTTTTTAACATGCAATGTGTGTGCTGATAAAGGTATACAGTAAAATGGCTTCATAGAGAGAGTCAATTTACGGGCGGGTTGTTAAAGCGTCAAAGCTGTAACAATGTCACTGGTCCTGTGGCGTTTCTGCTCTCCTGGTTCAGCCTTCCCCAGCCAGTGTGTGCGCGCGTGTATCCGCCTCAGTTAACGCATGAATCCCTCTATCCCTCTCACTCTCCTTCTCTCCATCTCGTGTCCACTCGCTGTTATGCATCTCTCTCTTGCTTCTGAATCTGTATGCGTTTCTGAGTGAAAGTGTATCTTTCTCCGTGTCTGTGTGCTTGTGCTTGGGCCTGTCCATCTGTGCCTGTGGATGTGCACTGTACATCTGCACTCACCCACTCCCCCCAAATAAGGGCTGATGGCGCTCCACGCCCCGATGCTGCCCAGCCTCATCTTCTGTCCAATAGCCAGCTCCATGTAGAAGAGGGGCACGCCCTCCACCACCAGCATGATCAGATAGGGAATGAGGAACCCACCTGAGGAAACAGGGCTCAAGTTGCCAGAGGTTCTCTTCCTTATCAATCGCCTGCCGCCATTTCACTGCTAATGACGAGCTTGCTGTGTTACACAATGACCAACATCGCAATGAAAAGACCTCCAGAAAAAGTCTCAGTTCATTCTTTCCTGATCATCATCATCATCAAATATGGTTTCTGTTTTCGCCGTGCCAGCAGTTGAGTGTATTGACAGGGTTCAGTGTGTGATACTAACAAGCACATTCTCGCAGCGTGAAGCGAAGACAAGAAAAGGAGCGGCACGTCCGCTGGGGATCGAAAGGAACTTTAAACTTCACGAGAAAAAGAAAACAGACTAAAATCCGGCTATTATTTTTCCCTCTGGCCGCTCTGCAATCGAGGTCGCGCCACAGGCGTCTAAGCGTACCATCACCTTCCATTTCCCGGAGAGGTTTGAAGAGCCTGACAAGCAATTACTGCACCCTGGGGCCCGATGGCAGGCTTACTGGGGCTTATACGGTTTGGCCCTGAGCGAAGTGTGTAGCGAGATGTAACTTATCACGGGCTGAGGGCCCAACATAAGGGCTGTTTTTCAGACTACCTGCGGGAAGCCGAGCCCATAATAGTCATAAATTAAGCATTGCGGGGGTATCCTGCTGTTTCCCTGCAGCTTGTTTTTACATTCTGACTTTGATTCATTTGTTTTGATTAATCTCACAGAAATGCCTGATTAAATTGCGTAAGAGGATTTGTCTAAATTGCCCAGTGTTCAGAAACGCTTTCCCACTGTGGTAAAAGACCAAATCCGCCCAGTTATTCAGAATTATACAGAGTTAACATTCTTTTGGGGGGGGTTATTAACTGTAAGCAACTTCCTCTGAGCCAGGCATGCAGATTCTTCCTCTACAACATGAGGAGAATATGCCAATTCATCGCCACCTACTCCACCCTGCTTCTGATTCAGGCTCTGTGGTCCTTTCCTGCCTTTTTTTCTTTTTGGTTTCAGAGCCTGTGGTTCTTTCCTGTTGTTCATTCAATATAGTCCAATGCTCATTTGGGCAGTTTCCTTCTTGTTTGAATAACTTAGTTAAAATGTTCAATCGGGTAGTTGACAAGTTGTCAATCGAGTCTGAATTTCTTGCACTTGGTGTCTCTCTTGGGACTATACTTTCCCCTTCTGGTGAAGTACTGCTCTTGAATCCGTAATCTTTGAAAATGTGTTTGAATTATGTTGCGCAACATCAGTAGTCTCCAGCCCTAATTTGGCATGTCTGATTGTACTAATTAGCAGCTCAACGGAATCTCTAACTGTTGAATGAGGTGTGCTTTGTTAGGCTAGGAAAGAAAACCTACAGGATGATAGATCTCCAGGAACAGGGGTGGGGGACCACTGCTCCAGATAATATCACCTGCTAACTGCCAGTAAAGTAAATGTATTAGCATAATGTACAGAATATTGCCATATAATACCATAGTGCTTTTGTAACTAGTCATTCAATTTGTCTGTGAATACGCTCACTCTCTCTTGGAATAATAATTTTGTTAAATCACCTTTTCTTTTCTCCATGCTTATTTTACACATCAATTTATGTTATACAACAACACAGAGCACTATAGTGTTTTAGGATATAATGGGGTAAAGTTGTTAAGAGTGAATTCTGTAAATAAAAATAAATTATATTAATTGTAATTGTAATGTAATTGTAACCACAAGACACGCTGTACCTACTCATATACCGAATGTTTGCTAATTGAACAGCATTGAATGTTTGGTTTGGATAAGCAGCAGAATTAACAGAAAATTGTGCCACTATATTAACCACAGATTTATTCTTCACAACAACATGCATACAAGCAGAAATGCACAATAGAGCATATATAAGTATTCACACTATACATGTTATTGAAATGACAGGACTTTTATCTTATTAAAAGTGATTTACACAATATTCTGCTGGACACTTACATCTTTTCCCGGCATTTTACTATGAATTTAACTATTCATGCTATTTTACCACAGTACATCAATTTTGTTCTTACCATCCTCAGATTCAAAATCTGAAAATTTGCAATGAAAACATGCGACCAGAAAACACATCTGTGTAGCAAGGGGGAAAAAAAGATTTCTTACCCCCTCCGTGCATTTGACAGAGGTACGGGAAACGCCACACATTTCCCAGTCCCACTGCGTAAGACACGCAAGCCAGGACAAACTGCATGGGATTATCCCACGATGGTCTGCTATCCTTTTCCATTGCTGAATTCGGGAGATTCAAAAACAACCTCAAACCCTTTAGGCTACGGCTCCTTTTGGGAAAACAGTGTAAAATATATAATCCTAACAGGACATTGTAAATATATTTCAGACAGGCGAGTAAAACACTAATCTAGCGAACTGCAGCTATGAGATCTCTACAAGTAGCCTATGCGTCTATTCAAATGAGGTCTCCTTCTAGAGGGAGGAGGGCCCCTTTTTTAATTGGCAGAAGGAAGTGCATAATTAACGATAACACGGTGGTATTTTAGTTGGAATTATTTGTGTGAATGACCAGCACTGTGCGATACAAAATAACTTGACTCGCAAGTTATACAATGCTAAATTCCTCATTATCTGCAACATGGAGTCATCGGGTATCTCCTCTCTAGAGTTGAATAGGTTGCATAGGATTCCCTATGGAGCCAGTTTGTTCATTTTAACCAAAGCGACTTGAATGGTTGAATCACATTTGTCCTCCCATTAGAATAAATACAAGTCTGTTGTTCTGATTAATCTGAATGTGACCAATTAATCAGATGATCACATGGTGGTTCACTGCAATGGTTGAAGCGGTCATTAATACTGCTAAAACCATATAAACATAACCAGATATTCAGTTGTTCAGGCTGAGGGACACAGACCTGCTGGACTGTATTAAAACTTTGGACCATGGGAACAGAAATTCAGGCCTGAGGCCCCAAGTGTCAGAGAATGAAAACCCATCTTTAACAGATGCTCCTCTGAGAAACCATTACCACACCCCCCTCACCCATCCCCCTACGTGGACCAAGACTGACTTCTTTGTACCCTGTCCTTGAGCTTGTATGCCTGTTGTGTCCTGTAGTTAGTTTGTAGGATTTATTGATTGCTGTAACATTCGTATTGCTTTCATCAGATGCTCTCAAACCCACTTGATGTCCCCGAGTCCTACATTGTAAGACCCTCACTTTAATATTCCAACTCAATGTGCACGCTAAAGTCCACAGTATAGGATAACATTTTTCCTGCCAAATTGTCCATTTCTGTGTATATCTGAGACAAACACTTTGCCTACATCTTACCATCTGGCTCATACATCTGTGATGGCACTTAACAGGGAACTTCAAGACAAATCTCAAATGTAATGTATTGTTTCTCACCGTATAGCACAAACACTGATAATCTTTGCCAGGGGAAAATCTCCCATTTCATTCCAAACTTTTTTCTAGAATCCTCAACATCCACATGATATTACTCCTCTCTAATGCATGATGGATGAATGAACACTTGATTTATTACCTCTCCTATTAAATTGTTATTACTATATCTATTGTAGGCCTTCTCTCACTTTCGTCCTGCTTGGTCTCTAGAATTTGCTGTGAAGCTCATATGCTTCCTCTTCTGCACGTTAGCACAATGCTAGTACACTGCTAAACTGTAATTAAATTCAGATTTCCACAATAACGCACAGCTACTGCAGTTTAACCCACTTAAAAACTTGAACAACTATTTTGAGTCTGTATTTACCGATTTAATCCATTGCCTGTCATAGGTGCGACTGCAAAAGTCAAGGTCGAAAGTCAAGATGGCTAACGTAATTTGAAAAACTGTGCTCACAGGCCAGCTAGCCTGTGAACATTTTACACTGTAAAACAAATGCATATTACAACAATCATACCGATGTTTCAGATTTAATTTGACCTAATGTGTAAATTAAAACAAAAGAACTCCCTAATTATGCCATTGAAATTATTCATATAACTTATTATTTGCTAACACGATACACACGGTGAACTACACGTGATGCAACTGATCCCTGGAAGCTATTAAGCTCAGGGGGTTTATATCAAAATTGGAATTTTATGAACAACACATTCTATTTTAATACATATATCAGAAACAAAGATCAAAAAAGGGTTATAGTTTAACCCGCTACATATTGGATTCCAAAAATTTCCAAAGGAACCTATACCTCTAGTTAGTTAGCTTCCAACCTACCATCTAAATTCCTCGCGGAGGTGGATTGTAATGAGGATCAAAAATAATGGCGTTTGTCGCCCTCTCCAGCTGAAACACTAAACTGAACGGATCTCAAATGGAACCGAATGGTACTTTCGAGTATGGTCAAGCATCAGTATGTGCACTCAGGCCGGAGACTTCGAGTGGGCGGCGTGCTCTCTTTCGACCTAGCCCAGGGGTAGGCAACCCTGGTCCTAGAGAGCCGCAGGGTCTGCTGGTTTTTGTTGTTACTCACCACTTAATTGATCAATTAAAGCAGTTGATTACACAGTTAACTCACCTCACCTGGTTTCTTTGGTCTAATTAGTTGCTGTGTTTAAGGTGAAAACAAAAACCAGCAGACTCTGCGGCTCTCTAGGACCAGGGTTGCCTACCCCTGACCTAGCTGAATAGATTACGACCTTGTGAAATACCATGTTGAGCAAAATATAGCTAAATTAATTATCATGTGGCAATCCGATCAGTATTGCTTCACCCCATCCACTATGGTAGTATATCCGCGCCTAAATTGTGAAAAATTGTGTTTGAAAAGTAGGAACCAAGATAGAAGGATTTGTTTGTAGAAAGCTGATAATTTTGCTGGGATTTTATCTGTTATAATTACAAAACAAAATAAAATGAAGACCACTAATTTGTGAAAATATATGATGGGGAATGAAATTCCCTATAGAAGAAGGACATTTCAAGTCGTGCTTAATCCAGTTGATTTTAAATATGTGATTTAAAGGAGTAAAGCCTAAAAAGTTAATGCCACCATTTTCATATCTTATCTTTCAGAAAGGGTTGTGTTGACTGATGAAAATATTTCTGTCGGCAATTGAGATTCCTTTGAAGTTACTCGTCTTAATGTGATCAGATAGCAGTTGAGTAGCAAGCAAGAATAGGTAACTGGAAACAGGGCAACCTTGTCTAATTCCTCTTTTCAGATCAATGTACCAGTTTTTTGTTTGATTGAACTGTTAGCATTATTGTACAAAGTTTTAATTGCATTACAAAATAAGTTTCCGAAACCAAATTTTTCTAAAGAGGAAAAAATAAAATCATGCTCAGCAGTATAAAAGGCTTTATAGTAGTCTATAAACAAAATAAAGCTATTTTCAGCAATCAAATCAGAGTAATCAAGAATATCCAACACCAATTGTATATTATTAGAGATATGTCTATTTCTTATAAAAAAAACTAGATTGGGTTTCATCAATAATCGTTTCCAAGACGGTTTTAATTATTTTTGCAAGTACAGTTGCAAGGATCTTATAGTCGTTGTTCAATAGACAAATTGGACGCCAGTTATCAATAAATAGGAGATCTTTTTTAGGTTTAGGGATCAATGTTATTATGCCTTGAGTAATAGATGAGGGAAGAGTAGCGTTTGTGTGCTCTCTGAAAACACTAAAAAAAGAAAGGGCGCCATCTGCTGGCAAAATAATTTATGAAATTCGGTTGTCAGACCATCTGTCCCTGGGGAAGTTATTTTTTAGGCGCTCAATTGATTCAATTACTTCTTCAAAGGTAATAGGTTGATCACATAGACATTTTTGCTGGTTATCGTTTTTTTGTTTATCTTTAATTAATTCAGGAAGTCAGTAGTAGTTTTCTCATTGTATTCTGATGTATACAATTTACTATAAAAGGTGGAGCAGTGTTTCAATATTTCTTTTGAGTCACTAGTGACAGCACCATTAATATTTAGTCGATGAATGATATTTGTCGTGGCACGAGTCTTTTCTAATCTAAAAAAATAAGAGGAATTTTGTTCACCCTCTTCAAGCCATCTTCCCCTTGATCTTATAAAGGCTCCTTCAGCTTTTCTTTAGTAAATATCATCTAATTTGCTCTTGTTGTGGAAATTCCCGATTTACCCACAGTGCAGCGAAGTCTGTCATCGACAGAGTCACAACAAAAGCCGTGTTAACACCCAACAATAATAAGTTTATTTGCAGATAAACAAATGAGAGAGTGCTTGTAAAAGCTCTCTCTGCCCCATTGCCCAAATCGTCAGACCTTTATACAATTCTTTACAGACTTCTAAGAACAAGAGAAATACATATAGATGAAAGACAACATTCAGATCCTCAGGGACATGTGTTAACCCTTGGCCTTCATGGCCCCCTCCCTGGTCAAGAAGGAGACAGCCATTGAAAGATGTTTCCTAAGCGAGGACATAACATTAGCTTCACGGTCATGCATGACCTTCTATTGATTTGGGCCAGACACAGAGGAACCAGGGTGGCCCAGCACATGTGCTGGCAAAAACCCTCTATCCCTTACCTCTGCATTACTGTTAGACTAATGAACTCAAAGAGGAATCATAAAATAAGTGTTAAATGTTAATAATGTGATTGTCTCTTAATTAACATACATCTCTAAATTAACACACACAATGGAAATAAGAAAATTTCTATCACACTCTGTAGATCAAATATATTTGTCTTATCTGCTTCCGTATAGTCATCCTGGCTTTTTTTAATAAAGTGAAGTAATACCTAATATGACCCTATCTTCTTCATCTTTCCGTGATCTTGCAAGATAACTGCTGTAATGTCTTAAATACTTGGAAGCTTCAAATTTACAGTATAATTTATCTTTATTAGCCTTCTGTAAAAAGTAAGAAAATGAGTGATCTTCACTTTAACTGCCTCAGTTTTTAATATTGAATTGTTAAGTTTCCAATAAGATGGTTTGGTAGTACTAGGACAAGTAGAAAATTGTATATTAATATTAATTGTGGTCAGTGAGTGGAGTGGGTAGAATGCTAACAGAAATGTCTGCCATATTTTGCCTCCAAATGTCAAATTTCTCCATGAATATTTTTAAATGGGAATTCAATTCAAGTGTGTAGATCTTTTTGGTGGTTCAGGATATGTGCCTTCACATACATGGGTAATTTTGTCTGATGTCTTCCCTTTCTTTCTCTGGTACTCCCAGTAGCCGAAGATTCCAGCGCCTGGAGTACCTTTCGAGGTAAGAGATGCGGCCTTCACAGTTGTCTAACCGTCGCTCCCCCGCCTGCAGTTTAGAGCTAAATTGCTCCTCTTTCTTCTTTGTGTCTTTCAGTTCTGCACTATGGTACACGTCCACGCTGCTACCAAGTCAGGAGTACTTCTGTTGCTTACAGATGACGATTGAAAGTGGGAGGAGTTGTATGGCGTTTATTTAGTTCCATAAATAGCGCGCGCGCGGAATTGTGAAGCGAGCGCGCAGAACAGTGTCCGCGCGAGTGGAGCTATGAAGCGAGCGAGCACAGAACCATGTGCGAGCGTGGAGCTGTGAAGCGAGCGAGCAGAGAACCATCCGCGCGAGCACAAAGCCCATCTGCGAGCGTGGACCTGTGACACGATCGAGCAGAGAACCATCCGCGCGAGCACGGAGCTGTGGGCGTGCGAACTTGGTTTGCTCTCGCTCGAAATTGGTTTACGCTCGCTCGAAGTTGGTTTACGCTCGCTCGAAATTGTTTTACGCTCGCTCGCTCGCCAAGTTCATTTTTGAGACTTTGGGGGCGGGGATGGCATGCATAGTGGCTGATGTCTCCACTTCTTTGATTGGTCACTAGGTACCGACCTTGACTTATGTGATTGGCCATTTGATCTTACGTAGTCCATTCTGCGACGAAGAACATGGCTGATCATGATGAAGAAGTAAAATATGAATTTAGTTTACTTGCTGGTGTAGCATAATATGTCATGGATAAGCATTTGATATCTTACAGAAGCCACCAAGTTTGCCACTAATTTCCGTTAACTAGATGGCTAACCTAACGTTACTAAAAACATGTTACTTTGACGATGTCGTACACACTTCTTTAGCCTATTTAATGGCTTGACATGCTTCAGTATAGTTGTCATGCAAATGTGGATTTAACGTTAGCTAATATGTTCCAAACTGTGCTAATTTCTCTGACAGAATATGGGTTTGTCAATTTTGTATTAGCCTATTACCAAATTTAATTTAACACGATAGCCTAGGCCTGGGAATAGTGATGCTATTGATGTCGCTAGGCTAATCTTTGATGAATATGGATCTGTGATACATTATGAACAATCAATATAACGTCAAAATAATCATATTCGTAAACCTACGTTTTGTTCTACATATTTTAAAAATGAAGAACAGCGCTCACTAGCTAATTGTCAGCCTACTATTTTGACGCCGGTGTTTGGGATGGAGTCGATCGTATTGGCCGATTTTCCTTCATGTGACTTGATCGGCAGTCCCTGAAATCACCAATAGCATAGGCTACTATTAAACGTATCTTTAATGTGCTCGTTATAATCTAACTAGCTATGCCTTTTTATATAGGCTAGTCCTTAGGGTTGTCATATTGGCATGCGATTGGGTTAACCTTAGGCTATATTATAAAATTGGTATGAATTGGAATAATTCTAAAATCATATGCGTCTATGTAGCATATTGTCTGGTGCAATAGGCTATGTAGGCTAGTATAATAGGCCAAGTGAGCCTCCTTCTGATGTTATAGGGGCAGTGCAGTGTAACGCAATATGACGTTAACATTAACAAAATTGTTCAAATTATGTTTTTAGTTACACATTCACGCAGTAGTAGGCCTACACTGTAGCCTATTAAGTGCTGTTCATACAATTGTGCAATTACTTCAACTAAGGCTATAGCGAAACTGACCAATAGTTTCACCAATTGAACACAGATAAAGTACGTTGTCTCCGCGTTGTAATTAGCCACGGCTCGGCATTTATTATGCACAATACAAAATAGCACGATAGCCCAAGGGCGTAACCATGGCATAGACATTGGGGGGGGTCCAAATTTTTTTTTAGGTGCAACCGAGTTGTGTGCGTTAGCTAACTAGCTAGGGTTAGCTAAATTCATTGGTTTAAGCTTGTAACGTTATTCACTTTTGGCTGACAAATCATACGATGTTGGTTGAGGCTGTGTCTCTGATTATGCCAACTCAACTGTCCTCTATCATGCTTGCTAGCTAGCTAATACCTATCATTTTAAAAGCCAATTATTGAGAAAAGTAACTTTATTAAAAATAACATGGTAGTTAACTTGGGTTAGATTGCTTGGCATTCCATTATTGTCACAGTTGTCAATTAGCTACCTCCTCACGTCTTTCCCATCTTCTTGCGTGCTATCAGGCAGCTGCTGGGAGTATCAGTATTTTGTTAAAGTTGCCGCGCTGCCAGTGCAGCAGCAAGTGTACGTCGTAAACATGGACGCAACCAAGTGTACAATCGGGAGGGGGGAGGATCACCCACTTATGTTTTCATCAACAAACGTAAATACAAATGAAAATAAATAGGAAATAACAAGACAGATCCGTCGACAGGGTTCATAAAAGGAGGACATATTTAATATATATTTTCTACTGAATATTGGGGGGGACAGATTGGTGTTCTCTCAGTATTGGGGGGGACACGACCTCCCCAAAGAATGCGTGGTTACGCCCTTGCGATAGCCCATAAGTGCCAGCATTGATTGATCCGATGTGAGAACATCAATGTGCAGACAATGATTTAGTAAAAATAAACAGCAAGCCTGGAATTAAACGCTAATGAATAATTATGTTGTTGATAATTATTGTGGAGGCAATATAACCTACCTTCTAATAACGTAATAATAATAGGCTACCTTTTGTGCATAATATCTAGCCTATGCCAGACCCCTTCTAATCAATTTCGTGATCGTAGTCCCAAACCTCACGAAAGCAAGTTGACATGTAGCCGATGTGACTGTCATTAGACGATGTATTTAATAATTTCTGGCATTTGTTCTTTTCTTCAATTAAAAGCTGTTCAAATGCAGTCAAATCCAGATACTTTTTATTTTTAATTTAATTAATTTTAATTAAAATCTATCCAAATATAGACACATCCAGTTTCATTTTCTTGAATTAACTGCTTGGCCAGAAGTCTGCCTCTGGTGCTGTGTCTGCTGTGGAACTGCTTGGCCAGAAGTCTGCCTCTGATGCTGTGTCTGCTGTGGAACTGCTTGGCCAGAAGTCTGCCTCTGATGCTGTGTCTGCTGTGGAACTGCTTGGCTAGAAGTCTGCCTCTGATGCTGTGTCTGCTGTGGAACTGCTTGGCTCTGGTTTTCTAAATCTGCAGAGACAACTCCTTAATATTTCAAACACAACGGAACAATAAACATATTACCCGTTCTTATGCCGATTGCAATTTTAAACATATAAAGTACATACAATTTGGCGCCTTAAATCAACAGTCACATGAAACAAGTTTTTAAAATTGGATTATTTATGGCATTTCCCCCCCTCACCAGCCACTCGAGATATACAAGTCTTGACACAACGTTAAATAAGGGTTGCTTTTAGCTCATAAAAAGTGAAAAACACTTCAATCCTCCCTGTCTCTAGCCGTCTCGGCCAGGGCATTCTGCAGCAGACACCACCCGCCGTGCAGCATCATGCAACTCTCCCTATCATAAAGCAATCCGCAAAACATTTCAACAGTAGGCCTATAATTTAAATGATAGCAGTTGGCATACTAATGTCGTCTATTGTCAGAGGTCAAAGTGAATTTTAAAAAGCAATACCAATTTGACTTAACACGAGAAATTAACGAGCGGATAGATTACGCCTGGATAAAAACGTTACCTAGCTAGCTAACTAACTTTGCCTTAGGCTATTTGCTATTGCTAACATTAGCTACATGAGTGACCAGTCGGTCAGTAGCCAACACATTACATTTTCTAAGTAGCCATTTTAAGCTACATGCATTGTGTACAATAGGCTGCAGTCGCCATTACCAAAATATATCCTATTTTCGTAATACATAACTCAGTTGTAGCAAGTGTGTAATGAAACATAATCTCGGTAGTTTACGTGCTTCATTTGCCTCCAACATTCTGAAAAGTTTTGCCAGTAGCTACCAAAAAAAAAGGTATTATATATATATAGGCTAGTGACCAATCAAAGAAGTGGAGACATCAGCCACTATGCATGCCATCCCCGCCCCCAAAGTCTCAAAAATGAACTTGGCGAGCGAGCGAGCGTAAAACAATTTCGAGCGAGCGTAAACCAACTTCGAGCGAGCGCAAACCAAGTTCGCACGCCCACAGCTCCGTGCTCGCGCGGATGGTTCTCTGCTCGCTCGCGTCACAGGTCCACGCTCGCAGATGGGCTTTGTGCTCGCGCGGATGGTTCTCTGCTCGCTCGCTTCACAGCTCCACTCGCGCGGACACTGTTCTGCGCGCTCGCTTCACAATTCCGCGCGCGCGCTATTTATGTAACTAAATAAACGCCATAGAGTTGGAGGTGTCATCTGTTGGCTTGGTTGCAGCACAGTTAATCTTCTTGTCAACGCTGGTTTAGCAAGGTTTAGCAAGGTTTCAATCGTGTAAACTATTATGGCAACCACAGCCATGTTTATGTACTTTGCTTTTGGGAGCAATTTGTTGAAGGAGAGACTGCAGCTGGAGAATCCGTCGACGACATTTCACTGCATCGGTCGACTAAAGGTGAATTCAGTTAGCACCATTTGATAGGACAGTGAATAATTTCGTTAGTTGACGACATGAAGGTAGTAAATTAGCTCTAACCTTATTAACGTTACATATATCAGGATAGGAAGAGCTGCCATTTTAGACTAAATGGTCCTTAATTTGGTCATAAAATAAACCACTAACTTTACACTGACAATCTCGATATGAATTTAATTGATCAACGTTACATTAATGTGGACGCCGAATACCGTCGCTAAATGATAACGTTGTTTCTGTCATTGCCTATGTTCAAAGAAGAAGGGAAAAACGATATCTGCAGGTGTAGCCTACAGTCACCTCTACTTTTCCATACAGGATTATAACCTCAATTTTGGGTTCAGTGGAAAGCCAATGCCGGGTAACGTTAGTTGGCATGGTGGTGTGGCCACCATTGAAGAGGGCATAGGAAAAGAAGTTTGGGGAGTCATCTGGAAAATGAACCATGACGACCTGGCCAGTTTGGATAAGTAAGTTGTGCGTTTTGTTCTGTGTAATCCGATACCTTCTGCAGCTAACCATTTCATGAACACGGATGTGGATTATGGGGGGTGAAAAGTGCCAAAATAGTACTGTGAAGGCGAAAGATGACTGCTACGACCGAGGGCTTCGGTGACGGGTGACTAGAAGTCGAAGTTTAATGCGAAGGCTGACGGTGATGGCTGAGGGTGACCGTGGTACGGCACGGGATACGTGCCAAAAATAAGACACATGCCCCCTAGGCTGGCAACTCACATGCCTAGCGCAGCTACCCTGGCACTGGATTTGCGACTGATTTGGCTGGTCACTAGCATTCCAATTTAAGGTTAACTAGCATTCCAAGGATAGTCACTCACATGCCTAGCGCAGCTACCCACTGGATTTGCGCCAAATCAGTCGCAAATGCTAAATTTGTTTGTTTCAGACACTTATGCGGACAATATAGGCTATACGTTTTACGCACCAGTGGTAGCCGATATTCTACCCAACACACAATTCAATTCGTTATTCTACATTAACGGTAGGCTACCGAATAGGCTGAAAATAAACTGAGCAAACTAATGCATGGTCAATCCTCTCACCTAGCTGATTGAACATATTTTTAAATTAGCAAGCAAATTGGTTAGCTATGAGTAACGTTAAACATATTTTAAACCTGAATTAGCTAGCAGCATCTAGAAATATCTCCCCATTTGGGTGAAACGTGGTTTCCTGGCTGCCCTATGACGTCATCAAAAGAAATACGTGCGCTGAGGAGAAGGGGTTGAAACCACAGAACTAGTTTTTTTATTCGCGTTGTATGTTATTGTGTTGACTGGCGTTAGCTAGGTAGCTACAGTAACATTAGACCTAACTACAGGTGAGAAGGGGTTGAAACTTAAAATGGCATGGCAGGCTATAGCCCCCACTTAGCTGCTATTACATGCCACGGCAGCTGCCACTGCTATAACCCCGCCCAATGTAATGGCAGGTGTCACGGTAGCTGTCATTCGCTGCCTTCAAAGTGGCAGTGTCATTTTTGTTCCCTTTTCTTTATTTCTGCGGTCGTCCCTTTTTTCTCGTTACTATCGGATGCTCTATCAGATTTTCCGTCTTCCGTCCCGTGATTTCTCTCGCTAATCATTCCTTTCACCTGTTCTCGTTACCTGGCAGGCAGTGGCGGTTCGTTAATGCGGGGCGCTGGGGCGCCGCCCCTCTCCAAATATCTAGAGAAGAAAGCTACTTAAGCATGTTAAACATAAATTAATTTGATAATGCGAAATAATTATGAAATAAAAATTGTTTACTCGTACAATGCTCCTGGTAGTCTGTCAGTGCCTTAATTAAAAATGGGTTCCAACTTGTATTTGGTAAATATTTGTGTGAATACATATATTTCCTGGGTGAAGGGCGCCCAAAATGAGAGTGTATGTAAGTCCTTCAACTTTTGGCAAGCAGGTGACCTGAGGCTGCTCTCTAATTGGTTGCTTCAGATTTTCCACGTCTCAGACCCTCCCACTTTTATTGGCAGAGAATTGGTATTGTTTTTGTGTTTTTTGCAATAGTATGTGCTTGCAATACCGGAGCAGGGACCGTCTCAGGGCCGGGACAGTCTCAGGGCCGGCCGGGACCGTCTCAGGACCCTAGTTTTTCGCGACAGCGCCACCTACCCAATTGGATGACCGCAACAGTGCAACATGGCCCGGAGCAGTGCAGTGTCAGGGAGTCTCAGGGCCGGTCTCAGGGCCGGGACAGTCTCAGGACCGGGACAGTGTCAGGACCCTAGTTTTTCATTTCACCTACTGAATTGCAGTGCAACCATGGCATGACCGCAGTTCTTGCATGTCAATAATAAAGCTGTATAAAAAATTTGGCCTCATAATTTTTGCATTAGATTAGAACTTTTGCAGGTTTGATTCCCAGGTAGGACACTGCTGTTGTACCCTTGAGCAAGGTACTTAACCTGAATTTCATCAGTATATATCCAGCTGTATGAATGGATAAATGTAATAAGAAGTTGTGTAAGTCGCTCTGGATAAGAGCGTCTGCTAAATGCCTGTAATGTAATGTAACATAGAACTCATTTTACCCCAAAATGCATTTATTTTACAAGGCAAATACAGTGGCTCACAGTACAAAAATGATGGGAATCATATGCTATGGCCTTTACAGCCACTTCATCTCAACCCAATTTAACATTATTTTGGAAGAATGGTGTTGCTTCCCTCCAGTAGAGTTCCAGAGACTTGTAGAATATGCCAAGGCGCAGATTTCTCACAGCCACCAATGGCGGTGTCCAGAATAAAACGCAAACGTCTATTCTTTTAAGCTAGTACAGCTCCCGTGTGTGTTCATCTTTTTAAATAAGATGGAAGTGGTTTCCAAGTTGAAAATATAATGAGAAGTAATATTTCACACAAGAAATTTGTCAATTGTTGAAAATGTTTTAAAAGCTCCCAGCATTGAGCATGCCAATTGCATGCTTTCTCAAGAATCGCAACACCTGTGGCATTGTGTCATGTGACAAAAACACATATTTGAGTGGTCTTTTATTGTCCCCAGCAAAAGTTGTGTCAGTGTAATTAATGGTCACACCCTGACTGGTGGTGGTTTATCTCATTGAAGGAAAATGCTTAGTAGCGTGAATGTAAACAAATTTGTGCACAAAATTTAAAATAAATAACTTTTATTTGCACAGGGTACATGGCAATTTTGAGAGGCTCCAGCGCTGTACATTCCGCCTGTTGGGCCTGGTTTCCTGTTCTGAGAGAGAGAGAGAGATGCAATAATACAATAGAAAACAAAATAGAAATAACATGTTATTGACATTTGACTTTTCCTGAGCCTTCAATATTCAAACCACAGATTGTGAAGTCGGTAACAGCACTACCTACCAATTGAATTAACATTGCTTTTTACAGTTATAAGCATTAAATAACAGTTAACTCATATTTAGCTAACATTTGCTAATGGTCTACTTCTTTATTAAGGTATTAAGTAATATTAGTAAATAGTTGATAGATTTTATGGCATTGTGTAAATAAAATTACATTCTCTACTCTTACCTGTGATGATAAACCGGGCAGTGAAATTTATTGCAGCATGTGGTGCATCTCGTTAGTGGCAAGGATCTTTTCTTTTTGTATTATGTGAATCTTCAAAAAGAGAAAGCCTAATTGGTCAAATTGAACACTTAAGAGTTAATTTCACTGACACAAATTCAGCCTAATACTGGACCAAAAGACATTTTGAATATTCTGTCCTGGATTGAGCTTAATCTGTGTCTGTGAAATCACTTCATATATACAGCACATGACAGAATCTAACACGTGTAAATAGTGTAAGCCTATAGATGCAGAATACATAATAACTGACTATTAAAAATACAACATTACAAAACAATGTCCAAGTGAAGAGACTGACTGATAACACATACAGTGGCGGTAAACAAGCAGTCAGCACAGTTTAGCTAATTATTAAGATTATTTAAACTTAATTAAAATGGTTAAACAATTAGTAAACAAACATTTACACTGAAGACAGTACTGCTGATGTAATGTAGCTGACAGACACAGATCATATCGACATGCTCTTACCATCTTTTGAAGTTTAATCAATGTGCTGGCTAGAATTCGTTATCATAGTCAACTAGTTGGGCTTGCCAAAACCGCGCTACGGTTTCATTAACGTTAGTTCGTTTTGCAGCAAGCTATCGGTAAACTAACGTTATAACAATGATTGTTTGTAGTGCCTTTTAAATATGCTTCGATTATCTTGGAATCGAACATTAGCGTTAGCCAACACTATCGTAAGCTAACGTTAAAGTTCACGTTACATACATAACGTTAGTAAGCTACTCACACTTCGACTAGATAGCTAACATTAACTTTGCTGTCGTATTCAAGACACCAGAATTGTTTTTAACATTAAACACATAAAACTTGATTCACATTCAGTTTTGTACTAACGTTCAGATTGTCGTCCATCTTTTTGTTTCTCTTGTGCATGCGCAGGACTGTAGGGTCCTCAGACGGTCCCGGCCGGCCCTGAGACGGTCCCTGCTCCGGTATTGCAGGCACACCCTTCTCGTTTTTTGATCAAATGTGATTGGACGTAGTACGGGTGCGTGACTGTCACTCCTGGTCAGTGGCGGCGCCAGGCTTAATTTTATTAAGAAAATAAATAAATAAATGATTTAAAAATAAATATAGACAACATTTTCTCAAACGAAGTCACACGATAATTTGTTCTACTCCTTGATCTCTGGGCTTTTCTTGTTTATGGCGTGTAAAAAATGACATGAGGAGCAACAGTGGGGACACTCGGAATAGAAACCCGGCTTTGTTGTCGATTAACTTAAGCAGGACATCATTGATGATTTTGCCATGAACCACAACAACAGGTGCATTGTCCTGCTATAGTATGAGAGACGTCCATTGGTGAGTAGGCTAACGTTAAATTAGATTATTTAGTTTAACACAGTAGGCCTAACGTTAGTGCTATATGTGTAGTAACGCTATATGTGTTGGCAATGCCAATAGGCATAGGCTGTCGATAGCCTACCTGTTGATTTTTGAATTTAATTTAATTGAAATCTTTATTTCGAACATGTAAACAGTGAAAACAAAACAAAACAAACAGAATATCAATAATGATAAATAAAAGGTTAATTAGTAAACAAAATAAAAATAAAAGTAAAATAAAATAAAACATGCTCGAAAAGGAGTAGGAAGAAGTAAAAACTTATATACTCCTACCCCCAATCTCTATTCCTTATGATCACTATATAAATAATAGCAATTATTATTTTATATGAATATCAATATAATAATAATAATAATAATAATTAATAATTGATAGTATTGATCGCATCAATGTAGCCTATTCATGTTGGAGTTTGAGTGAGAGATTTTTTTGTCATGTTGGCAATATGTGACGATGACAATAGGCTACTTTTATGTTGGCAGATAGGTGCCAGATAAACTGATATACATGCCTGATATATTTTTTGTTTTAAATAAAGCATTAGCTATCGACAAGTAGCTGTCGTGTTAAGTTGGCTAACGTTAGTTAATA
Source organism: Ilyophis sp. 1 JC-2022 (assembly GCA_022702515.1). Classification (NCBI taxonomy): domain Eukaryota; kingdom Metazoa; phylum Chordata; class Actinopteri; order Anguilliformes; family Synaphobranchidae; genus Ilyophis; species Ilyophis sp. 1 JC-2022. Next base: position 52,948,226 of record CM040395.1, on the reverse strand, counting down.
ATTCTAGGGCCCGTTTTATTCTTGTATTGCTTACCTGTTGATGTCTAACTAGGGTGCTACAGTAACATTCACTGTCATCGACAAAAATGCTGTCCAATAATCTGCACATTTGGAATTAAGTGATTATTAACTTAAATTAACTCTGTGACAGAGTTCTGCTAGTTAGCTAGCTAGCTAGCTCCATTGTGCACAGACATCAGGAAGTCATGGCATGCAAAGGATATGCGACCAAATATTTAAAAATTCTATATATAAATGCAGGGGTGCCAATGATTGTGGCACACGTGGTTTTGTTAAAAATAATTATTTCTTGATTTTGTTTTCTCATAATAAATTTATTTCAATTAAAGGTTGGATTGTTTTCATTTTTTCACTGTGAAATTAAGCTAATTCACCAAACGATGAAATGGTTTATAACCCTTTTTACTCATCTTTACCAGGGGTGCCAATAATAGTGGAGGGCACTGTATATTGAATAAATGACTGAATAATAATAAAAAGTTATTCAAGTTTCATTGCAGGTTCTCCAGTTTCTGAATTTATTCTGGATGTATGCTAGATATTTATTCTGGATGTATGCTAGATATGTATGCGTGTGTGTGTGTGTGTGTGTAACAATAATAATGACACAACTATTATTATTATTATTATTATTAACAGTAGTCACTAGTATATAACAATATATTGTGAATTAAAGTTGATATTGTAGTGTTCATTTAATTTAGATTTTTTGCAATATTTTACCATATCCTGAGCAACCTGGACCATCCCAGAAGACATGTGGGCCCCTTTTTAAGAACATTGAATATGTTCAGGATAGTGGGCACTTTGCTATTGCCTAAAGGAATATCATGAAAATCTAGGGGAGTTTCTGGTGTTTTCAAAGGGCCAGAAGCAAAAGAGTATGGGTGACGGGGCTCTACTTCCTCAAAAAGGTCAGCTCAACCCATACGTAACAGAGAAGTTTGGCAGGGTGGGGCAGAACATCTCCTAGTGGTGGGGAGTGAAAGTTCAAATTTTCAGAGATGCTGAAAATCTGGCTGCAACAAAACATCCAGGGTTAAATGCATAAAATGTTATGTGTTCCTTTGTCTCCAAATGGGCAGGAATGGTTTCATCTGCCCCTCATTTAGTTATGCTGCCATAGCAGTGCAAATAAAGCAATGCTGTGCTTTTTTTTTACCCTCATTCATAGAATGGCATAACTGCTGCCAAACTTTAATGACCAAACTGCCAGCTATATTGGATATTTATAGAATTCAGTCTTACTCAAATGCATTCAGTCATGTTTTGAAAGTAGCTATCATAGCGTGGCATGATAACCTCCTCAGTCCGGAGATAAGAATTTTTGGGATATTACTACATTTTTTAAAATAACATGTTCATTGCTACAGGGGGTTGGAAAATATCAAGCGTCCAGTATACTGGACATTTGGAAGTTTGCCCATAAAAGCTGGTGTATTTTCAGGTCATTCTGATATACACTGTACCAACAAAAATACACAAAAAACAAACACTGCATGCCCATTATTTGCTCAAATGTAATTTAATAATTATTGGTACTAATATCACAAGTTCAAATCATCAAATATATCAGCAAATATATCAGAAAATATATATTTAAAAAACACTCAAGGTCACTTAATTCTACCACAAATAAGATGCAGGTCAATTTCATTGGCATTTCTGAATTGCCATCTATCTGTGTAAACTGGAATTCATGTGCCCTGCAATGGATCTGTGTTTACTTGGGTATATCACACTTTGCATCCTATCCCTTCTCGTAGGGTTCGAAATTTCTATGGTTTAGTCTATATATATTTTTTCCTGATTGATAAATAGATTTTTTTTTTTTAAAATCAAAAGTAGGTCTAATTATGATGGCTGCCCCCGACCAAAGATTTGCTTAGTCGACCTGTAGTCGTCAAACCCATAGTCGACTAACCGTCGCACATTTATGATATTAATTTAATTATTTAAATGTGTATTTTTGAGCATCAGAAAATGGTTTGACTTCCATCTGATCTATAGTAAGTTTACTACATTACAGAAAAATACAAAACCGTCATTATGAGCATTTGAAATATCAATTATAGCAACAAGCACAGGCTGAGATTTGCTGGCACTGCCTATTAACGGCTTGCTTATGGCCCGCGCTGTAGGCTATTAACGGCATCGACAAAGCGGTAAATTAATTTGTCGGAACAACTAGCAATGAGACATTTAACATTGTTATTTTTATTTTTATTTTTTATATTAACACACAACCTAAAAATAGTAAATAACTAAATAAAAAAGCAGCCTTTTGTCCGGGGATATGAAAGAGCAAAAACAATGTAACTAACAACTTCAAGGTTATCAAAAACTAGATGGGGGGGGGGGGGGGAATATTTTATTTTATTTTTAAAATGCAAATAAATAGGCCATAGCCTAAATTATATAAACAGACAAATAAATAAAAAAACACAGCAAACTGAAACCATTAAAAGAGAAATATCACCAACAGGCCAAATTAAAGATTATAGTCAGTGTTGGGGAAGCTACTTTGAAAGCATAGCTTTGCAAGCTGCCAATTACTTCACACTGTAAGAAGTTGAACTAGAGCAAAGCTACCCTAGGGAGAAATCTAGTTTGGTAAACTAAAGCTACTTAGAAAAAGTAGTTCAAACTACTGATCAAATTGACAATGTATATGTGATACGAAATTATAATACAAAAAAAGTCACATGCCAGCAAAAAATGCCACTCAGTTGAGTTTATTGCAAAAAGTGCCCACTTAATTTTCATTTAGGTGTCTTATCTACTAGCTAGCTAGCTGAACAAATAAAATATTTCATAGGAGACATCGGTATCAGTGAGAATAGCTGTGAAATGAATTTAATTGACTGCAATAACGTTACTTCACATGGTTGAGTTTGTTTTACATAATCTTTCCCATGAGGGGCGAAAGAGTTATGTAGCTACTGTGTACGGACCATACCCCTCTGTAATGTAATCTAGCTAGCTAGCTACATGCAATCTGATAGGAGTTTTGTGCAATGACACTTCCCATCACAAGATTAGCGTGGGGTTAACTTTACAACCTAAATTAACTCAAAACTCAGTTGTTTTAATTTACCATTAATCCACTTCTTAAAGATAATGTGCGATTTTGGCAGCTTGTTCTAAAAGTGGCGCTGATGAGCCGAACACACATCGCTGTGTTAGATAGCGCCGAAGAAGAGGTTTTGCGTGTGAATCACAAGTGAATCATGTGTGAATCACAAGTGAATCATGTGTGAATCGACACGGGGAAAAACAACGGAATATTTGTCTCAAAAGTCCGTACGTAAATCCAAGCAGATCAAGCGTGTCCTTCGATCGCCAAATGTAGATTCGCCAGTTCGCAAGCCAAGCTTTTGATTTGTACATGTGAACATTGGAAACATATCTGAAAATGTTATTTGCGTTTGTGAATATAATTTTTGCATTCATCCAAATGATGATTTACGAAACACAAGTTGAGAGGTGTTTGTGTGTGGATAGCAAACACATACTTGTGGATTATTTTTACGAAACACAAATTGAGAGGTGTTTGTGTGTGGATGGTAAACATAATTACATTACATTACAGTCATTTAGCAGACGCTTTTATCCAAAGCGACATACAGTAAGTGCATACAGAAACATCATCGAAGTAACTACAGAACAGATAAGCACATTCTTCACATACAGTATCAGCTATCCCCAGTAACGAACACAATGCAGTTCACAGTGAACTGGGTAAACCAGCTCTACTACAATTCTGTTCTAAATAGTATAAACTTGAGTACACAGTTCGACAAGAAGACATACCATGAGGTCCTAGATAAGTATTAGTCCAGGTGGAGCCTGAAAAGGTGTGTTTTCAGGCCACGACGGAAAGCAGGCAGTGATTTTTTGTGGATTATACTTGTGTTTGTTTATTTTTGATGGAAATTTACCTCCATACGCATCGACTGTAAACGAAATGCAATCGCCGATTTGTATTTTTCATTTGAATTTTGGCGCGGATATGATTCCATCGCCGTCAGCCTTCGCCTTCAACTTTGACTTCCACAGTCACCCGTCACCGAAGCCCTCAGCCGTAGCTGTCAGCCTTCGCCTTCACAGTATTTTGGCACTTTTCACCCCCCATAGTGGATGAGTAACGCCCCATCCCCACCAGACGCGCAAGTGCAAGCGCACGCACACGCGCACTGGTGCGCTTCACTTCCGCTCCCATGTTAACGAATTGCCGTGGTCCTCACCGGCCGCGCGCGCACGGCTGGCGGGCGGACGGCTCCCGGACGTGGAGCGGATTTTTCCGCTCGGGGCGGAGTTTTCTGGGCGTTCGCATGCGCAATCTCATAGAAATACATTGTATATGGACAATATCTGCATCATATGACCACATATTAATGTTTTTCAACCTACTAATAGTTTTACTATTGTTATTCATTATTGTAATACATATTATATTTTAATATAGGCTCTAATAAAAAAGGGAACAGAGACAATGACCATTGTGGGATGAATGAAGTTATATCAAGTCATACATTTTACATATAACCAGTTATTACCGTTTTTATAATGCTTTTTCTTTATTATAGGATACATATTTGTTCAATTAATTAAGACTATGCTTACTTCCCGAAAGGGAAATAAACGTTATTCTATTCTATATTCTATTCTGTTTTTATTGTACTGATATCACTGTATCGATTTAAGGTACTACAGAATAGCTGCTAATTCTGATATAATTAAATGTTTAGAACGTGTTGATTACTGTCCCAAATAAATAAAAGCGAACTTTATAAAGGAGGCATTGTCTTGTTTGCTACATTTAGCTTTACATTGCTAAATTTCGCTTTTAAGCAGTAAGACATATGTAATAGCATTATTTACTTAACCATTATTTAGCGAAGCTCACAAATCCGGAATGTAGATTGTTTGTTTGTACTGTCGTTCACGGAATGCGCTCCGAAAAAGCAAAAAGTGTCTGTGCTCTTGCGCGTCTGGTGGGGAACGTTCTGCTCAAATCTGCACGCGCAATAAGCGTCTGTGCGCTTGCGCGTCTGGTGGGGATAGGGGGTGACCCAGCCATGCGCGTCGTGTAATGCAGGCTCAATATCGCCAGAGGACCTTTGTTCATATAGCCTAACGTTAATCATTACGATGATTTTAATAAAAACCCCTTTAATCGTAGGTTTTCGAGTGATTGATGCGATTTGAGGCTATGGTGTTACATGCATTCACGACAAGTAGCAGATGAGAGTCCTTTTAAATGTATTTGTCCGCTACATTTTTAGTGCAGCGCGACAACATAACAAATCCATTCAGTTTATTCAAGTTCAAGAAGGCAACGATAGACAGAGAGATGTCACAGTAAAAATAGACTTGTACGGTAGAGTTGATGTAAAGAATTTACGTTAGGCTATTGATAGCCTAATATTCACCAGATTTTATTGGGCATCTGATAGCTCTATTGATAGCCAGATATTTTATTAAGTGAACTCGTTGTAGACGACAACATAGGCTATTTTTATGTATTAATTTCTAGATGTTTACTGCAACTTGGCTTCATGCTTTTATTTTTGTTTAACAAATTACTTGTCGGTGCGTGGGGGCAATATGTATCTAGGCAGGAGGGCGTGGACTTGGGCTTATACCGCCCCTTGGAGGTGAAAGTGGACACAGATGGAGGGGAGGTCGTCTGTCGAACTTATCAGATGAACAACTTCAAGGCCAACCTCCCTTCCCCTCCATACATGCAGGTGAGAGAAAACGGCTAGGTCCATAAACACGGTGCATAAGGTAGGTTATTTTGTAGTGAATTATTCAATTGAATTGAACATTACCTATTTAAAAACAAGCCTTAGTGTGGAACCTTCATTATATTAAAGTTGAGGCACATGGAAACAACAAATCCAGTATGATTTCTTAATATTCCCCATGTTTTGAATGTTTTTTTATTTTCATGTCAATGGTTATTTAAGGTCATATGCCTTGGAGCCAAACAAAACGGGTTACCCATGGATTACATCAGGAAGCTTGAGGCGGTGAAGACAAATGGCTACAGCGGGCCTTCCATCTTAGATAATATCAAAGTGACAGATTCCCCAGGAAAGTAATGACCTGGACAGACTGGTCCACTTTTTGTGGCTGCCACTAAGTGGACCGAATTGGCACGTGCCCAGAAAAGAAGCTGGGTAGGTTTGAATGTTAGTAAAAGAGCTATTAAAAACACGGCCAAATGGTCAACTCAAATTTGATACCCTGTTAGTTATGTAGTGGGGGAGCAATCAAACGTAAGGTTTAACACTGTAACGCGAACACGTGTTGATTAAATTGTATGCTTTCTGAAGGATAACTGGTCTAAGTTATAATCAGTAATGATTTTATGGTTTTAAAAAAAAGGAAACTGAAATGTTGTCTACCCTAGCTCATGATCGGCTGCAAAAATGTCTCGGTAAGGAGCATATTTGTCCTTTTCTTTTGGCTCAGATGGCCTATTTAAAGGGTAACAAAACATGCTGGTTTCGCTAGACCCCGCCCCCTTTTGAAATGCAAAAAAGGCCAGAATCTGGGTGTGATAAGGTAATAATATAGGGACTGAGCTCCAGGTATCAAACCACGGCCCAGCAATTTAAAAAAAAATTCAGTAATAGCCATAAGCTAATTTCTACTCTAAAGAGCACTCACAGTGGCTGCTTTATTCCACTTTGAGGGACGTATGTACGTTGCAAAGCTAAACATGTAGCGTGGATATACTACAACTCCTGGCTCAACTATTTGACCAAAATCCCCCCTATCTGCAGGAAATACCACATATAGAAATAATATACCCTAAAACATAAATTCAACAATATTTTTTAAAAGTGACTTCATTAACCAACAAAATGTAAACAATTGCTCTCATCCACAGCGAGAAATCGCACTGAACAGTGTCGTGCAGCGCGAGTAAGTTTGTTTACAAAATATATTCGACATAAACAGGCCAGCAAGGGCACAGTGTGAACAAAGTAAACAATTGATACTTTACTTATCTCGTCAGAACATAAAATTCTGTTTTGTTTTAACATAAAAATACAGGTAATATCCACACCATGCATGCAACGCAGAGAGTAGCTCTCCACGTCCCTGTCAGATACGCAGTTTTCATATGCTTTGTACTATATTTTTAATAAAATTTTTAAAATAAACTAGCTAGCTACTTGCTTTGTTTTAGCTTATCAACTTTATTGATCTTTGTTAATATACGCTAATTCCGAATTTGATGCCTGCAACACTTTACAAAAACGTTGGGACAGGGCCAAAAGACTGGGAAGTGTAAAAAAAACAAAAAAAACACCTGTTTGGAACATTTCACAGGTAAACAAGTGATGCTATCATGACTGGGTATAAAAGGATATCAAAAGACTTGATATCTTATTTCCAGGTACTCTTACAAGCGATACTATAACCTCTCTGCATTTGAATGGATTTCTATGGGAATTGGGGGGTGGGACTAGATTAAGCTGTAAATTACACGGGAATAGTATGGAACCCATGGTTGGCTGTAAGCCATCAAGGGTCTGCGGTATCAAACAAGCCTCAAACCATCACTCTGCTGCCAGATATGCAGTAGATATGGATGGATTGCTTGAAGGGTTGTTTCTCCTGACTTCTTTCTCCATAGAGTTCAATAGGAAAATCCATTAAAGAATAAAAGAAACAACCCTTAAAGTGATCCATCCATATCTACTGCATATGCATATACCTGAATAAGATAGCAAGAGTCTTTTGATATTCTTTTATACCCTTTTATCCTTTTATACTCATGATAACATCACCTGTTTACCTGTGGAATATGGAATATAGGCGGCAGTGTAGTATAATGGTTCCCAGGTAGGACACTGCCATTGTACCCTTGAGCAAGGTACTTAACCTGAATTGCTTCAGTATGTACACTGCTCAAAAAAATTAAGGGAACACTTAATCATCACCAAGTCAATTAAACCAAACCAGTCATGCTGGATGATGTTGCAGGCAGCATGACATTTGTCACGGTGTCTCCAGGCTCTTTCACGTCTGCTCTCATCTGTGAAGAGAACGGGGCGCCAATGGCGAACCTGGCAATTCTGGTGTTTTCTGGCAAATGCCAATCGAGCTGCATGGTGCTGGGCTGTGAGCACAGGTCCCACTACTGGAAGTCGGGCTCTCATTCCACCCTCATGGAGTCTGTTTCTGACAGTTTGGTCAGAAACATGCGCACGAGTAACCCGCTGGAGGTCATTTTGTAGGGCTCTGGCAGTGCTCCTCCTGTTCCTCCTCGCACAAAGGAGCAGATACCGGTCCTGCCGCTAGGTTGTTGCTCTTCTACGGCCCTGTCCAGCTCTCCTCGTGTTATGGCCCGTCTCCCGGTATCTCCCCCATGCTCTTGAGACTGCTGGGAAACACAGCAAACCTTATTGCGATGGCACGTATGGATGTGCCATCCTGGAGGAGCTGGACTACCTGTGCAACCTGAATGGGCTGCAGGTACCGCCTCATGCTACCAGTAGTGACAAGGGCTCTAGAAAAATGCAAAACTATAGAAAAATCAGTCATGAAGGATAAGGAGAGAGAAATGGTCTGTGGCCACCACCTGCAAAACCATTTACATTTTGGGGGTTGTCTTGCTGTTGCCTCTCCTGTCCATCTGTTGTCACTTTCATTTGCACCAAAGCAGGTGAAATTGATTCACAATTGTTTACGCTTCCTAACTGGACAGATCGATATCCCAGAAGTTTAATTGACTTGGTGTTATACTGTGTTGATTAAGTGTTCCCTTAATTTCTTTGAGCAGTGTATATCCAGCTGTATAAATGGATATGTTTTTTTAAAAATTGGAATGTGTTGCAGGCATTCAATTCGGATTTAGTGTAGATTTACAAAAATCAATGAAGTTGATGAGGTAAAACATTACATATCTTTTTTTGTACTGTTTTCAATTGAATAAATGTAAAAGAAAATGTACAAATTTCTGCTTTTATGTGCATTTTACATACTGTCCCAACTTTTTGGGAATTGGGGTTTGTACAAGGAATACAATTCAACCAATGTCATGAGGAAATGTCACTTCTGCTTGACTTCCTGTTCATAAGAGTTTTCATTTGCTGCACTTTTTTATTTGAAATGTGAAAAAGGGCATCAAACTTTAATATCATGTATTTTAAAATGCTGTGGGACTTAGATGTTGACGTTGAAGAGAAGGGTGTTTTCAGAAGGATGTTTTCACACTAGTATAATCACAAATAGTTATTGGAACTGATGTTAAGGGCTAGGGGTCACTGTGCGCTCATCCAATATGCATGCTATATGATACGATCGAACTAATCATTGACTTTGTATAATTTACTATATGGTAATGTGTAACCATGTACCAATCAGCGATAGAATTATGTATGCTGTTATATTCCACTCTATGCCTATGTATTAACTATGCACCAATCAGAAGTAAGATAATCTATGTATTAGTTTGATTAAATATGGCGGAGGCTGCCGCCGTCTCTTCAGTTCATGCTTGACCACCTTGTGGGTGTGTAAGTACTGGACTCTTTCTGCAGAGAAATAAATCCTTTTCTTCTTGGATCTACCCGGTCGTGCCTGGTCATTATAAGGAGAGAAATATTAATTCATGCTAATGTAAAATAAAATTCCATAATTGAACACTTGAAGTTACATGTTTTATAGGAACCTTTTCTGTGACAGATTAAATCCTGTTTTGTGAAATGGCAGTACTTACAGTCAAACCGGAAAGTCTGCATACCCCTTTCACCTTCTCCACGTTTTATTACATTACAGACATATTCTACAATAGATTTAGTTCATTTTTTGTCTCAAAATTCTACACAAAATAGCCCATAATGACAAAGTGAAAACATGTTTTTAGAAATTTTTGCAAATGTATTAAAAATCGAAAACTGAAATCTTTAATTTACATAAGTATTCATACCTTTTGCTTTAACATATTTTTAAAGTATCATATTTAATATTTGGTCGCATATCCTTTGCATGCTTGCATACTTTGCATGCTATCCATTCAAATGCAGAGAGTTTATAGTTTCGCTTGTAACAGTACCTGGAAATAAGATATCAACAGTCTTTTGATGTTGATGGGTCACAGACTTCAGGAAGTAACAGCATGCAAAGGATATGCGACCAAATATATTTGTACACCTGTCTGTGTTGAATACCAGCAAAAAAAGAAGATTAAATTAATTTCTATCAAAAGTTCATACACAACAAAATATTACAAAGTGTAAGGGGACTGAATACTTTGTCAAACCACTGCACATGATAATGGGGGGGAGGGGGGTTATTCCAAGAAGCAGGATGACAAATGTACCCAGCTAAACCTGTAAAAGAATGCCTATGCTTGAATATGGGTTGTCAGGAATCATTCACACTATTATGAACTCTACAAATGGCAAATTCAGAATATTGTAAAAGGCTAACTGCATAATCCTGCTTCTTAGAATAACTCACAGATGGGATGATGGCTCCTCACACTGCTGTGATGCTCATATGGAATTTATGATAGGTCTGTTATCAAGCAATTACACAATTATGAAGCAGTTTTTTTAAGATTATGACGTTGCATTCTGCACATTAACACCTCTCGGATGTGTCCCATTTCTTGGAGACTTGCTCGAGAGTCACTCGACCGTCAAGCCCAAAGTCTTTTCGGATTTGTCTGCAAAACCCACACATGCATTGGCCCATATTAATAACACACACGCACGTTATTGTCTATGTGCTCCTTGTGGAAATATTGAACTCACTCCCAAGATTTTTTTGGCCGCATTCGTCCTGCCTGTGAAGGTGGGGGCCCTCTCCACCCTTCGCCGAATTAAGGCCTCCGTTTGCTCATCTGTCCCTTGGGTAAGATATTCAATGTTGAAGCAAGCTGCTGACATGTGGTGATTGCTGACTTGCTGGATACGTTCAGCAACAAAGGTAGTTATGCAGAGCTCTAAGAAATGCAGTTCATGAGTAGGCCTACTTAGCTTTCTAATCATATTTCCGTTAGATATTGAGTTATAGGGTTCTGACAGAATGATAAGTACAGCTAAAACCTGATGACTAACTGATCTATAAGTATCACAGTCACTCAATAGTCTAACACTGATAACCAGGCTAACACTAGACGTTAACGTCACGTTTCTGGGCCAGGCCAAGGGGAGGTTAACATCAAAATTTGAAACATTATGAAATTACTTCCTATCTGCCTGGGCCCGTATTCACAAAACATTTTATCTTACCACTAAGAGGTATCCCAAATAGCAGTAAAAGTTTCTAGCTAAGAGTTTCCTCTTAAAACATATTCACAAAGCTGCTGAGAACTTTTACTAAAGAATGGGGAGAAATCTTAAGCTAAGAGAAAGGTCAGGGTTCACCTCGTTGCTATGGATGATGTCATGTTTCATGAACAAGCTTACTTACTATGCACACAGTGATTGGCTGATAGGAGATGGGTCTCTGTCAGTGATTTCATCATAGAAATACTGTAGAAAAAGGTATGTTGCCATATTCAAATAAAAATGTTCACAATTAAAGTGTTTGTGTGACCAATATAATTTAAAAAGGAATGCAAAAATTTTGTGAGCTGAGGTCCCGGTTGTGGGTGGATGTAAGGCGTGAGGAGCCACGTCCTGCGGGGATAGCCACTGTCCCCCACCAAGTGACATCCAACTGGGACATGATGCCTCTCAAACAGCAGCCTCAGGCCACTCTCCTGTAGGATCCGGGAGTCATGTGTTGCGCCTGGCCACTTGGCGAAAATGTCAAGAATATTGTAGTTGGCATCAAAAACCACCTGTGTGTTGATGTTATGATTTTTTTTTTCTGTTGATAAATGCGTGTTCATCTTGTGATGGTGCAATAGTTCGGTCATGTGTCACATCTATAGCACCAACTACACCAGGTCGTCCAGCTATGGCCATGAAGTGGGCTTTGTTTCTTTGTAGTTGGCGAACATCAAGAGGAAACCATATGAATTGTCAGACAATGTGGGGTCTGGAAAGGGCATTTATTGACTTTGATGTAATATTCTACTGACAGATGACTGAGATATACCTAGTTCGTCTGCGCTGCATAGCTGCATTTTCCCTGTAGCCAAGTAGCGTAGAGTTGTCAGAACCTTGATCTCCGGTGTTATTGGGTTGTTTCTGTTTGTTGGTGAAGTGACTGCATCTCTGACTAGCTATACTATTATCATAATGCCCTCACAATTAAGGCGATACCTTTTTAAAAGCTCAGTATCATTAAATGCTTATAAAATGTTGATGCAATTAAGATTCGGATTGTTTGTGATTTGGTCTTAGTGATTTATGAGTCCTCGACTACCCCTAACTTTTCACAGATTTAGGAGCTGGTTTTAGCGCTAAAACACTTAGACCAAAAATTTAGGAGTCCTAAAATTAGGACTGAAGTGCCCATTATTTTGAAGAGTTTCTCCTAAATCAGCAAGTTGGGAGATACTTTTAGCCTTAAGATGTTTTGTGAATACGGGCCCTGATCTTGAAGCCAAAATTCCAGAACAAAGAAAAGTATTGAATTATCTCTACTAAAAAAAAAAGTTATATAATGGTATAATGGTTAAGGAACTGGGTTTGTAACCGAAAGGTTGCAGGTTTGATTCCCAGGTCGGACACTGCCGTTGTACCCTTGAGCAAGGTACTTCACCTGCATTGCTTCAGTATATATCCAGCTGTATCAATGGATACTATGTATAAAATGCAAAAAGAAATGCTGTGTAAGTCGCTCTGGATAAGAGCGTCTGCTAAATGCCTATAATGTAATGTAAATGAACTTGAGCAGATGCACTTTCCCCCTGATTCTATCCTTAAAGTGAGATCAAATTAACTGTGAGAATTAGTTCATGGACTTTTCATTGACATCACATATTAAATTCACAAAATTTTCAACTAATGTGTGATTCATAAAATTTCGTTGCAAAGGCGAAATTCAATATTTTAATGGGGGTAATTGCCCTGTGTTAGGGAATAACCCCTTGCTTTGCCACGTGAACCTCGTCTGATGAAACAGAGTATTTTGAATATTCAATAAAACTCCTGTTTATTTCCAATATAACAATGAATGAGAGGGCTTACCAGCTCTATGTCGAAACACACATACAGTAAGATATTTATACAGTCAGTGATGTTATCTCTCCACAAGGGCGGACTCTGTATAATATCACAGTACATTGCGGTTTGCGTCGAGACATTCATTAATATGTAACAATTAATACGTAATTACGATGTAATCAGCGACATTAGATTAAAATACAATGATCCGTTTCCGGGGCACGGAGTAGAGGAGTGGTAGTGGAGGAGGAAAGGTTGCATTTTTCGACTATTGGGACGCACCCATGGCCTCGGTCATAGACAAAACCCCAGAAATAAGGGGTTCATCCTGGTATTTTAAGCGACCCCATTTGTGAGAAAAAGTCACCGGGTGCGTCCCAATATTCTTCACTCCCCACCTCCACTCCCCCAACACCACATTGCGGTTTGCGTCGAGACATTCATATGTCACCGGGGCACGGGGAAGAGGAGTGGAAGGGGAGGAGGAAAGGTTTCATTTTTCGACTATTGGGTCGCACCCACCCACTCAAAAGCTTTTTGACGAAGTGGACTCAAATATGCGCCTCAAAAGGGTGTAGGGGTCGTATTCGGTGCCCGGTGGCGGGTTAGAAAGTCATTGACAACTGGCTTTAGGCGGTGATCGGTCGGGTTAATATTTGAATGACACGTAATTCCAGCCTGGTTACTGGTGACAGTAACCACGCCCACCCGAAGTCTTCAGCCTGCACACACACCCACCGAACTATATAGAAAAGGACACAGTTGGCTGGTGTCGCGGATTGGCTATATTGCTATCAAGGTTTAAACACGTAACGTTATGCGCCATTTCCTATCAAGCAGAGCCATGTTTATGTACTTTTCTTTTGGGAGCAATTTGTTGAAGGAGAGACTGCAGCTGATGAATCCGTCGGCAACATTTCACTGCATCGGTAGACTAAAGGTGAATTCAGTTTCCACCATTTGATACGGATTGTGAATAATTTCGTTGTCGTTAGTAAGACATTGAGGAAGTAAATGAGCTAAGTTTACAGTGGCCATCCTCGATATTTACTTAATTGACCAGTAACGTTACATTAATGTGGACGTCGTTCTAAGAAGAGGGAACAACGATAACGTTATGTGTGCAAGTAAACGGTCACTTCTACTTTTGCATACAGGATTATAACCTCAATTTTGGATTCCATGGAGAGGAAATGTCGAATAACTGGCATGGTGCTGCTGCCACCATTGAAGAGGGCATAGGAAATGAAGTTTGGGGAGTCATCTGGAAAATATGCCAGGACGACCTGGCCAGTTTAGATAAGTAAGTTGTGCGACTGTGCGTTTTGTTCTGTGTAGCCAGATACCTTCTGTAAACATTTCATGAGCACGATGTGGATACGAATTGGGGACTTAGTAGATACCCATATACGCTTCATGTAGGCTAACTGAAGCAGGCTGCGTTCTCGCCAGAGGACCGCTAATGCAATTAGTCGAGTCATTACTTTCAGCGGACTGTTGGCACGAGGATTTTAGTAATGTAACACCCTTTTAATCGTAGAAGTGATTGATGCGAGTGCATTTAAAGATGTAGGCTATGGTGTTGCATACATTCAAGTACTTGTCGGTGCGTGATCTGTTTGGAGGCAGGAGAACGTGGACGCTGGCACGTACCGCCCCTTGGAGGTGAAAGTGGACACAGATGGAGGGGAGGTCGTCTGTAGAACTTATCAGATGAACGACTTCAAGCCCAACCTCCCTTCCCCTCCATACATGCAGGTGAGAGAAAACGGCTAGGGCAGCAAACACGGTGAATAAGTTAGGTTACTTGGTAGTGAATTATTAAATTTAATTGAACATTACCTATTTAAAAACCAACCGTAGTGTGCAGCCTTCATTGTATTAAAGTTCCAGGAAAAAAAGACTGGACACATATCCTGATAACAGGTGAGGCAAAACAATTTAATCCAGTATGAATTCTTAATATTCCCCATGTTTTCAATGTGTTTAATTTAAGGTCATATGCCTTGGAGCCAAACAAAACGGGTTACCCATGGATTACATCAGGAAGCTTGAGGCGGTGAAGACAAATGACTACAGCGGGCCTTCCATCTTAGATGATATCAAAGAGATAATGGGAGCAGTGGCACAACCGGGAAGGTCATGAACTGGACTGACTGGTCATGAACTGGACTGACTGGTCCAGCTTGAGTAGCTACCACAAGGGTTGGGCATCGTTTGGATTTGAACTTGGGGCGGCAGTGTGGTATAATGGTTAAGGAACTGGGTTTGTAACCGAAAGGTTGCAGGTTCGATTCCCGGGTCGGACACTGCCGTTGTACCCTTGAGCAAGGTACTTCACCTGCATTGCTTCAGTATATATCCAGCTGTATTAATGGATACCATGTATAAATGCAAAATAAATTCTGTGTAAGTCGCTCTGGATAAGAGCGTCTGCTAAATGCCTATAATGTAATGTAACTATTCTGATTCAGATTCTGGTTCTTTGAGGGGCGGGGTCAAAACGGGTCACATGCTTATTTTACAGAAAAATGTATTTTTAAAAACCTTTACACAAGTCATATTCACAATTGACTTCATACAGTTGAACCTGTAAATTATTGCATAGTTTAATTTGGTATCTGATAATGTTTCTTTTTTTTTTTCATTCACTGTACTGTAACTTGCCAAAATGACAACACGGCAAAACCAACTTATTTACAGTTTAAGGAAGCTGCAGCCCGTGTGGGTGTTGACGAGAGAGAAGTAGGAACGTCTGTGCGTGGTTCTTGGTGCATTTGCATAATTGCAACTGGACCAAATAACAAATATACAAAACTCCTGTAGAGCAGTAACTTAGCAGTAATGTTAGGCTGGCTACTAGCGTTACTAGCAATCTGCGGATGTTCATCTACAAAAAAATTTGGAACCGGTTCTCGATGCCCAACCCTAGCTACCACTAAGTGGACCGAATTGGCACGTGCCCAGAAAACAAGCTGGGTAAGTTTGAATATTAGTAAAGGGGCTATTAAAAACACGGCCAAGGCCGCCGCGGTAGTACAACGATAAGAGCGCTGACTTTCAGTCAGCGCAGTTGTACTCCGAGGATCGGAGTCATATCCGAGCATGGCCGGCGCCCTGTGGAAGCAGCAATTGGCGGCCGCTTCCGGGTGGGGGGAGGGGCTCGGAGAGAACCGCTGCGCACAGTAGGACCCAGGGCGAGTCACGGTCAGGAGCACGAGGAGCCGCGCCCTGTAGAGGACGTAGCGCCCTCCCTAGTACCGATTGACGGGGTTGTGTAGCGGTGGTTCTCTAGCGGTTGCTACACGGGGGGAATTGAATTAGAATAGGGGTTCAATTGGCTACTAAATTGGGAGAAAAAGGGAAAAATCAGAAACAAATTTAAAAAATTAAAAAAAAAACACGGCCAAATGGTCAACTCAAATTTGATACCGTTAGTTATGTAGGCCTAGCAGGGGAGCATTGAAACGTAGGGTTTACAACTATAACCCAAACTGGATCAAATGTATGCTTCCTGAAGAATAAAAGGTCAAATGTATTTGTTAATGAGTAAAGATTTAGTAAATGGTAAAAAAAAAAAAGGAACCGGAAAATATTGTCTACTCTAGCTCATCAGCTGCAAAAATGTCTTTCAGTAAGGTACATGTTTTATTGTATTGGCCTCAGATGGCCTATTTAAGGGAGAAGTAATGATTCGTTATGTACAAAGAACATAATTCAACCAATGTCATGATAAAATGTCACAGCAGCCCCAGTCATTTCTGTTCGACTTCCTGTTCATAAGATTTTTCATGTGTTGCTGCACTTGATTTGCTTTTATTTGAAATGTAAAAAAGAGCAGCAAACTCAAGTTGAATGGCATGTATTTTAAAATACTGTGGGAATTAACGACGATGTGCACTAAGAAAATGATGAAG
The DNA here is from genome assembly GCA_022702515.1 of Ilyophis sp. 1 JC-2022. Lineage (NCBI taxonomy): Eukaryota > Metazoa > Chordata > Actinopteri > Anguilliformes > Synaphobranchidae > Ilyophis > Ilyophis sp. 1 JC-2022. The sequence goes on along the minus strand of CM040395.1, from coordinate 52,931,197 downwards.
GCCTATTAGTTTTTATTATTAATTCATAAATTATTCATGGTAATGTCAAAAAAATTCCATTGAACATTTGAAATGACATGTTTTATAGGAATGTTTTCTGTGACAGATTAAATGTTCTGCTTTGTGAAATGGCAGTACTGGTGCAATTAAACAGTTGGTTGGTTTAATTACTGTAATCTTCAGCATAGGGCTTAATAATGTTTTCCTCCAACCATTTCTCTGATTGTGCAGAAATCGTACAAGTATGTACAACTGATGTTCCATCTTTTCCCAACCTACATAAACTACTTGAATGCCCCAAAAACCCATATTGGCTACAGAATATTTCCATTGAATGATCCACTAGTTTTGCATAATGATTAAGCAAACATTCTCTTGGGTTTGTGTTCAATTTTGTCAAATGTCTTACACAAAAAGGGTTCCTTTCATGAAATTTCAAGATTTTTTTAATAGTTCTGTACATTTTTTTTTTTTTTTTACACAAATGGAATGTTATAACACATATACCTTAATAATCTGTTTAAAAGAGTTCATGATTATCTAGTTATGTACAGTCAGCCTGTTGAAGTTCGGTACCTCTGTGAGCTCAATGAAAGTTCCCATATTGTTCAGTCAAGTTCAAAGTGAAAATGTTCATTAGCTCTTTCCTGTCCTATAGCTGGCAACACTGTACATCAAATGATCATAGACCTGGCCTTGTCTTTCTTTTTTCTGGACAAATAAATTTCTAACCAGCTTGAAATCTTCCCTCTGATGTGCTGCTTTAAAGGGCAGATAGAGAGGTTCTCTGAAATACATGAACTCAGTGTGGGAAAGTGCTTGGTTAGCCCTAAAAAGCATTTATGAAACACTCTTGTCAAGACCTTGTACATTTTTTAGTACATCCAAGCACTTTCCCAGAGTAAAATTTTTAAATCTAACTGTCTTTGTAGTGAGCTTGAATTTCACAGCAAAATCCAATTAGATGTATATGTTGTGTAATGACATTGAGTTCATATACTACTCAAAAGAATTTAAGGGTCAAAGGAAATTTTGTGATCATTTTTGTAAGTTTGTCTTTTTAAGCCAGATAGGGTTAGAATATCCCCCTTTGGGTTGTCATTTGGACTATAGACATCATGTTATTATGGGACATGCATTCATTGCACTTATCTTTAGAAACTTTTTAAAGTTAACCCAGATATCCTTTTCATGGATTTGAAGCACAAACTTAGTCAGACTAAACTGACAAACTGCCTCGAAACACCCATTGTGACACCTCATGCACCATTTGCACGTGTTGTGCATGAGTGTCATTCCATGCATGCCTATTTTAGCAATAAAATGGCTGATCATTTTCCATTCATCATCATGGGGGGTGCATGCCTTTTTTTCATCAGGGTAATAAACTAGTGTCTAATCAAAAGTTTTTTGTTTTGTATTTTCTGTTCTTGAGCAAAGAATTAATTTGTCATTAGTCGTCACCATTTTGGCTCCTTAGCTTATATTTATATGCACAAATATTTTTGACCCTTAACTTCTTTTGAGTAGTATATATAGATTTCTTAAATAAAAGCAATCCTAAATCAGTTATATATCCAGAACAACAATTGAGGATCACAGGTTCAACATTTAAACCAAATTACAATGTACATATGCTAATGCTATGTAGCATAATTATCTACTTTCCCTCGAGGTGGATTTGGACAGACTAGATCCAATGGGCTCAGATGAGGCAATTGCACAAGCATAAATGACATTTAATTACAGGAAACGCCCGCATAAATGACCTCAGCGAAACCAGAAAATAAGCATGGCAGCTGATGCAATTAAAAAATGTGAATATGAAAAAATTGAACTGATTCAACTGTTTTGTTCAAGTAGTTTCTTGTTTTCACAGCAGTGAATATAAACAGTCAGTCATGTGGCAGGGGAGGGGAGTCATACTTTGCTAGGTTGCCTCCCATTATAAATTGACATTTAAATGAGGGCATTGGATAATACCAAAGGTCACTTATGCGGGAGACGGCGATGCGCTTACTGTGCATCTGCAAGGTAAAACTAAAAAGTTGCCATTTTTATCTGGCACAAATGTGCATTTTTTTTTTAACATGTATATTCAATTTATTGAAGGTGCTTTATTTTATTATTTTTCTTTTTGACCAGCAGATCAAGAGCTGGGATCCATCTAGTAGGCCTATTCCTGATTTAGGAGTCTGGCCTATTCAGTGTTGCACAGACAAAAATGATTTACTGCACTGTAGCTGAGCAGAATTGGCAAACTTGGTTTCTTTTGAAAATACATTCCATAAATGAACGAATGCCTGTACTAATCAACTAATTGATTTGCTGTGAAAGGGAAATAGTGGTTTTTACAGTATTTAAAACCAAATTCTGCACCAAAAGTCAACAAAGAAAAAAAGTGGTATAAATGAATTCACTTTAGCAGAATTTCCTCTCCTTTCACCTGAAACCTGGGAGAGATGAAACCAACAGTGTGCTGTACTGATGATTGTCCAAAGTCCACAGGGCACTTCATTCACTCAATAATAACCAGTACCTCACAACAGCCTTATTTTACCATTTCCTTGAAAAGAACACCTATGCTTACCTACCTTACCTGGCTCTCGTTTTCCCCACTAAGGAAACCGGTTTTCCAAGTTCTGCGTTCTTTGTCGAAGCTCTCCTATGGTATGCAGCCATGAGTTAATACAGCATTCCATACAAGTATTCAAAAGCTTACAATCCCTTAAACCAAACTAGTATCTGCAAATTGGGTACAGCCACCTGAGAATTTCCACGGTGTAATATTTTGGAAGAAAATTATACACATTGAAGAATGCATTTGCTTTCAAAATATATTGCTATTTTAATTCTCAGCTGGATGTACCCAATCCTAGCTGTAACCTATCCAACATAATAACCGTTCTAGGAGGAGAAAATAATTTCCCGGTTCTGTATGACAGATAAACCAGTGTCACGTCACACCTTGTACAACAAAACTGATCATAATTATCAATAACGATTAATGATAACGAAACACAAAAATACAGACGTATTTCCCTGTGCTTATCCCTGGGAATAAAATTCAGCCATATTCTCACGTTCCAGAATAACGTTCCTCCGCATCGGAAAGACTGGGATCGGGAGAGAGCACGGCCACATGTTATCAGGGCGGTCAGTCCTGAACTTCCACGGAAGTGCAGAATCCTGAGAGGAGTTTCTTGTGCCCCAGCGATCCGCAGGCAGAACACTGGGCTTTCACAGTCTCTGGCCCAATCTCAGTGTCCGCCCTGAGGACTGAGCCCCCACAGACATGCGTGCCCAGCGTGAGGGCGCAAGGGCTCAAAATAGTACAAATAAGAGGAATGGGACGGCACTTTGCAATGTTATATGTTGCCTTGACAACGCCCGTCTCACATGCCCAATGTTTATGGCATTCGCCGTTTTAGGACTTAAAATTTTAGGTTTGTATCCGCTGAAAGAACTCTGCCCGCCGTGTGTAATTTCTTTACAATTTTTGAGACGCTTCCGGCTGCGTTTCCATTTTTATCGCCAGAAATGCTATGAACTGTGGGTAATTCCCTCAGCGAGGTCTGCAAGATTGCAGAAAGTCCGCATAAAGGGCTCAAAGTCTGCGACAGAGCCCTCACGGACTTGCCGATTTTACAGTGGGACAGCCCTGAGCCCTCGCGGACTTATCGGGAACGCGGCTCAAAGTCTGTGACGGTGTAAGGGCGTACATTGAGATTGGGCCCCACAGTGTCTGGCCATTCCCCCGGAGGGCCCTCCCTGTGTGGGTGGGAGTAGAACATCCCTATTCCACCAATTGTGAATGTGCTGCTCATCATGTGACCTGGAGGCCGTACAATGTTAAATCCTTTATGATTGGCTTGAGAAGGCACTGCTAGATAGAGCTTGCGAGAGGGCAGACCCTTGCTTGACGGTACCGGGGCATCTTGAGAGTGCCGGTGCATGGTAGGGCATGGCCGCAGTAAAAGCGTAAGAGCAAGTGCAGATCTGCCATACAAAGACAAGGCAGCAGAGGAAGTCCAATCCCTGGATGAGAGGAGGGGGACGAGTGCAGTCAATGACAGAGGCTCAGTAAGAACCTGGCTCTTCAACAGGAGTGTCAATTATGTGAGGTGTGCATGTCGTGGTCGGGAATAGGGGAGGAGCTCTGATCGGCATCACATCGCCTGATTCGCCAGTGCTGTAGCAGAGTAGAGTTAACCCTAACCCACATCACCTACGCACAGGCGGTGAAATGACTTGACACTAGAGGCCGCGACGGCTGCTTCGGTCTGCTGAAAAAAAACGTTTTGCAAACGTACGCATGCCTACGCAAAGGTCATTCCCTGAAGACGTAATGTGTTTTTGGCAGATCCGGGTGTCCAGGGGTGAGGGGCTGTTTTTGGGTGCCATGACTACAGACCCTGTTCGGCAGTGGGAACAATAGAAATTCACATCGCTGTCGGTTGGCATTGGAGCAGATCACTTTCCTTCCCAAGGGAATGGGAAACCTAGGAAGGACAAAAACAAGTATTTTTCACAAGGCTTCAATGACAACGAATATGGCATGTTAATAAAGCACTATTATTAAAATTACTTAATTACCTAAAATTACTAAATAAAGTGCAAATATTAGGCATACATCACTGAGTAGTCGGTATTACCTGTGCAAAAAAAAGGACTTTTAATCTGAAGGATGTTCTGGGCATGATCTGTTCACCTCAAACCACTCATCTATACAGCTTCAGAGGGAGAGAATCGTGTTTAAACACACTGAGAAAGTGTTCTCTGAGGTTATTCAATTATGACAAAATGTGTGTGTGTGTGTGTGTGTGCGTGTGCGTGTGTGTACGTACTCTTACCCTTTGTGATATATGCAGAGACAGGGCAGGCGTGCGATGGTGTCTCCTTGTACCAGTTCCTCCAGGCATATTGCACACTCGCCAGAATCCTTTGCCAGAACGTCCTCTAGAGGGAGAAGACAAGAACCATGATCTAGCCACATGATATCGAAGGGTACTGAGAAACCGCCTTTTGTACGTATATAGATGGGTGAAATCGTATTCGCTGCATACAAAGATCATCTACCATGATTTGGGGTTAATAAATTCACGACAGGAGAGATATTTGATGACTCCATATGGCGATGCCATAGGCTGTTAATAAATTACTGCTGAGAACCAATTAAAACCTACAAACCCCAATTCCAAAAAAGTTTGGAAAGTATGTAAAATGCACATAAAAGCAGAAATCAGTGATTTCATATATTTAATTGAAAAAAGATAGAAAAGATATTTAATGTTTTACCTTATCAACTTTATTGATTTTCGTAAATATACTCTAATTCCGAATGGATCTCTATGGGAATTGGAGGGTGGGACTAGATTAAGCTGTAAATTACATTGGAATAGTATGGAACCCATGGTTGGCTAAATCAAAGGTCACTTGAAATTACATGTTTACATCACTCTGCTGCCAGATATGCAGTAGATATGGATGGATCACTTTAAGGGTTGTTTCTCCCAACTCATTTTCCCATTGAACTCTATGGAAAAAAGTCAGGAGAAACAACCCTTCAAGTTTTTCAGCTTTCATGTCTTTCAGCTGTTTAGTGCCAATACCAGTGGTTCTATAAATATGTGTTCATAATTACCCAATTAATTACTGTCTAACGGCATTCCATGCTATCCGTTCTGATCAGTAGCACAAAAGAGCCACAAGGGGGTGCTCTTGGTTCAAATGAACATATTGCTCTTTTTATCCATTTATCCTCTATTTAACTAGGACGTCTCACCGAGACAAAATCTCTTACAAGAGAGATCTGGCCAAGATAGCAGCAGCACAAACAATACAATCAGCACAGCAACACATAGATAATACAGTCAAACCCACAGTGTATTTCATTTTTGTTCTTCTTTATCTGAGGAGATCAAGGGGCTTTTGTGGCCGTCGGTACTAATCTTAATTCTTCGCAGCTACTGAACGTGTCCTTCCCATTCCCTCGACACAGGGGCTTGCAGCTTATATTTATGACCATCAGCAGCTATGATCCTGTTCACTGGACATGTCTGCGAGGATGAGGAAAGTTCCACGTGTCACCAGGATTCCTATGCGTATGCTAGATGATGGCATCCCCCTCCCTAGTTCTGTTCCGTTTATACCCTCGCCTGCACCACCAGGCTGACCTTATTACCCTACTCAAATGACAAACTCGTACTACCTCTTGGCTGTGGTGTAGTGGTGCACCTACTGTGCTGCCCAGAACTCATTCCCCCACTTCCCCTACACATCTTACTAAAACTGGTCATTTTCTGGCTTCACTGCCATAAGCTATATCCCCTGTAAAACTTAAATCAGCGGAAAGACGGATCTGCACTGGTGAGTTTAGATTAAAGTTACATGGAAAAAGGGGGGTCCAAGACTAGGAATTAAACCCGTAACCTTGTGGAAGTGAAACTTTCTTGTCTTAAGACGCCAGGTCTTGGGGATGGAATGCATTGCACTCTGGGCAATGGAGTTTCCTCTCAGCTCAAAGAGATTGGTTACTGTGTAAGTCACTGTTATTGCATTATCTCTGCAGGGTTCAGACCAAACAAGCACATCTTTGTCTGCTATTGGGCCGAGATTTAATCAGAAAACAGTTTGGTGAGAATCATGTGACAATTGATGATGTGATTAATGATCTCTGAGAAATGGAGAGAGACAGAGCGAGAAAGAGAGAGAGACTGATTCGGCGCAAAGAAGATAGGATCGCAGTGGCATATTTTGACCAAGGATTTCCCACAGGCCTATTTGGTCATGCAGCAATGTCATGAGATCAAGCAGTGTGTGTGTGTGTGTGTGTGTGTGTGTGCATGTGGAGGGGGAATCTCAGGTCTCGTTGTGGCAACAAGTCCGTGCTTTCATCCATGGAGCTTCTCAAAAAGCAAGTCATTCCGGGAGTTGGAATAGTAAGTGACGACGTGCAGCTGGGCGGACTGTTCAGGAGTGTGCATTTTACAGTGAGAGAAAGGACATTTTCCCCCAGTGTTAAACACGGCTCCAATCTGACTGACCTTGATCCTTTGATGCAGTTTGTTTAGAGTAAATGTGCTACCAGGAAACCCCCTCATGTCTGTGTATGTGAATGATTGAGTGAGGGGAGGGGAGGGGCGAGAGACAGCTAGGGGCCTCTGGACACCAACTGGTACACCGACAGAGTGGTACACATACAAAGTAGATATTTTCAGTCCATTTCGTCAGGGAAGGCTAAAACTACTCAAAAGGGGTAAATGGTGGGAAGAGGTCATAAAGATGCAGATTCTCTCAGAAGTAAAATGTTGTACACAGGCACCAGAAAATGATGAGGCTTCTCTCACGCTGCCTGAGGAGCCAAGACAACATCTGGCAGACTTCATCCTGTGGCTGCTACTGCATCGCAAAGATCAATTTACGTGTTCGGAGAGAATGAAATGAAATATTTTATCTCCTGACTGGTTTATCGAGATGCTGCTGTCTCTTGTCGTTTGTATTTTGCTGGGACAGGACGCAGGTCTCCCGGTCGATATCTGATCTAATTTGATTAGAGCTACGAACATGAATAATAATAACGCGCTGTCATGTTTTCATAGCAAGCGGCGTAGATATCCCAGGCGTTGCATTCGCTCAACAAAACAAAAAAGGCCAGCCCCAAAGGTAATCAAACTCGAAGTAATATCGTTAGGCATTTCTTTGCTGAAGGTCATCGATTCATCTTGCAGAAGAGGCCGCTTGCTTTCCGTTGGCTCGACGCGCCGGTCACGGCGTTAGGTGAGCGCCGCGCAGCAGTCGGCGGGCAAACGGAGCCAGCCTTATCTTGGGTATCGTCTGTCGGAGAGAAATCGAGCGCGTCTTCTGCATTCGCAGGCATGGGGGTTCTGCAAAGGAGAGTCGTGTTGTTCTGCTGCGCTGTGGCTCTTTCTGGGAAGCCGTTTGCTTTGCGAGTTCCTCAAAACTCGGTGAGAAGAAACAGTCTGAAAGACTGACCTGGGGGCGTCAGGGCTACAGTGGAATACTAAAGCTGGAGTACGCAACTTTCTCAATGGTCGCATTTGTTGTCAAAACATTTCAAAGTCATAACATCCCTTGGCTCTGCCCACAAAGAAAGAGACGCACCCCCTCCCCACTGCTTCCACAGACCTCGTCTTGAGCATGCCCAGCCTATCTCTTCCATTGGTTTGTCACTTGTTTTGAAAACAAAAATTTGGGCCGAATCGCTGGTTTTAGAATGCAGTATTTGAGGGTATAAATACAGTGTATGGCGCTGGATTTCTCTCACAACAGTTCTATGATTGCTACCAACTGAGTATGACTGTTCCCTGATATTTTTCTTTAAAATAAGTTGCGTACTCTAGCTTTAATTAAAAAAGATAATTACCCAGGACTGTGCTTTCAGTTGTAGAGACATGGCCCTGGGGTCAGTCGTTAAACTCTGAGGGAAACTATCAGTGAGAAGAAATCCTGTCCTGGGGTCAGCAGTCCCAGTACCCACAGACTGCTGCATCTGATACTGAGCTCTGGCTTTACTGTAAAGCTCCCTCACACACCAACAGGTCAACGTCACTCAGCGCCATGATGATGGCTTTAGATTTGCTGCACCACCATCTCGGTCTATGGATTAGTGGGCTCTTATGACATCTGGTACAAATTCTGTAGGGTAATAATTTGCGCTGGGGTATGCACAACATCCTAAAGGCTGTGTGACATGTCCGTTTCGGGCGCAGCCAAAATACTTAATATATAATTAACAAGCAACGGACACCAAAAGAGGAACATTTTACTTGCGTCTGTTTTCAGTTCCAGCCTCTACGGTGTTTTGAGAATAAGGGGAACTAGCCTTGTGATGGTCACGTAGCACGTTAATCTTATAGAACAAGGAGCAAAAATGTGTGTCTAAATAAATTCCTTTCTATAAATACAGCAGTGACAACTGCTTTCTTTCCAGACACAACCCAGACCGACCCTGGCTGCGGGGGTTGTTTGAGGATGGTATACACGACCAGTAAACTGCTGCAATACTGAAAGCAGGATTTAGCTGCCTGGATACTGTGATGCACATTTCACATGCAATTAAAATGGCCCTGTTCCCAAAATGTGTTGCAACATGTTGTCCTGCTTAATGTCCTTCATCTCTACGCCAGGCTTCTCTCTGGTCTTGGCAGTGTGTGTGTGAGTGAGTGAGTGAGAGAGGGTGAGAGAAAGAGGGGGGGGGGGGGGGGAGAGAAAGAGGGGGGGGGGGGGAGAGAAAGAGGGGGGGGGGGGAGAGAAAAGCATGCATAGTAAAAGGAGAGAGAGAGAGAGAGAGACATAGCGAGCCAGCATTTGCTGATCCACGTGTGCAGTTCAGCAGTGCTCTTGTCCAGCTCTGGCACTGGCTTTGGTTACAGCCGTAGTGCATTGTGGGCCACCGATAAGCTGGACTACATTCACAAATGTAACCTTCTCTGTAACAGCTGGTGGCCATGCAAACCATTGAGTTAATAATCTGAAAGCCTGCAAGCAGCCATCAATGGGCTTTAGTCGTCCACAGAGAGAATACGGGCAGATCACAAAGCTCTGTTTCTTTAGACTGAAGGAGAGCTCATGTAGTGTAGCTGTTCCTTTACACAGAGGGAGAATTCATTGCAAGACGTGCATTTCTATAGGTGCAGAGAGCTCATTGAGAGTTCCTATTGGTGGACAAAGCTCAGTGGCAGACCTGTGTTTCTATAGGCAGAAGGAGAGCTAATTGAGAGTCCTGTGTTCCTATTGGTAGACAAAGAGCTCAGTGACCTGTCTTTCTATAGGCAGAGGGAGAGAATGCCTATCCGCAGACCTGCGTTTCTATAGGTACAGGAAGCTTAGTGGCAGAGCACCCCTCACGACTAGTCTTACTTTCAGCATTATGTACTCCTGTTCTGAGTATGCAGACGCCAGCGGTCACATGCGCAGAAGTGTTAGCGTCACAGCAAATCACAGAGAACATCCCACACACAGTCACCTTTTGGTGTAGAACGCAACCTTGGCTAATAATGTATGCTTATTATGAATGATCTCAGATTAGCATACAGAATCAGAGGGAGATTCAGATTACAGAATTCTTTCAATCATTCCCTACTGTAAGAATATTGATTCCCATGGATGTCATTGAGACCAATCAAATGCAAGGACCGCACGTTAATTTGAGTGTGTCTATGACATAATGATTCAGGCTTTGAGAGGGAGCTGATCTTTCTTGCACAATTACAGCATCCAGAAATAAGGGCCATTAACTTCTATAATCTCATCAATGGGAAGCCATCATGTTCTTTATTAGATTACTGGTACAATGCCTGGAGTCTTTATCAAATACATGTCCAATTGCCTCATAATGTGGATTTGGCTTAGAGGGCCTCTTTTCTATCGGTTTTAAAAACATATTCTCCCTGCCAATATATAAACAGCACGTAAGACTCCAGCAATAAAACAACCTCCACGTGAACAGGCTGATTTCTAAAGTGAGGCCCCAAGACCGCAAGACTCCTTTGTATGCAAACAAAGGGATTTTTTCCCCCCTCCCTCCACATTTCTTAAAAGGCATCACTGATCGCTTGTTGCGCTACATTGATGTGCGCTGCCAACAGCTAGCGATATTAGAACTGGAAAACCCCAGACTGTGGCAAATCCCTCCATAAATGGTGTAGATTCACAAAAGTGTGACTCGTGGTGAGCTCCCAGGCCTCTGGAAAAATACCCCACAGATGTTTAATTCTGCAGGCTCCTTAGCTCTATTCTGGAGGTTCTCGAGCTCTGAGATTTGACAAACTTTGCAACGGTTCTTTCCGTTTTCCCCACAGTGGGTGGGTAATGGTATCAATAGGGAAAAGCTGACGTGTACAGTTCTGGGTGCTACCGAAGTGACTTGAGGTAAAACCATTGTCCGTCTCTCAGGGTAAGAAATACCGGAGCATACTTCCGGTAAGAGAATTGAGAGATTGGAGGGTCCGTGACTGGCAGCTTCGCCTGGCTTTGGCATACTGAATTACCCCGTCAATCACTTTGCTGAAAGCTGGCAAAAACCTGTCACTCAGCCTTCTGCAATCTGGAGTGGGCCCGTCAGTCATTCTCAAGGACCACCAGAGTGTTGACACTGAGCACGCTCATACTGAGCTCATACTCATCTCCATGCAAATGCACAGCAGAGACGTCGGGTGACAGGCTAAGATGGAAGTTGGCTGTGATGTAACTAACTGTGAACCACAGCCTATTGAAATAACTGCCAGTTACAGTATGTATGAGCCAGAAGTAGCACAGACCATTAGCGAAACTGGCTGTCAGGTAACATAAAGATATCAGAAAACAGGAAGTGACATTTAAAATGAGACTGAAAGTGTTTTTATTTTTTTAAAAATTTGGCCTGCAACGTGAGCATATCCATATCCGGAGTCGAAGGAGACCTTTCATATGCAGCTTTCATATGCAGGGGCGCCCGATTGACCAGCAGGGGTCGCTAGATAGCAATGCACATGGGACCCTATCCCACTGAACCCTCCCATTCCCTGGGCGAGGCATTCGGCAATTGCACGTCGCCCTATGGAGCTACCGGCCACAGTCGGCATTGGCACGGTCCGGATTCAATCCGAGGCCGTGCGGTTCAACGAAAGCCTTTTGTTTTGACATTTTTTCTGACAATCAATGAATTCCTTTGAACTTTATGCAGCAGTGTCGTTCCCTCTAGACACTGAACCCCAAATTGCTCCCAATGAGCAGGCTAGCGCCTTGCATGGTGGCTGCCGCCATTGGTGTGTGAATGTGCGTGTGAACGGGTGAGTGAGAGGCCATTGTAAAGCGCTTTGGATAAATGCGCTATATAAGCGCAGTCCATTTACCTCCTTGCAGTCGGTACCAGTGAAAGAACGGGATTCTCACCGTTATATGTGACCCTCGGTTTGGTTAAACACATGACAAGGTGCAAGTCCATTTCGTCTGAGGCAACAAACTTGGAGCATACGGGGCACTTGAAACCTGTGAGGAGCAGAGAAAAGGGCACTTTAGAGAAAGGATTCTTTGGAGGTTTCAAATAAACAAAGTTCATTTTAAGTTAACATTCTGGAAAACTGAAATGAACACACATTTAATAATTACTTTGCAATTAAGTATATACTTTTTTGGAAGGGTGGAAGAGATCCGATTTGGGCATTTTTTGACCATGGCAGATGTGTCTGTCCTCCCTGTGTGGTTGTGTTGGGCGGGAGTGTTTCTCCAGCCGCCCGGTGAAAGAGCTTCTAAAACAGGCATTTCCGGGTGAGCCCCCGGACTACGGCTGGTTAAGGCACAGGCTTCCCTTCCCCACCACAGATCCAAACCCCTAATTCATGGTTTTATTATATAAAGTTGATCTTTTAATGACTTTACAGGACAAAATCTCAGCGCAGTTCTGTCTTCACAAGATCAAACGTCATCAGACTCGGTGGCCGTGTCTCCGGTTGTGAGCCTCCTTGCTCCAGGTACTGATGATTACGGGAGTCTGACTGGGCCTAAAGCCTATTGTTTTTCCACGCCGACACTGGTGCTCCTCATTAACACTTGGCCCAGGGCTGCTTCTCACAGTCAGGCCTCAGTGTGAAACCAGCGTCATATGGGAATGACAGGGCTTATTACGCTCTGTTTAATCAGCTTGCGTAGGGGAGGGCAGATGCAGTCCTATTGTTGGCAACAGACCAGGCCTTCCTGTGGGCTGCCTTGTGCACGCATTCAAAGGGAAAGATCATTTATGAATAAAGGAAAAGGTGAGGTAAGCTTACAATCGCAAAAATATGTACGGTATGACAGTACAGAGTAAAAAGGTTTTTATTTTAAAAAGCCAGGCATGCATTTTGTAATGTTCTGCAATAATGATAGCAGAACTGCATGTCAACACCCTTTAACCAAACCTCGGGTCACTGCTGTCCGTTCTCCACAAGAACAAAAAAAACTATGCAGGACTGTCTGCCCGCATACGCGTCTTCTCCCTGTTTTCAGCACTCGCTAAGCAGCTTAATAGTTAGTGACCTGAGCTTATAACCTTAAAGGTTGTGGATTTGAATCCCAGCTGGGGCACTGTTGTTGCACATTTGCACAAGGTAGCTACTTAACCCAAATTGCTTCAGCAAAATATTCTGCTGTATAAATGGATTGTGTGTATATTGCTCTGGAAAAGAGCTTCTGGTAAATTCCGAAATGTAAACATAACTCTCAACTGTTAACTATGGATTAGAAAGTTAAAACTTTGTAAGCGTGCTAAAATCATGCAGTAGATATCAATAATAAAGAACAAGACAGTACTAGCAGAACTGGTCTTTTTTTCCTTTTTTTTAATGACAAGTTGCATGGACATGCTTTGGCTTAATTGCTCTCCTGAGGAGTCCAGTTAAGTCTTAAACTTGTCCATGCAACTCGCACGCACACACAGAGAGTGAACAGAGTGGGAATTCAACCCTGTCTGCTGGCGGCACCCCTCCCTCCCTTATAGCATTTAATGGCTTGCACTTTGCATTCACCACATTGTCACACTGCATTTAATGCCTCATATTTACTGCAACCTAATAGCGCCGTAGATCACCCAGGCGAGGGACAAACGCTAACAGAACAATACCGACGCCGCTCTGATTCAGGGCTGGTCCAGACCTAATAGCGCCGTAGATCACCAGGCGAGGGACAAATGCTAACAGAACAATACTGACACCGCTCTGATTCAGGGCTGGTCCAGACCTGTCAATACGGATCAATGAGAGGCTGGCTGACAGATCAATTCAGCAAAAAGGCCAGCCCCAAGAAACAGCGGTTCATTACTTTTCTTATTTTCCAAACAGGTTTTCAGACTGACAGTGCTGCTGTCATTTCTCTCAGAAAGACACAATACTGAAGAGGACCACAAATTATTTTATTGTTAGTAAGCATAACAGAATAAGCGCTGATTAAAGTATATTTGGCTAATCTATTTAGTATGGTGGTTTGTTCATCTAAACCAGCGGTCTGCGACCCTGGTTCTGGACAGCCACAAACTGCTGGCTTTTGTTTTTACCTTAAAATCAGCACCTAATGCAGACCATAGTAACCAGGTGAAGTGAGTTAGCTGTATAATCAACTGCTCTAATTGATTCATTAAGTGTAGAGTAACAACACAACCGTCAGAGCCCGTGGGCTGCAAACCCCTGATCTGATCCCAGTCAATATTCTCACAGACTTTGGTCTCAAACGTTAGCAAATGTGCAGCTTTCTCACTGAAGTTTAGGATGTGCATTCCAGTTCCAGTATCGGTTGATGAGGTGAAAATTACCCAACATGCTTTGAAAAAAACCACAGAGACTGAATTCCAAGGACTGAAGGATCCCAAGGATGGTCCAAATCTTTATCCCAAAGCCAGTGGCTAACATAATATTTTCTTTCTTTTGCAAGGTTACTTTAGTATTAACATTTTTTAAAACCTTGTGAAGAGTCCACTTAGAGTTCCATTGTGACAAGTAGGCCTACTTCCTCATTTATTTTGATAGAATTTCCATTTTTCTGCCACCGTGACCACCACAATTTAAGCATCACACAAAAACAGTGTTTTTACATGCTGAAATTATACCATTTTCAAATTCCTAAAAATGCAATACTGGTCCTCTTTCAAAAGACTAATTTTCAGTCAGTCCAGACAGTGGTTCAGGTGAATTGCAGCCAGACAAACCTTCTTATACATGGACAGATTTGCAGACAAATTGAAAATATATGAAATATAGGATACTGATTGTAAGAGGCTTCAATGATAAAGCATTAGATCACAAACCTTAGAAGCGTTAGAGCAAAACAAATCCACCAATGATTGTTTAGATTCGGTGGCTCCCAATACAGGAACTGGTCAAATGCACACAGCAAGTCAGAGAATTAGCTGATGGCAGAAGCAGGCCAAAAGTTTCAGGTTCATTGCCTGTATATATGTTATGTTAGCTAACAACCTCCCCACTCACTTCCTTTTATATTTTAACATATTACATGAAAAAATAAATAAACCAGTACTATCCACGCCATAGCACCACACTGTGTGCGCAGCTTATAAAAGGCCTTTTCCATGTTTAAGTCTGAATGATTAATCCTCAACAGGGCTGAGTCTACAGAGCGGACCCGTCAGCGGGGCTCCTAGTGTACGCAACGTTCTCATGACGCTGCGGCAATGTTTCGGCAACCGCGCCGCTTCTCCGTAAAGTTTTGATCGCACAGCAGGAGATTATGCGCTTCGGCGGGGAACCAGAACCCCGCTGCTTTCTGGGTACATCGCCTCAGATCAGCGTTAGCGGCCTTGGAGCGGAGTGCTGACAGGATAATGCCGTTCTGGGGGCCCCCCGGAGCCAAAGCCCGCAGCGCTGACAGATTAACGCAAGGAGGGCGTGCAGACCACATCGTCCCCCATCACTCTCCATCTCTCCTCACCTTTGGATTTTCTTCCCTGTTCTCAAGCAAACGGAGCTCAAATGACTGGACCTTCCACCACTACGGGCTGTTAGAATGTAAACACATGCGCACGGCACGGCACGCACGCACACATACACCTATTCAACAAATTACAAAGAATAAAGCTATAAAACAATTAATTTGAAAGGACTGCAACTTCAACCATTGCAGGTGAATGCGTTCAATAAATTACTAACGATATAAAGCAATAAAACAAGGAATGTAAAAGGTGAGGCACTCAGGAAAGTAAGTTACCTTCAGGGTAGGGCCTCATCTGTACAGTTAAAGACCATATAATATACTGGCCTGCACTGTGTAAATGCTGTAGAGATAAGTTAAATAGAGAATGATGCAGGTTTTTGGTGTTTGGTTAGACATTGTGGACTTTGTTTGGTTTGTCCGTTGTGCTTGTGTGCCCAGCTGAAGTCATTTCCTGGTTCAGCACATGCCTTGCTCCTATCTGAAAAGCATGAGCCGAAGCCACATGCAGAAGAACAGGGGACAAAATAAAGACAGACTGTTTACACAGTTTGTGACTGCCTGCTAAAGAGGGTGAAAGGGCCTAAGCTGGCCAGCATAGCCGACAGCAACACGCACGCACGCACAAGCACACGCACCTGGGTGCATTCACAAGCTCACACATGCATGTGCAAACACATACACAGACAAGACGGCAACTCCACGCAGCTCCTACAAGCAGACGTGTTTGTGTTATAGACTAGTTACTCTGTAATGTACTATGCTGTTTTTATACAATAAGTAGACATGGTGCAAACTACACACAACTGGTCTAACTGGTACAAATGGCCCTAGGCCAGTCACTGCTAGGCCATTCCTCATTCAGTGAAAAGTCATGGTTATCATTTTTCTCTTGGGAAAACGCAAATGTAACTATTCATTTACATCAAAAGAGGTAAATTGTAAATTGATTTCATACAGAATTAACCTCCCATTAGTGACAACCTTCTAAATACAAAGACTGGGGCAGAGTAAATGTGTGCTGATTAATGAAAGTCAAATATATTTTACTTCTGACACAACTACAAAGAATATGCAAATGCACAGTACAGTACAGTATAGATAACACATTTATGCACACACACTGGGATTTGTCCTTGACGCAAACACATGACAGCATCAGTTGGAGAACCGCACTGCATCCTGGGAACACAGAGTGAAGCCAGCTGCGGGAAGCGCCGCTTGACCTGAATGCTCCAGACTGCACACCTCTGAATGGACAGGGTTTCCTACACTCCCCTGCAACAGTACGCCCCATTGGTTAGAACTATCGTATGTCTCCACTTGTACCCCGCTCCCATCCTGAGCCCCACGCCAAGGCAAACTTTATTAAAGCGGCAATATCCTCCTGAGGTGATGGCTTTATTGAGACCTTTGTGCTTCTGCATGAGAAGCCGAGAAATCTCATTTTGGAGGCACAGCATCTTCATTCAGCAAGCTGCTTGTGAGGCCCGACCACGTGTCAAGACATAGTGACAGAAAGATTGCAGAGCGAGAAGAAAACGCTACAATTTCTATTTTCTGCAAAGGAAATCGCTCGGTGTCTCAGATTCTGAACAAGATGGAAGACGTGGCTTATATCGGTCTAATGCTCTTTCTAAATCACCGTCACAAATGCGAGGATACGACTTTCCTGCTCTGAAGGCATGCAGGCCAGTTACACTTGCCTTTTCCCAAAATAATACTAAGCATGTAATCTCACATTCTTCAACTTAAAAAGGGAATTCTAGGTAAAGCAACAAAAAGGATTATAGATAACTGCACATGCTAGGCACTTCTGAGAAAAATTTAGCAAAGACTTGCGGGACTAATACATTACAACAAAGGCACAAAGAGGATCTTAATGTTTCTAAAACTCTTACATTTAATACCGCCTGCTTTAGCTTCAGCCAGGAAAAATCCTTCAGGGCTAAGCTGTGACATTTGGTGGTAAAGACAGAGGGGGGAGCAGGCTAATCGATGGAAAGGTTATTGCACAAAGGACAAGCCAAAAGCTACTTTGACCCTATTTAACATTTTTAATAGCTTTCTCCCTTTCAGGGAAAACAGTCCACAGAAACTAAGGGGCTGATGTACTAAGACATTTTAAGACCTTTTGCATGTGCAAAACCTTTTAGCACACACAAAACCAATAACATGGGCAATGATTGGTCATAGCATTTTTTTGCCCCAATCATTGGCTGTGTTATTAGTTTTGCGTGTGCTAAAAGGTTTTGCACCCACTAAAGGTCTTAGTAAATCAGGCCCCAAGTGTGCACCATCTAGTTCAAATCCCTTACCACATATGTGAATATATTCTGATACATTGTGGAATACAACAGATTATGTTAAGTAAAACACATACATATAGCATTGCACATTTTGCATTCTGTATTTACCTAGCTGTCATTCTCCCACCGTAGTTTTTTTAAAATATTAGTAGACGACATCACAATAGACTTGGTTGCATGGAACCCTGGTGAATGAGCACTAATGGGTGCAAGAAGGCACATAGGCCCTCAATATGGGTGATACCCAACCTCCTCGGGTCAGAGCACAGACTGGAGAAAGGTTCAAAGTCAAGGATCCTGACCTGCAGTTGCCGTTACAGACGATGTATATCAACTTGACATTTGCCATTTGCTCTTTGCATGGCGATACAGGCTCAGCAACTTGTTCTCCTGGAGCCGTTCTTCCCCTCCCTTGCTACACATCTCAAACATAGATTTCCTATATAATGAACAACCTGAAACCAGTAAAGCACATCACTATTGCTATGCCGACTGCAAAACACACCTGTTCAGACTTCACCCTCGTTTCCCGGACTACAACCTGTGACATTACTGCGCCTCAAACCCAGGACACAATCGCTCTATACCCTCAATTAAATATAATACAGTGCAATGTAGCCCTTTCAGATAATTGTTAGACACTATAAACAATGTTTGGCTGTGCTGATGCAAGTTAACATTGTTATGCTACATTAACGATCACCGTTTGTCACCCTGGAGACGCTATGATTTAAGGTACATTTTTAAGATGTCTGAAGTTCAAATTGTTTATGATCTACATTCACAGTAGTAAGATGTCACTGTTATTAAGAATAATTGTCAGGAACTACATAGTGTGACTTGTCCTGATCAGCATGATGTATATTTACTGTAATTCTGCCAGCTCAGTATAGTACTGCCGTTCCTATTGATTCTGTGATATCCATTCAATGTACCATGTTTATACTACCCAGAGAGAATGCTCGCCAAATAAATAAATGATGACATTAAAGAGAATGTATCAGTGTATATTTATAATTCATATTCCTGGCATTGGTCATCGAAGAGTAGAGCTCAGTAAACCTGACATTATTGCAGTGAAAAACATGAAGCGGAGTTTGGGTTCATTCTCAAGGTTCAAGCCATTTCCCAGCAGGTCTGGGACACAGAGACCCAGGACTGAGCCTAGTTTTAATAATGTGCACTACCATAAACCAAAATCTGCCCTACCAACTTCATCTGAATCTGCAAGCATGATTTACATCCATTTAGGCGTGGCACAAACATCGCAACACCAGTTAATGATATTTCTGGTTTAAACACTGAGGAACAACCTCTTTCCCCGACCGTCTCCTGTTCGCTTGCCTGCACGTGCACGCGTGTTGCGACAAGGCCGCATCAATCAAACAGAGCTCACCTCCCGCACATGCTGCACGCAGCACGGACAGCAAAATGCAATCGCTTCAGGAGCAACGATAAGCTTAAATGGAGACGGCACAATCCGAGGCAGGTTGGCCTCTCTCTGTGATCCGTATCTGAAGGGACAGGCACATTGGCCTCTGTGCTTGTGGGGAATGGGCAACTAGAGCTGGGCCAGTGGCTGAGAAAGTAGTGTTTACGACGTCAAATCGCTAATTGGATTAATGAGAAGGGAGGGTTGGGAGTTCACCTTTTAGTTTTGACGAGACACTACGTTCAACCGTCTTGTGCAATCGGGATGGGGATGGGGGGGGGCAGCGGACCACGCTTGGGAGAGAGAGGGAGACAGATGAGGGCCAATGTGAGGACTTGGACGCAAAGGAGACTGACTTCATCTCGCTGCACGTCTGCTCCAACGAGGCCCAGAGCCCTGTACAATTCGAGTGCCATATATGTAATTGGCACAGGGACCTCCGGTTTAGCCAAGCGAGCCCTTACACCCTGCTAACAAGTTCAAACAAGGCTTTCCTCGCAAACTGAAAACAAAGGGCCTACATACCCGTGCGCTACCTCGAAAGCCCTGTAACAGATAGGGAGACGTTACCCGTTCGGCTACCCGTTCTGGCACTACGTCTCAATCCAGCCATTGACGAACAGACCTTCAGTAGGCTGCACAACAACAACAGCAGCAGTCGCGACAGGGTGTTGACTCCGGACCGGTGCACCTGCCCTATCTGCGGAGGCTCGGATTAAAGAGAGATTAGGAAGCGAAAGCAGGTCAGCGAACGCCCGGAGAAACGGTCTCGGCCGCGACGCAGGATTAACTCATCACGGCAGATTGACTTACACCAGGAAGACAGCGCAAGGCGCTACAAAGCCGCAGGGGCAGTCCAATCCTCCTCCCTACAGTAGGGAGCGTACAGTGGGATTCCACTGTGCGGCCCTCGTGGGAAAAACCCCACTCCATTCCTTAGGAATGAGACAATTCTTTGTTCATCAATGCCCACCAAATATGCTAATCCATGAGAGTTTTGAGAAAAAGTTAGACAATATTCATACAAATAGAATACGCCTTGCAGCGTCCATGCGCTTCACAAAAAGACATCACATGATCACATGGAAGCTGTATGGCCTTGCTGATTGATCGGCTGTCTCATCAGCACCCAATAGATATCAGTGGTGGCGATGATCATTAGTGCACTCGATAATTATCGTTGCAACATCACCCAGCCCTAATCTTCAGGAGACGGAAAACCTTGGAAGCCATGCTGGGCTCAATGGGAAATTCATTAATGATGGCTGGAGCGAGTCTGGATGGGGGAATCCTTAGGTTTCATTTACAGCAGTCAGTCAAAGAACATTCCGTTCCCTGGAAAAAATAAGCAAGATTACAGTGCAGTAAACACTCTCCAATTCCCTCTAAACAGTGAGACAGTGAGAGAGAGAGAAGATATGGACAGACACAGGGAGAGAGGGAGATGAGAAAGAGAGAAAGAGTGTGGAAAGAGGGATTAAGAAGTGGAGGAAATGAAAAAGAGAGGGGAAGAGACATATTGCAGAGATAGTTAATGGTATTCAGGGGCATGTAGTCACCTCAAACTATTGATTTTCTGGTCGTTGATCTATGGACAGCACACAGCAGCAAAGAGCTCATCTACCTTTCTGGACCTTCAACACTATAGCGAGTGCTACATCAAGACACATTAGCATGGATTTAGACCAGCCAGGTCATTAATGGGAGCAAACACGTACAGAATTGTGTTCAAAATGTTCCGACTAGTCTCCAGTCAAACACAGAGATGGAGACAGGCATCTTCCAAGATGTCTCCAACACAATACATGGTTTTTGAATTATATTTCATCTCTCAACAAGCACAGCAACTCTAAATCATTCAACTTATTTCTGAGGCTGAGCACTGCTCGGCGTCCAATTAACTGAACAGGGTCTATTTTTAGCATGTGTTTTTTACATGCCTGAAACTCGACATTGTTGCAGCTTACAGCTTAACGCTCGTAATACTGGATATTCCACGAAAACAGTCATGGTCTAAAATACTATACATCTGTATGTAGCATAACTGATTTGGGGTGTATTCCAAAATCTGGTATAAAAAAAACAATAGAGATCATTAGAAATTTTTAGCGGGATGGTACCGTGAGTGAATAAAATAGCACCCGCATTCAGTAGGGGACAGACCACATGCTGTTTATTTCTCAGTAAAATCGGTGTCATCTCATATAATAAATGGCTCTTGTATTATTTTTTAAAGTGGACATACTAATTGACCTCAAGTATCCGTCCATGTTTGATTTCAAAAACATCGTCTGTATTGTTTTCTATATAAATTGAACACAACATGGGGGAAGGCAAACATCTGAATGGTAGAATGTTACTGGAATCACCTGGAGTCCTCATACACTGTTTAAGATGTACCCGTACTCTAACACACGTCTCTCTCTCTCTTTCTCTCTCTCTCTCTCTCTCTCTCTCTCTCTCTCTCTCTCTCTGTCTCTCTCTCTCTCTCTCTCTCTCTCTCTCTCTCTCTCTCTCTCTCTCTCTCTCTCTCTCTCTCTCTCTTTCTCTCTCTCTCCATTAGCAGTGCACTGCAGGCAGTTCCAGGCACATCCCTGCTGTTAAGCCCCTTTACTTACAGGCTGTGGGTGAATAAAATGTCCAGCTTCACGCACACTAAAAATAAACAATCGGGGGGGGGGGGGAATAAAAAAAACAGGAACATGTGCAGCTGCATGTGGAGCACAGAGCCAGGGCTGCAATTCTGCTCGCTGTACAGCCTTCTTGGAATACCACCAGAGCACTTTTCCAGCAAATAAAGAGTACATGACCATGATTCCTGCTGCAAGTGACCAACTCCACCTGATTGACAAGCTCTATTAAAAACATTCCGCTACTCTCTAAACGGCTTAATATTAGCAAAATGGTTAATGCACAACAGTAATTGGGTTGACTTGGGTCATTGAGTGCAAATGGTGATTGTGGTAAATAAACAAGAAAAGGAGTTTTGGGGAGAAAGGATTAATAGCCAATGTAAAAAAAAAAAAAAAAAATCTAATTTAAAGAATTGGCTACGAAGACCCTAAAGTGCAGGTACTCGAGTGGAGTCCAGCGCACGCTCTTTTGTCTGTAGGATCACGGCTGGATAGCACTGACCTGAAGGGAAAAACAAATGGAAACATGGAGTATGGGAGGGAGGTTGACCCAAGCGAAGCCTGACCTGGCGAGACAGCTGGGATTCCTGACTTGCTGTTGACACAACACAGCAAACGGCTCGTGACCTTCGGGTACTCTCCCCTCCGCCATGGCACTGAGCTGGAGGCTCTGACCCTGGCCCTCACACAGGAAGGGCCTGATCAGATTCCTGCCAGCCCCACCCTCTCTGACCGCAGTCCATACTGGCCAAGTGTGACCCATGACCCCAAATCAAACCAGGAAGTCCTGACCCCTGGTCCAGTGACGCAGGTCCGCAGACGTCCTCTGACCTCTGCTTTTTGACACTCCGACTAGTGGAACACCGTTCCACTGTTCAACTGCCCACACCACCAAAAACCACACCACCTCCAAACAACATAATCCAAAATGGATGCCGGTGCATTACTGCCCTCATAGTAGCTGATGTTGTTGTTGTTTTTTAACTTGGTGAGACGGAAACTGATAATAATGACATTAATCACTGTCATGTACGTGTGAGAGCACAACAGACTCTCCTGAGGCAGGATGTACCACGCATGAGCAGCAGAAATCCCAGAATGTCATGCATCGCTGAACACTCACGTGACTGTGGTTTTGATTTAAAACATGATATCTGATTATAACAGGCGTACCCTACGGGAACATGCCATTAGCGTGTAAACAGCGTTGGCACGTGACAGTGCACAAAACAGCCTGGCACTGTGTCGTGTCTGACAAAAGGGGGCTAGCATTAATGATGGTATCCAGTGTCATTACATTACATTACATTATAGGCATTTAGCAGACGCTCTTATCCAGAGCGACTTACACAGCATTTCTTTTGCATTTTATACATAGTATCCATTAATACAGCTGGATATATACTGAAGCAATGCAGGTGAAGTACCTTGCTCAAGGGTACAACGGCCGTGTCCTACCTAGGAATCGAACCTGCAACCTTTCGGTTACAAACCCAGTTCCTTAACCATTATACCACACTGCCGCCCATGTGTGTCACGGTGTGTCATGTGTGTCACGGTGAGTAGAAATCTCTCACTAGATCCTTGACATCACCTTTGCAGCTTATGTGACGTATGGGTTTTATGCTGCCTTCAAGTGCTCCTCGGAAGCTCCCATTTCCCAGTTGCTAAATTGTATTTACGAGGTTGACGCATTCTAGTGCTCCGAAGTCGGAATTATTAGCAAACGTGGAGGTATAGAAAGTATCTGTTTCTTTTGATCCTTTAACACGTGGAGAGCTGCTATCACTTTCTGCATGAGAAAGATGAGGAAAGGAAATGTATGAGGAGAGCAATTAACGATATATTAAAGTATATTTTGCTAGATGGTTGTGTGCTGTGTGTGCGTGACCATCAATATGATAATCTGCTCCGCTTCTTGGCTGCATTATCATACCAGTCAACCAGTCATTTCTGCCATTTCAACTTTGCAACTTGGAGCTTCCAAGGAGCACTTGAAGGTTAAAGAGGTGAAAGGTCAGTGGTGAAACGTCACAACTCGGGAAGCAAAATTATCTCCGACTTTCCCACTTGTAATTACCACTTGGAGGTTCGTTCAAGTGCAACTTCCATGTGGGAAACTCGTA
Source organism: Ilyophis sp. 1 JC-2022 (assembly GCA_022702515.1). NCBI lineage: Eukaryota > Metazoa > Chordata > Actinopteri > Anguilliformes > Synaphobranchidae > Ilyophis > Ilyophis sp. 1 JC-2022. The sequence goes on along the minus strand of CM040395.1, from coordinate 52,907,280 downwards.
TTTCTGATAATTCCAACAGCACTTGAAGGCAGTATTTAGTAGAGAGATGCATGAGAATTAATGGGCAAGGCGACAATCTCTCAGTGGACTCTCCTCCGCTGCTTTGTGTCTGAAATGTGTCCCTTAGGCACCATGTCTGAATTGATCCCAGGATTCATTTTTTAATGAGTATTGTTTTATTAACTAATAAATGTGTCCCGGGCTCTTAACGGACAAAATGGTCACTCCTGAAGGCCAATCACAGTTCAGGGTTCAAAAAAGGGGCAGCGTGACGCCAGTGTGCTGGCAGGGCCGTGCTGCGCGTCAGGCAGGTTTCTCCGCACAAGACCCAGCATGCCGCTCACTATGCAAAGCATCTCAAGCTTCCTCTTGCTCCTCATGATTACCCAGCATGCCCCTGTCACACAACTCATTTCCCCTTAATTTTCTCCACTCAACTCCTGTTATCATGAGACAAATCACCCCTACGCACTCAGTCTCCTCTCTTCTCATCTTTCACCGCTTCCCTGTAGAGATAGCAGCTGAAGCTTTGACTGTGGGGGTTTATTGTATCGGAGAGTGATCAGAGGACAGAAATGCACTCCCATACTGCACCCGTTCTGTACCCAGAAGCCTTTAGTCTGTTTTTTGTTTCTTTTGCTACATATTTTACATTAATTTCAGTGACTGATTAATTCTGTGTTGTCTAGGCATATAAAACACTTACTTAAATCCAAACTTGTTACTCCAAATCAAGGAAATGGTGCGTTGCAGTGCGACTGAAGAATGGCCAGAATAAAATCCACCAATAAAGACGATGTCCCATTAGTTATGAAATTATGTTGTCAGCCAGACATATCTGCAATGAGGTGTCAAGTATATGGAAGATGAAGATTGGTATTAACAGGTAGTTCCATACAAGGAAATGGACAATATTGTGTTCCACTCTAGCCTAATTCCACCAACAGCAGCATGAGGTGAGAGAGAAACCCATGACATTTATTTAATGGAGTTTCATTCTCAATTTCCACATTTCCTGCACTTAATTTGGGGGTGGGGCTTGAAGGCCTTCTGCTTTTTCGTGGCTTGAACAACATTTTTTCTATTTCAGCTCATCGGCTTGAAACAGGAAATGCAAAACTGCCTTGTGCTCTGGAGGAATTGCTCGCTTAACGCTCACATGACGGCGTAAATGACAAGCTGAACTCATTTTGAACGGTGGTCCCTGACCATTTTTCTTTGCTGCATCACTCTTGATAATCAAACGCATTCTTGGGCTTATATTTAAAGAGCTCATGTGAGGGAATCTTAAGACACAGGCAGCTGTCCGCTGACCTACAGACTGTGGGGTCTTTCGCACAGTTCTCTGGTTCTCCCCCCCCCGCCCCCAGCCCCTCACCCACAGGCTTCCAAATGATACACAAGCACAAAGTCCACAAAGTCACAACATGATATATACAGGGATGCCTGCTTTGATGAGTTAGGCTTAACTTTTAAATGTATTCACTTAATGAACAACTCATGTTTACCACAAAAAAAGCTCCATCTAATCATACACCCTAGACATCAGCTTGGCAATAAATACAAACTTACAAAGGCTATCATTCTTGGCACTATCTCTCATGTTACACAGGTGTATGTACTTATGTTACCTAGCGTTGTAAGTCATGCTGGATAAGAGTGTCTGCTAAATGAGTGCTTGTATGACCCCATGCTAAAACAAACAGAAGCCAATCTGAAGGCGAAATGAAGGCCCACTTTGATAGGGCCCCCTGTATGCACATGATACTGGTTTAGCATACGTCTCCATCAGGGCATGACAGTAATCTGAGGATCTGACCTTGTCAGAGGCTCGTTGCCCTCTGTGCGTTGGCTTTAGCACCTGGTGCCAGAACTTAGATACAGAACCATAGATGTGACATAGTATGTACTGTAATAGTAATTTGGAATATATGGCAATAGTGTCATGTACTTTCTAATCCACTGTGATGTCATAATCGAGTCTCAGGAGCCAGATAGCTGATGATTGGTTCATAGATATAAAACTATGGTTACTGGCCACCATCTTACCTGGATATGGTCTCAAAAATTGTGCCATTAACTATGACTATTATGTAACATCTATGGTTAAACACTTTTAGATAATAGAAGCCTAACTAATGAGGCTGACTTCAGAACATTGCTTCAGAGATAGAATGATTACAGGACAGGTTTATTGATTTTTCACTTTTCTCTGATCTCTTAGACTAGGTCCTTCTGATTTAATGTTTCTCATTCTCTCCACACCTCCTTTTTGCTGTTTAACTTTATTTGCGCTCGCTTACATCTTTGAGAAGCCAACACCAGAAACCAGCATGCAGGAAATGAAGGATGTCTGTATATCAAACTGTGCAGGCCAACACAGTGTCCATACTGGGTTTATACCAAGGGGTAAATATTGCATATTTGTACATCACAGTCCTATGTTGCATACAACCTATACCAAATGTTTTCTAACCTGCAGACTGCTTTCTCAAATAGATATTTGAAAATGTGAACTTCATTTCTGTAAATTCCATTTCCCTGTTCCCAGGCTTCACTTCCTTTTTGTTAGGCTACAAGTACAGACTAGTTCTTTTTACAGGAAAGCTATGTGCAGTTTTAAAGAAAATATTCCTTTTCAACCACTGCTCCCTTCATATCTCTTTGGAAAATAAAATGTGTAGAACTCGGTAGATTATTTGTACAACCTTATATTTTCCAACAATTTTCAACGCAGTTCTGTCGTGTTTGCGATATCCAGGATTATTTTACCTATAAAATTCAACTCTCTTTTCTTTGCCTTGACCCAACACAATAACCAGCAAAATTGCAAGTACGGAGAAGTTTTACTACATTCCACTGGCTGGTGTATTGGTCCTTCAATGGTTGTAGACCATATTTGTGATATGGAAAAGCGGTCGTGTGACTACATTGGCACTTGGCCACAGTGAGGTGTGACTTGCATAAGAGATGTTTTTCTAAAGTAAAACCTGACCTTTCACCGAAACACAGGCAGGCAGTTCCCTTACTACCCCTCCTCCTGTGGTCACAGGACACAAAGCGGAATTGACACAACCACCCCCAGCACACACTGGAGACCTGAAACCACAGAACTGGTTTTCACTGACCCAGTGCAAGAGCACCATATTTCTCTCCAGCGCTCTGTATTTTCATTTATTTATGACACATAGGTGATCTTGATAAATTAAGATTAGATGTCGATTAAACTGAGCATTACTCGAAGAGTTCATTTAAGAAAGCCCTTTGAAGAGTAGTTTAAGAACTGTGCTTGTAACCAGATGGTTGCATTTTTTAATCTTGGGTGGACTGCTGTTGAAATGTGCTCAACTTCAGTCTTTATCTACTTGCCTATATCTTATGGACTTTATACTCTGTACTAGATTGAGGAAATGGTGAGGTGCCTTAGGAGAAATGTCACAAAAACTACAAAAAAATTATGGGTTTGCAATCTGGTTCATAAATATATTGGGTGATAAATAAAAAATGTAGCACATTGGCATGAAAGAACACCCCTCGGTTTCCTTGCGTCTTTTCTTTGATGAGCTGTGCGACTGGTCCTTACCACCAAAAAGTACATTTCACTTGTTTCCACATCACATGAAAATAATATAACTCTGTATGTGATTTCATGGGATTAAAGTCCAGGATCTATGTTGAAAATTGGACAAGGGCCAGCAGGACCATCTGACATAATCCAAATCAGTGTTGCCAATTTTAAAAATGAGTCACCACTCACCAGATCTTGAAACTTTTGAAAATATCAAGGACTCTACATGCTTCGGGCAAATTAGCTCAGCCTCTAAAACTTCTCTGGTCCTGTCTATGTGCTTAAAGTGCAGTCCATTCTTATTTCATGATAGAGGCATTAAAGTTGATGTCATCAAACTGTACTGCATCTTTTCAGGTACCTCATCAAGAAAAATCAACCACAACGTAGGCTACAGACAAAGATTAAATGCAATTTTAAGATGGTTTGTCTGTCACTTTAAATGATGACCAAACAAATGTTAGACCTACATTTCTTGTTCGGCAACATCGTAAACTCGGTTCACATGTTGCTGAAATGTATGAAAACAAAGGTGAGTTGAGATGGCAACCACTGATCTAGCCTACTTTCAAAAGGTGAGGTCCAAAGTTACACATCGAGGTACCTCCATGCAAACGCCGAAATGTACCCATTAACACCGCTATGAATCATCGCATAATATTTTTCCTTCTGAACTTAGGCCTGCCGCCTACCCCTAACCGTCAGTACGCAAACACATATTTGTTACGCAAATATGCAGGCAAATCAGTCCGTCGTTTGCTCGGATCAGGCCTTTCTGTTACTTTGCTAATGCTAACCTCCCAGCAGACTTGTTAGTACATGAAGCTGCTGGAAGTTGAATGTGCGCAACAAGTTGCTACTGTATCCACCGACACGCACGTTTCTTAATAGCCATATCGTTGTACAACTGCATAACGAGGTGCTTTCTTCGAATGTATCGACAAAATGTTCAATTTAAAAAAAAAAATACAGTTCGCAAAAAAAGGCCTCGAGAAAACCTAGATAAAAATACAGCGGCGATTGGTTAATCACTCACTTACTGAACGCCCACATGGGCAGACAGCCATATTAGGCCAAAGCATAATATAGCCTACATGTGCCCTTTTCCTGTTACTTTTGACAATCCAAACACTTTTTCTATTTAAAGAAAATACCGCACTGGGATCATTCATATTAGTTTTGGAGCCAGCAACAATTTTGTATCATGGCGATACAGTTTGAGTCAATGTAGTAACAGTTTCTGTAACTTTAATAGTGTTGTTTAGATCTCAGTGCTTAAAGAATCAGGTGGATTACTCCATAAAACTAACCACCATAATAGAAAATAAAATCAATGAAGGGAAAACTGCTCAAAACGAATCTAATTCCGAATACTCCCTATAGCGATTCTCCACCAGCCTAGCTACTTCTCGTCCACAGTCATTGACTAATGTGTAGCCTAATAATTTACTTCTTGCGATAAGATAGTTTTATTCTATAGTTCAGTGGTAGCCTATTCAATAGGCTACAAACATTGAACTACAAAAAAAAATAAAAAAATGGTATGGTAGCTAGAAAGCCAATTCAAAGTGCATATTTCGGACATCAGTGGAGGTGCCCGTTCAGGTGACTGCAACAATGTAGCTTGTCATACTACGTAACGTTAGCAGTTTATTATTGTGTTCACACTTTCGAGTGCTACTTATAAACAGTTTAAGAATTACATTAGTTCAAGGTGTCAATCCACGTTAATAGCTTACTGCACTACAAACACGGCTCCATATATGCATTCTAAACTATCTAATAACAGTTTGACTAGAAAGTTAGTTATGTGGCATGCTACTATCAAACAGTTTGTTCCATGGTTTTCAAGAGCTAAACATATAAGTGTACATGATACTAAAAGTCGAATGCTTATGAAGTCCTGTTGCAATCTCCTACCTCCAAACAGATGAGGCGATAGGTGAGCTGGCAACGAGCCTATCAGGAGGCGGGGGCCCTCCTGATCTCTGTCTGTTGGGTCCCTTTCGCCACTGTTCTCTTCTGGGGTGCTGCTGCCAGATTCGTGTGAGCTGTTGGCGAAGTTACCGAAGCCGGACTGATGAAGCGACTGGGGCCTCGTTCCCGACCCCCCTCCACCGTATCTCGTTCTATGACTGTGGTGCTGAGTCCCAGCCGACGTGGCTCCCGAGGCCCCGTGTGACGAGGCTGCATACGCATGGTACCTCATATCCATGGCTGCAGTTCTGCCGTTACCGTTACTACTGCTTGAGGGCACATCCGAGCTCGAGTAAGCTCTGGTTCGGCCATTGGCAGCTGGGCTACTTTGATTTGCCCCCATATTCTTTGCAGGATGACAATCTATCCACCGATTACTTGTTGACGAAATGACCCCAGCTGCGCTCCAACTGAAAAGTTTTGCAGTGCGTGATTTAAAGGGCACGGAACACGAGGAGCAGGATTCCAAGCGGTCTCAACAGCAACGTGGAAAAGAAGCAGGTCACCACTTTAACTCCCATGACAAGGCAATTGAAAAAGCCAACCAAAATAAAGTGACAACCAGTGGAAAGCAGGCAACATACAAAAATGAAGACAATCTAATACAGCCTTAAAGTGTTAAATGGATAACGACGACAGTCCAGGAGGAGCTGTTGCTGTTCCAGGCTTTCTAGTCACAGCTGATTTTTTGGACTTAATTCGCTTTGGTTGTTTTCTTAGTAACGTCTTCTCCGCCATACCAATTCTTTTAAGTGAGAAAATGAAGAAGTAGTCCTTACAATTCTTTTCTGTGCGAATGAAGGCATAGCCTAGACACTATGCACATGCAAACGAGGCTTTCAGATGTTGAGGTAAAGGGAGGGAGCTGGTGGGCAAACAAAAAAGAAACGGAAAAAACTGTCGAGAAAGAAGTAAGAGTGCGTGTGCAGTCCAGGAGGTGCAGGAGTGGTTGTCGAGTGCAAAGCAAGGACTGCCCTCCCTCTCTTCGTGCGTCAGGTGACGTCAGCGCTAGAGGAACACGAACCTAGCAACATCAACAATATAATATTAGCGACACTATGAGTCGATCACTGTAATCTCTGATAATATGCGAGATTGTCAGTTGTCAGTATGCTCCAAAAATGCTATACCATGTGCGCTAACCTCAGAAAACCGGATTCAGGAAATAGCTTTTACACGCAATGCAATTCGCAGGGGGTAATAACAAAGTAGCCTAAAAGGCGCACAGTTGGATTCTTTATAGCAGTTTTAAAACTAGCAAGACTTAATCAATTACGTATCAGTCATATAAACTAACTTTTTTCACCGTAAAAATCTTGGAAAACTGTTTTCAATTCATTGAATTAGGCTATTACTATTTCTAAATGTGGGCTGTGGATGATGTTGCGTTGTTGTAAACATGCTGCACTAATATCTTCATACAATGTGGAGGCAGAGATTTTGTTCGGCACAACATTTATGCCAGATTATCTAAAGCGTTTAACTTATTCAGCCCTGCGAGCTGCAATAAAGAGGTCAAAGTTAATTCCTTGACTAGAGCCAGAGAAAAAGACGGATCATTTTTTGTTGTTGTTAGGTTGTTAGCTATTGATTTATCAGTTTAGAGTGTGTAGACGCAGCGCATTCACTGGTCGCCAATGGTGTATGGTCATGGTTCGATGGCTCATCACTGACCGCAATATACAGGGGTTTGACAAAATAACGGAACACCACACAAAAATTATTTTGAAGTAACTAATTCACAATCTCAAAGGCAGTCACGCAGGCGATTCATTTGAATGCCAATTAGCAATACGCGTCAGCAATAAAAGAGGTCGCACAATCAGCACTTTTGATATGTGAGTTTATAAAGCTACACGAGGCATCTGAGAACTCGATTCCAAATAATCACTGCCCGAATTGCAGGTGCACCAGTCACAAAAACAGCCTAAATTATGGTTAAAATAATATGCCGTCATATGTGAAACACGAACAAACTGCATCGGCAAAGTGGAACAGTGGTCGCAAGTTGAAGCTCATCAGCAGGACACCTAACAGGATAGTTGCTAAACGGCCAAAAACAACGGCATCAAAAATTAACACATCACTGAATGAAAGCCTCTGTATCCCAGTCTCAACAAAATGTGCATGCCATAAGATTCACAAAGCTGCTATTTATGGCAGAGCTACCATTTGGAACCTGCTTCCAAGGCCAATGCACAAATATGACAAATATGCATAACCTGGTGTAAGGAGCACAAAGCTGACCAATGGAGAATTTATTTTTTTATATGAGCAGAGTGTTTCACTCCTTTTTCCTATATCTGGATCGGTTTACGTTGACGCCAATAGAAGCCTTCACTACCTCTATATAAAAGTGGTGATACCAGTGACTTAAATAACTATCGTCCAATTTCAAAACTTTTCTGTTTGGCCAAAGTCCTAGAATCATTAGCTAACTCTCAGCTATTGGGCCTTTTCTGAGATTAATAACATTTTACAACCACAACAATCAGGTTTTAGGCCGGGTCATAGCACATTAACAGCAGAAACTCTTGTGATAAATGATATTGTCAACTCTATGGATAATAAACTGCAGTGTGCTGCACTGCACTCTTTATTGCCCGATCAAAGACATTTGACACTGTTGACCATAATATTTTATTGAATAAGTTATCCTCCATTGGATTGGATGAACTGACTTTTATGCATATCTCTCTGGGAGAACTCAGTCTATTGTTGCTGATGGTATTAAATCAAGCTCTCTTGAAATTAGTAAAGGTGACCCACAAGGGTATATTCTTGGTACTTATATTTCTATTCACACTTTATATAAACGACATGGTATTCCCAACAGCGCAATGTAATGTCCATTTTAATGCAGATGATACAATCTTGTATGCCACTGGTTCCACGCCTAACCCAGCTATTACTAATCTACAGTCTGCCTTTGATTCTTTTCAGTTAGCTCTTATTCATCACAAGCTTGTTTTAAATTCAGATAAAACAAAATGTATTTTATTTTTAAGAAATCTATTGGGAAATACTTCTAGTATTGGCATTTATACACTTCATGGTACCCAAATTGAAACTGTAGAATCTTATAAATATTTAGAAATTTGGCTGGATGGTAGATTTTCTTTTTCTCTTTAAGACATCTGTCTCAAAAGCTAAAAGCTAAAATTGGTTTCTTGTACAGAAATAAAGTATGCTTCTCTTTTATTAATATAAAAAACTATTGTACAATCAACTGTCTTATCTGTATTTGATTATGGAGACATAATCTATATATCCACACTGCCCCTTCCACTTTAAAGCCCCTTGATGCAGTTTATCACAGTGCATTGCATTTTATCACTGGGGATACATTTCTCACCCATCATTGTGTTTTGTATGGAAAAGTAGGATGGTTCTCTTTATCAAACAGGAGGGAACTACATTCCATTGTATTTATCTATAAGGCTTTGTTTAAGAAACTTCCCCTTTATCTCTCATCTTTAATTATGTTTAAATCCAGTAACTATGGTACCAGGACTTCTTAGCCTTAGATACACCACATATAAATACTGAGCTGGGCAAAACAGGTTTTCAATATTATGCCCCTCATAATTGGAATGAATTGCAAAAAAATTTTAAACTAGAATCTCTTATTCTTTTAGGAAAAGTTTTATACATGGATTTTCTTAATGTTGTATGTTTCTTTTTATATATCCCTGAATGCTGAATGTTAACGTGTCTGTATTGGACTTGACTTAAAGTTTTATACATGTTTTTATTTTGTTCGCTGCTCTTGTAAAAGAGATCTTGATCTCAATGAGACTACCTGGAAAAATACAGGATATAAATAAACCCACAGTGTCTGTTGCCAACTGTTAAATGTGGCAAATCTCTATCTGTGATGGTATGGGCAGCCAGTTCATGGTTATCATTGGGTCCAATGATTGCTTTAAATATAATGGCCAAGTCATATGAAGCCATTTTACAAGACCGGGTACACCCTATGGTACAATCACCATTCTCTCATGATGTCTCCATACTCTTAAGATGCCAGCACCTCATACACACTGCGAAACAAATTCAAGAATGGTTTCATGAACACCAGGATGAAGTCAAAAGAGACAGCAAAGTACATATATAGTGGCTATTGTTATGTAAACCATTTATTTCCCAAACATATTAATAAAAAATGCAGGTCCAATACCAATTGAAGCCTGGCAATGACAGCAAGGAACACTGTAGATTACCATAACACATACAGAATGTAACAATGTCATGATAATATGTCATAAGTCATGCATATTTTGACGCTTTTTCACTCAAAATGTCTTTTTCACTCACAATGCTGAATTCCATGCCTTGGCTGATTCAATCACTGGAATGTTTTCATGGCTGTTTCCTGTTGTATTACTGATTTTGCCTGTCTGCAAATGCAAATACTATGCACATGCATATGTACATATAGACACACACACACACACACACACACAAACACACACACAGACACACACCTATATTTCTATTGTATTCTATATTTCCTGTGTATTTAATTTACAGTAAAGGCACATTGCCTTTTGAAGCCTATATTTACGACAAAGAACCATTCAAAAAGAACAATTATACAAACACACACCCAAGCCGTTGTGAATAGTCAGAAAACAATACCGTAGAATTGTTTATTATCCTCAGCGTACCTAACTGCTGAAGAAATTCAAGCATTTACTGCGAGTGAAATGACAGTAACCAGGAATGGCCTTTCTTTTAGAGAAACATTTTTTGCAGGTAGAGACATTACTATACAAAGCCCTTTATGCTGAACCGAATCATAACCAAGGCAGTCCCATGGGGTGATGCACAACTGGCTGAACCGAATCATAACCAAGGCAGTCCCATGGGGTGATGCACAACTGGCTGAACCGAATCATAACCAAGGCAGTCCCATGGGGTGATGCACAACTGGCTGCTATAGTGTCAGTCAGGGAGGGAGGTTTTTTGTCAATGGGGTTTCTCTTACCTGATCACACAGACGCAAATCCGTTGCTTGACAGAGGGCCTGCAGTCTACCCACACTAGCTTCTGGCGGAAGCCTAGCATGACATGTGATTGCAACAATGGGCCTTCAAATTTGGCTATTTCAAATTTGGAAAAATAAGAACATTTCATAATTAACAGTCACCATTAAAATGTCTTTCACGCAACTAACTTTACGTTGTCTTTTGCGTTTTACTTCAAGTAATAGTTTCATATTTGAACTTTTTTTGTAATAATAAATAACAATAATGTGGCATAAAACATAACAGCCAAAGAGAAATCTGCCAATTATATGCCTGCCAATATGCCTCCCTCACAACCACACTGAAAAATAATCACTAGGAGTTAAACATCATTGGATGATGGGGTTAATGTGGATGTGTTCACTAAATGAAAGGTAATACATGCAAAGATATAAAGTACAAAATGAAGTGCATGTGATCAATATAGGTATTAATATTGGCACTATGAACAGCCTTCATTGAGCTTGGCACTATGAACAGCTTTCAGATGGAAATAAGTAGATCATGGGTCGCTGGGCCTCAGTAGATCATGATCTCCGTTGAAGTGGAAGGAAGGAGGGATCTTAAAAACAGGAAGTGGTCACAAACGTTAACCTGAGAATGAAAAGCAAGATGTTTGGTTACCTTTTTCAGTAAACCACGATGTTGACTGTTTATGGGGCAGGATGACAGCTGTCACTTCCTATGCAGTTTAGATAGCAAAGGGTACACACAGGTGTTCTGTGGCACACCGTAGTCTTGCAGAAAAGCAACATTTGTTATGAACCTTGCACTGAAATATTAATACAAAATGTTCTCATTATCTATGTATTGGGTAATTTGGGTACATGTGTGGGTGTAGCCTGTACCTTTTAATTCGATATCTGTCCAATTCTGAGTATGCCACCATATTACTTTTACAATGAATATCCCTATTATCCTGCATAAGACTTATTCCACCTTCAAGATAAAATCAGCCAGGATTAATTTCACATGAAAATACCAACACTGCCCTCTGGTGCCTAAAATAGAAACTTGAATGATCCAGTCTTGTTCAGTATGAAGCCACCTCACAATTGGTTAAAAAAAACCTATGCCTCAAGTATCTGTGGCGTATTTCGTCATGCGGAATACACAATGGCATACAGCAGGTGCCGTGGATTTATATAAAGACTGATTTTACCTCAGCATCTGTGCTTGTCACGATCAGTTTTCCTCATGGCTGAACCCATGACATTCTTTCAGAATTTGTGGGTTGCTGATGCTGGACACAACCCAAACATTGGTGTTATTTACTGTGTGTTAATATGTGTGTGTGCATGTGCGTGCGCGTGTGTGTCTGTCACCGTCTCTGTCAGCAGGTTGGCATGGAGACCTGAATCAGGGCAGAGGCCATTTTAAGAGTACTGTAATTCCCCTAAAACAAAAAAAAAGAGATAAAGAAAACCACCAAGTGCAAGGTTTGCAATGACACATTAGTGCTTGGGTTGACATTTCCCTGCCCCTGCAAATGCAGGGAGAAAAGAGCAGACTCTCCAAACAAAAAAACAGAAAGATTTAACATCATTTAAACATGTATTTTAACTCAGAATTTTACACACATTGGAGTATAAAACATAAAACACACAGGGGAAAAACAAACAATAAAAACATACATCTCAGAAGCAAAAAAGTACAAAATATAACAAGCTCATTTAAAAACTCATGAAACAGAACTATCACAAGGGCATAAGATTACGCCAAAACAGAACTGCAATAAATTAAAAAAGAACAACAGCAGCTTTGCACTGAAATGAAAATCAAACATTAAAAAGTAGAAACAAGACAGCAGCTTTTGACAAATCTCACAATAGACTTCAATTGATATTAACCTTTTTCTAACGTTTAAAGTACACGGGCGTGGACAGGAAGCCAATCCGCCGCGTCAAAGGTCATCCAATGCTAAAGAGATACTATAAGAACATGGAAGTTCAGGAGGATTGAACAACATCCACAGAGGTTGTCAGTGAGGTGCTGTCTCAGCTAATGGAGTATTCCTAGAAGATAGCTGTGTCATTCCCACAATATTATGCCATTATATCAGGATTGCACAATTATAATGTGTAAACTGACATTTGGTCAATAGTTATTTCATGGTCTACAGTACTTTATTTGGCCATGGGTTGCATCTGGGTCCACAGTGTTGCCCTGCTTAAATATACTCCCCTGTGTGCAATGTGAATCAGGAAGATGTGAGTGATGTCTTTCAGCAAATGATTCTTTTTTTTGTTTGTTGGTTTGTTTAAGGCTGGACTCCAGTTAACAAGTAAAGCTCTCACAGTGGTGCTGCAATGGTTAATAACGTTGCTACAGTGTTACAGAAATGTTGTGAGTACTTGCTGTTTGGTATGGAGACCAAGTTGTGGAATGTTGGATATTGTCAGAAGAGCATCAAACAAGCAGGTTTTCAGTTGCATTTTTGATAGCTACCGGTTTATCGTTGCTGATTTTTTATGGATACTGATTTATGGTTGCAGATTTGTGATGGATACTGGTTGATTTTGTGACAGACTATGGCTTGCAGAAAGCTAAGCTTCTTGCTGTAAACAAGACAGAGGGAACAGGAGAACAACGTGAACATAAACTCCGACACACCAACACAATCTTACACAAAACAACTCCTGCCTCCCTCACTCCATATTAAATGAAATCAAATAAAACTGTACGTATTGTGCTATAGCTGGGCTCTAATACACCAATTACAGTGCAGACAGAACACAGCATAGGATGAAGGTGTCCGTTACTGTAAATTGTGAAAACAGCCTTATCCAGACAGAAGGCAGACCTTCCCCTGGTTAGAAATGAAGACGAGCCGGTGGCTGTCCCAGGTAGAGGTGGTGCTGTTTTTATTAGAGTAAGGGACTGAATTGCCTGTATGGATCACCTGAAAGATTTGTAAAATGAGCAAAGCAAGTCACCCTGGATAAAAGGTGTCTGCTAATACATTGCGGTAATTAAATAAAGAGCATAATGGTATGAGGTCAAGGCTAATATCAGAAGTCTTCTGAAATAGCTGTCAAGTTTATTTATATGATCTAAAGTATGGATATATCACACACTGTAATGTTCTCTATAAGCCACCCTGCTTTAAACCTTCTGAATGTGTTGCGCATGACTGATGTGGAACAAAACCTACGGTAGGCCTTTCCTGGCCTAACTCACACTAAAATGCACTTCTGTTAAATGCAATGACAGATCGCTCATATACATGAATTTGTAGAACTGAACATGAGATGATAATAATGACCTGTTTTGTTCGGATTCTCTTCAAAAAATTCTGAATGCTTTTCAGCCATCCCTGAGCCAATTTAAGCCAACTTCATTACACCAGCCTACTGTTGCAGTGTTTGTTTTTCTTGCAAACTCCATGGGAAAACCAGTAAAAACTCTGGGTTTTTTGGAACACATCTATTCTGAATGACACAAAAATGCTCATTTGACAGATTTCCAGCACCACTGCCAGTTTCCACAAGTGATGATCCACATGGCATGACATATCTGAGGAAATCACATACATTCATTAAATTCAATCACACAGCCCTCTCTAGCTCATAAACTCATACAATCGGACGCTTTTTTTAAATGTATGAAGAGCATCCGCCTTTGTTCCGGCACTTTCCCAGCCACGCAAAGGGAATAATGATCCTGACTGAGGAGTCACCTACAGCAGCTCTCCTCCCACTGTAATATCTCTCCTTCGGTAAGAGATTCCGGCAAAGGTCCCTGCATTCCAAGCCCTTACATAGCACCTCAGTGCGAGGAGATCAAATGGAGTAACGCGTAAAGTTAGGCTGAGACAGACTGGGCTACGTCATGAGCTTAGAGCCCAAAGCAGAAGGCCACAGTTGGCTTCATCCCACCAGCATACACTGGGCTTAAATCGACCAGTGTTCCCCAGACTAGCACTGCACAGCTAATATTCAGGTGGCTTAATTTTTTCCAGTTGTCATCAGTTCCAGCTCTCTCCGGTCATACACTCTGTATTCTAGTATGGAAAGGCATATGAATGCAGACACTTGACTTGCATTCATCCCAGTACAAGAGTGCATTGCACAATTGCCAATTCCAAATTTGAGAAAATTAATTAATTATTCATTTTAAAAATGAAAAATGAAAGGTAGGGTGCTCCTCTTTCTAAAGTTGATAAACTTGATCAGTTGTGGGCCCCCATAAAGACAGGTTGAAAAAGTCCCCTTGACAGTATTTGCGAACTGAAGGGCGGCTCAACATTGTGAGCCAAAATGCCATTATGTGATCTCGTTGCTCAGCAGTTGCCTTCAATCAGGGAAACTTACTGCTGAATCTATAATGAAGCAATTAAATTAATATCCCTCGCCCATTGGTACAACAGACCAGCAACACTTGAGGTAAAAGCACTTAACCAATGTCTGATTACCACCCCACACATGTTTCCGGCTTTCTCATTTTAGCCTCTCTTCACCATCGCTCCTAATCTACGTATTCCAAGTGTCTAATTAAATACCGACTTCTTTACAGCAAGTGAGGTGCTGAGACTTCTGGCACAAAATGGCTGCCACACCTCACACAGAGAGTAGCTACCTCATCATGACGGCGAATGAGACAAATTATCCCCCCTCCATTAAATGCTCTGAGATCCTTTATCGATGAACGATGCGGTATTAATGCTGTTATTATTTCTGAAGCATCACAAGAGGTGTGGAGGGGGCTGAGAAGCTAGGCCAGCTCGGAGGCAGCAGAGGTGTTATAATCACACGCCATTATATGCAGTCCCTGTAATTAATGATAATTGTGAGGCATTCACTTTTAAGCGTTCTCCGAACCTTGAGGAGACTGAAGAAATTCCTTTAAAAGAGCCGCATATTTAAAAAAAAAAAAAATCAATAGAATAGTACATTTCAATTATCATGTGCAAGTACTTCAAGGAACTAAAAACACTGTAAACTGATTAAATGGCTTCCCCCGTGAGATTAAATTAAGCGTGTTGTTTTGATTCACTTCAACGATCAAAGGGATTTATTGCCATGCATGTGTCTTTAAACCCACAAGCACATACACATATGCATTCATTTCATCCCTAAGACATAAAAAAAAAATACCTTTTTAATGAACAGAAAAATCCCCAACACAATACAGATCCTCAATGCACAGCCTCGGCTGTGATAACATTCCATTATGACACGTCAAGACTTCGCTGTGACGAACTTGGGGCCAGTCCTATCATTGTTATAGTTCTCTCCCATCGGTGTTGGTTCGCTGCCCTCTCCTGAACACAGAAACAACAGCAAACCAACCAATGACGCAATTTCAGGGAGAGTGCTGGTCAGTTGCAACAGTCACATCACCGCGTTCAACCTTTTGGGAAAAAAAACAATGTCAGCTAAAATAAGAAACTGGTCTATAGTGGGCGACGTGCGTGGATGCTGTATGTGTGTGGAGGTGGGGCTTAATTGCATGAACTGTTCCTCTGACAATATCCCAGCAACCACCCTGTTTTTTGTTTTGTTTTCTTTGTTTGTTGGAAAGATGGGCAGTGGTATTAAGAAGCCTATCGAGAGTGTACTACTTTGGAAAGCTTAGCTGTTGAGCAGTTAAAGGGTAATGTGGTGCAGTTCAGCTGGCTGTCCTGTGTGTGTGTGTGTGCATGGGTGTGTGTGTGTGTGTGTGTGCGTGTGCGTGTGTGAGTGTGTGAGTGTGCGCGTGCGCACGTGCGTGTGTGTGTACAGGGGTATAAGAGTAGGGCAGTGGAGGTTCTCTCTGCCTCTGTCGCCCCCTGCTGGAAGGCGTTACTGTTGGCTGACGCCCATCTGCTGGTGGTCGGCCTCAGGCTCCTCCTCCACGTCCGCATGGTACTCCTCGAAGGTGTCGTCATCGATGTCAGGAAGACCCAGAAGCTGCGGAGGAGGGACACCAGTTAAGACTGCCAGTAAAGAGTCCCTTTACACCTTCACCACTATAGAGGTTAGCACTCATAATACTCAGGCAAGCTTGTCCATTTGATTAGTCGCTGAGGTGGTCCTCAGCTAAGTTTGACATTCTGACAATGGCACTCACTGATCAATTAGCCTAACTCAATTTAAAGTCTTGAATAGTGAAGTTAAAAGTCTTAGACCTGCAGTTATGATCACAGCTGTGTGAGGTGTGTCAATGTTCTTGTAAGACTTTTAGTCCAGTAGTTCAACCCATGCAGATTGTATACATATTCTCGTAAATACACAGCCTTTAGGTGCTGTCTTTAGATGGTTAATGTCAGCCTTTAGATGGTTCACATTAATCATACTCACAGGTCTGAAGGATCTGAAGACCTTGTCAAGAATCTCCAGTAGAGTTTTCTTCCCACAGGAGGAGATGTAGTCCTGGGCCAGCTGCAGGAATGGCAGGCAGTCTTCACTCTCGCTCCACACGTGCTGAGAGGGACACACACACACACACCACACAACAGGCATCAGAACTGACTGACACTCAGTTCTGACCAATCAGTAAATGGTCCCATTTACCCCCTCACCTTCCAATTTGATCCTAAAGCAGTAATTTCAGTATGTCACAGATACTGCTATGCTATCGTGTCACTTTACTTACACACAGATTGCTCATTTTAAAAATACTGCAGGGCTATTTTTATCCGCAGACTGCTGTCCCACAAACAGTGCAAAATTAGACAGTAGATCACCAGTGAGCTCATATAAAATGACATTGACCTGCTTTTTTGGTGTTGTTTTTGGTGTTGTTGTTTTTGTTGTTGTTCTGTTGGCCAGATACCTGCTCATTCCCACAAAGTGCATCTGCTTGAAAAGTGACATAACCCATAAATCACAAAGGGCTATATTAAGGCACTTCAATGGTAGCAGCCTAAGCCAGCATAGTGTCACATTCAGACTGCAGTTCCTTTCATTTCTGCAATATGAATGGAGACGGATGTGCGGAAAGATCTTCGCAGATACTAATGAAGTATTATTAGAGGATCGACCAAAACTTACACAGAGGTCAACCCTGAGTATCATTCATCATTCGTATATACTGGACTAATGTATTTATTCATCATTCATCATATTAAAGCTCATAAGAAGAAACACCCTTCTCGTCCTCATTGTTAATAGCCTTTTCAAAGGGTGATAATGGCTCACAGATAAAATAGCTTCATAGACTGTTTGACTATCAGATGAGGCACACTCTGGAAATGTAAGGATGCTACTCTGCTCTGGATGATTTTCAATCGTCGCTTTTACCATTTCAGTTTCCCACACATACAAAGCTCTCGCAACATGCAATATTACAGAAATATGATTGATTCCTGACATGTTTGTCCCTAGAGACTTTTAAGTGTCAACGTTCCCTGGAGCGGGACGACAATAAGTACAATGGCGCCACCTAGTGTCAGTAGCGGTGGGAAACACTTTGATTGGTGTATGCAACAGGACGCTTGGTGAAAAGCTGACTGTGCTGCTGGTTGCGATGGGACAGCAAAGCTCCATTAGCCCCAGTATGGGTGGAGCTCAAATTTATCCACCTGTGCTTGGACCAATCGTAGCGTCATTCTAAGGAAAGAAAAGCCTTTTGATTGGTTTATACCATAGAGCGCATGTCTATGGATTACACAAGTCAGTGACTGACAGCATAGGGTAGCTCAGCACATTTTCCAGCTCATAAATCCTCCTGAGTCAGCTTCCCTACACTCACACAGTGATCCCTCGGGTCCAAAGCAATTTCACATAGAGGTATATTAAGGTTCACATTACAGTGCAATGTGGGACTTCACCTTGCCTTCGCTCCAAATACAAGCCACTAGCATCACAGGTAGAAAAGTCATCCATATGGCCTTAACTTTTTCATCAGTATGCAAAGACTGCGTATGTAAATTCCGACATGACCTCTAAGGGTACCACAAAGTACGCAGGTGGAGTTAATAACCTCATAAAAGCTGACCTGGAGACACTGTTGGCTTCACAGAGACTCACAGAGATAGTGGGCTGTACATATGGATGACTTTTCTACCTGTGATGCTTTTAGCTACATGCATAAATTACCCTGTCCAGAAGTTGGATTAATCTTTCCCGAAACAGCGTGAACCGTGTGATAACAAATACTATCTATGTTCATACTTGAGTATCCTAGTCTGACCCATTGAAATGGATATGCTGAAATGTGTTGCATGGATGTAAAAGATTCTTTGTCTGTTTCTCTTTGTCATCTGTGAATTTGGCTCATATTTCTTTTACTTTGCCCAGAACTGTGGACCAGAACTCTTCAGAAATGACAGAGATAGATAATAACTGACTCTGAGACATGGAAATGGGACAAGGACAATAATCTTTAGAGAAGATACAGGGAACATTTCATTTTGGATTAGCTACACTGTACTTGCTGAGCATATCAAGATGACAGTACAGAACAGCTATTTGGGGTGGGGGGGGGGGGTGTTGTACAAAAAAAGTGGTCACTATTCTGCTGATATCACAGGACAGATATATATATATATATATTTTTTTTTGCCTCTGCTATTCTTCTAACAGGCAAGGTGAGGCCTGTCCCGCATTCCTATTGGCTGCCCTGCGGTTCCATTGCTTTAGTGTCACGATGATGTCCAACATTCCTTAGAATTAGCAAAAACAGCAGGTGCAACCACAGATGAGCAAGGTAAAACTGTTTGTGCAACAGTAAAGCTTGGAATACAGGAATACTTTCCCTAGCTACACGCGCCTACTGTCCACAAGAATTACTGCTTAGACATTCTCGCTGAAAATAAAGCTGTAAAAAAGACCAAATCAGACATTTGCAACACATTCCATCTCTGCCCCCCCCCACACACACACACACAGTCTCTCAACCCACCACACCCTCAACCCACCACTGCAATGTTATCTACTGTCACTGCAGCCTGTTATTTGTATTCCTCTGTCAGGGCAGAGGGTGGGGACCACTCCTGGTCTTAGTGGGTTGACATGCTGGCCTGCTCATATTAGTATTGATCTTGCTTCGGTAACCGGACGCCACTCCCCCCCCCCCCCACACACACACACACACACACACACACTCCTGAGACCTCGCTGTTGCAGGGAGTTATTTTTGGGTGATGGTTTCTGCCCTTGGGATGAGCGGAGCAGGGTAATGTAGGCTGGGCGCGCAAGTCTCACTGAGCATTCACTCAGAGCATCTCTGCAGGTCATCCTTGCTGGGGTGGCCCCATGATTGTCACAGGGTCATTCAGCAAGGTCTTTGAACTACACTCTACACCATAACCAGATGCGCTACAAGACAAATCATTATGAGAGCACCATACAATGTCTGTAATGCTCATTTGTTGTGGTGTGTACTGTGCATGTACGTAGTACACGTCAGATATGCTGGAGTTCAGCAGTTAGGCACTGCACACACAGTGACGGTGTACTGCATTCTCACCCCTCTCCATAGCACACCTTTGAGTGCTCCAGTATGGAGCCTCTTCATGTGCTCTGGAACTCCACTGCTGTTCATGCAAATGAAAGAGAAAAACTACAGTGACATCACAATGCTTCTGAGGTGACATCACAATGCCCCTGATCCCGAGGGGTCAGCTCAGATGTATGGGTGAGGCAGATGCACAAAAGCCAAAAAGCCTCAGCCCATTGTGTTCGGTCAAAATCAGAATGCGTCCTCCTCCCCACTAAACGCAGGCATGCTGAACGCTGCATTCCAACGCTCCCCATCTTTAACTCCTCCCTATTAAAATGACTTCATTTTTAGGGGCTCATATTCTGGCAGGCATTTGCTTTAGACTGCTTATCCTGTGTATTGAGTTCTGTTGCTGTTTTGTGTTACTGCCGCATCATTCTGTCACTATCCCATCCTGTGTTTTCGTCTGTCCACGGTTTATCATTCTGTTTGCTCACAACTGTGGTAATACATAGTAATTATGCCATTGTTGGGTGGGGCTGAGGCCGTGTGATCACCCCTGAGTATCAGTAGGATTAGTAAAAATGTTGTGAATGGATCTGGGTGGAAATTACAAGTCTGTGGGATAATTATAAAATTATTTTATGACCTTATTTTATGGATGTTAAGGGGGGTGGAATTATTGACACTATTGAGGGCCACCCCACTGACAACTTGTGCTTAATTTTCCATGATTCTGTTTCTGTTGTACTTTGGAAAGAGCTCAGGGAGTGGTTTCATATTGAATACAATTTAATTGACTGACTTTGACCCAAGAGGAAGAAGGTTATGCTGTCACAACAAACCTAATATGTACATGAAACTGTTACAATGGACACAATGGTTCTGTGCACATACGCATTCATAATGCAATGAACAAAGCTCATTGAGGGTTGTGGAAGCTAAGTGAACCTGTGAATGATGCCATTCTTACAAACAGCCCAAAAGTTCAGACTCTCAGTTGAACTATAGACACTTGAATGATATCACAGTGCGCACAACAAGCAAACGTGTGAAGTAAGTGTTGAATTGTGAAATAAAAACATTTTATAAACCTCTGTACATATGTCAGCATGACAGAACCTAGAAGGAAATGCTGAACACTGTCGGAATTGCATTGGCTTTCAGGCTCTCCTGCTGACATAATGTATTATCTCTCAGGAGACCAACAGAGTCTGAAAATGGATACGGCAGCATACAGCTCCCACACCCTCCGCCCTCTGCTTGCAGGACCAGCATGCGCACAGAAAACATTTGCACTGAGAAATCAGTTTGCCAAAAGTAAACATGAATAAGCATGGTCATATATGAACAGTGTTTGTTTAAAAAAACACATTAATCATAATCAGCTCAGAACCTTATCGTTAGGCAGCTGTAAGCTACTGTGGGTGCACCAAACTGCGGTTACCCAATGTATGACATCATTACATTCGCCATAAAGCAAATGGATCCATTCGCGCATCTTATTGGATCCTTTTGACCAAGAATCCATGCCCGACACGTCAACACCCCTTTCCCGTCGCACACGCTTGCAAACACTCGCATATGCAGTTTTAACACCCCCTTCCCATCGCACACGCTTGTAAACACTCGCATATACAGTTTTGTCATACTTACAAAATTGTCAGTGCCGCCATTCATATTATCTGGGCACAGGACGTAGAACGAGATCCCCGGTTCTGCATAGAAATCCAACCGTCTCTCGTCAATCTCCTCCGCGAAGATGAGATCGAATGGGTTGCCGGAGCACCATTTCTCGGCTGTGTCAACCAGCTGCTTGAATTCCATCCTTTGTCAGCTGTTTTGTGCACCTGAGTGGTCGAAGCGAAGCCGCTGAGCCGGGAATATCTTCCTCGCACCCTAAATGATGTTCAGTATAAGAACAGCTGACAGCGTTCCTAAGCTCTAGCACCCCGTCCGCATGGTGAAAGATACTAGTAAGCAGCGTCGCACACTGGTCTCTCGACGACGTTTTCTCCAGCTCGCTAGACGTGCAGAGACGAGATGCGCCGTGCTGATTTTCTGGGTAAAGTGGGTATCACACGCTCAGCCCTCCGACATGTAACGTAACGTCCCTCTCCTAACGCGATGACGAAAGAATAAAAGCACCGTCCCATCAGAAACATGGATATTTTGGGGGCAACAGTTGTATTTTGTTGCACCGGTCCTTGGACAACATGACGTGTAGCCTACATACTGTGTATAGGCCAAGTAAACATAATGAACATTGTATTCATTATTACATTTAGCCTATACAGAAGATCATATTTTTAAAGCTGAGTGCTGTTTTTGAATTGGCTGTGCTAAATGACAAGCATGCCATTTGAAATGATTGACCTGACATTCATGGAGGTTAGACAAAGCAGCTTTTACATTCTGTTCAAGTTTGTGATGCAAACAATTAGTTCAAGGACGTGATAGAAAACTGACAAAATGAAAATGTAGGCTGCAGTCGTGCAACATAGGCTCCCTTATAAACAAATTAGAAAGATTTGTGCCCCGAAATCTTTCTTCAAAAGAAATTTCCATTTGCTATAGAATTTACAGGATCAGAAGCGAACATTGGTCACAATCATCCTGTCAGAACCATTTCATAATTATGTTACAGTTTATCTATAAAGACCTGTGCTTTGGTCTTACAGTTTGTTGTTATTATTATTATTATTGTTATTGTTCATTGAATGGAGTAGTAAAGTACAATATTGCGGTAGAGCAGCTACAATAAAAGGTATACTTATGGAACACTTATCGGTTGAAATGCACTGGCCTCTAGCATTAGTCTTACAGTAATAAAGAACAGCTGAGACAGCAGTGGATTAACCCAGTTTGATTAAAGCCATCCTCCTTCCACATACTCACTTCCAATTACTTCCCTGCATAATTGCCATTGGCCTTCTATCTATTACAATAAAATGGTAGTAGAGGAGATCACAACTAATATGCACGTTATACTGTGCATTATATGAAACCATCTAAAGCAGATTAGTGAAGCAGATATGATGAAACCATATGGTGAACACTACACAGCATGAAATAGGCTTTTCCCACAGAGCAAGAATTCTGAAAATCTCTCATCACCTCTGTGATACTCTCCCGTAATACTGTGGAAAATACTGCTAGAAGGTTTTCTTTAGGCCTGGGTGTCCATCGAAGGTCTACTCCAGCGATTGATCTGCTTGTTACTTCTATGTTTATGATGTTTTGTCCGCACTAATGTCATGTAATATACTTTGACAACCTTTGATCCTGCATATTTGTCATGACTGTATTATCATTACTTTTATTAATATTTTACCCACTCATTTATGTTTTTATCTTTATTGACATTTATGCCAAACAATGTTGTCTGCCTGATTGACTCCAGTGTGGGGTTCATCACTTAACCCTCATGTGTGTTTTTCAACAACAAAAAAATGATACAATGAATAATTTATTTTTTCAACCTGAAATTTCATGGACTTGGCTTATTTTCTGTGAAGAACATGTAAAAGAACACATTTTCATTGAGTACATATACTTATTTTTTGGCATGTATTTTTTAAAAACTTTCGCTGAATTAGATCTGCAGCGTGTTTCACTGATTGAACGCACAACCCTCTCCACCATGTCATAGATAGTATTACCAAAAGAAAATGGCCCAAGCCGACACAGGAGGAGAAATTGGTCCAAGTTGACAAAGGAAACTACCGCTCAGGACCGATACACCCCAAATTTCACTGAAATATAACAGGTCGGATATCTTCCAGAAATTCCTTTTTTCATGCAGTGGATGTTATTCAGGAAGCTGGTCAATGTCATTTCAAAACAGTCTAAACAAGTACATTTTCTCACACTGTACCCCTAGAGGGCTTAAGGTGACGGACTTAATTGGACATAGACATGTGTTTGTCCTGGGGGTGTTCTGCTTTCATTTCAGTGTTCAGCATTTTAATTTTGTTAGAATGACCGAGCGGTCTCGGCACCAGGCTCAAGGTGACATCGGTTTATATATCTGAGAGTGTTCTTGTGAGTGTGAATTCAAATCCACTTCTGACAGCTGTTTTTGAGATTGTTTCTCATACTTTCTGAAAGGAAATGAATGCTGAATAACTACAGGGCCAGATGCATCAGAAAGGATGAAAGCCACTAAGCCACTACGGGTTCAAAGAGTGTGTTTGGCTTTTCCTCCGTTCTTACAGGGGTTCTAAGCTTCCATGCAAGGTACTTAGTCACTTCTGTAGCATCTTCTGTAAGCATGCTGGTCAGAACGACCAAGCTGCCAGCCTCAAAAAGAAACAACCTTTCTTGTTCGCGAGTGTTTTGGCCTTCAATTGGAGGTGTGGGTTCAAATGCCGCATCTGGCAGCTGCTTTTGAGATTGTTCTTCATACTCTCTGAAAGGAAATGACTCCTGCATGAAGGCCTCAGGCTGTGATCACCCCTAATCCGTTGTTGCATTTCTTTTGCTTTGCCATTGCGCAAAATTAATGCTCTATTTTTGTGCATTCGGTCTCTCCTCCTGAGTGACGGAGCTAGGCTTGGGAATCGATGTCACTAGCAGCTTGTGTACCCATTACATTACATTACATTCATTTAGCAGACGCTTTTATCCACAGTAAGTGCATACAGAAAGGTCATCGAAGTAACTACAGAACAGATAAGAAAGCACATTCTTCCCATACAGTAGCAGCTATCCCTAGTAATGAACACAATGCAGTTCACAGTGAACTGGGTAAATCAGCTCTAATACAATTACAAATCGCTAACTGCTGCAATTTACCTCAGCTACACAAATAACTACAAAGCGGTTCAATTACCTAATGCACGGCTAAAACCGAATGTTAAGAAGATACTTTACCAGTCCGACGGCAGAAAAAATCAACAACGCTTTCTAGATGCACGACTTTACGTGCCATACTTTACGAGACCTTTTCTTTTATTCCTTCTTTTGTTACGGTTCTAACCGTTCCACGCCATGTTTTATGTTTATTGTTATGTCACGCCCTTATTGGTATTCACGTTCTGTCATAGTTTATTAGTTTCATACATTTCTATGTGTTTCCGCGAACTTGCGTTCATGCTTTCTCTCTCTCCCGCTTTTGCTTATGTGTTTTCCATTGTATCTGCCATTCCTTGTCTAACTAACAGATTACTAACAATTAGCTAGATCATTGCTTACTAACCATCTAATCTCTTGTAGTTAATTGTTACCTTACGTTTCTAGTGCATGTCCTTACTAATTAACTAATTTACTAACGCTAGGATGGGATAATTACTAACAGACTAATTGACTAATGATCTTCATCTCGTTTTCCCAAGCTGTTTCTAATTTCTCTCTGTTCTCAAGCTAAGCGTTTGCACCTGTCTACACACACATATAAGCCCTCAGTTTTCACTGGTTCTGTGCGAAATTGTTGCCTCACTAGCACTCTTAAGCATTTGTCAAGTCTACGTATTCTGATTTCCTGTTTTGATCCAAGCCTGTTTTTTGACCACTGTTTACTGCCAGCCTTTTGTTTTCACTGCCTGTCCTGACCACGATTCCTGCTTGCTGATTTTGTACTTTTGCCACGCGGCGAGGACTCCGGTCTGACCCTGCTTGTTTTTCGACTTCTTTTGCCTTCTCCCGTTTGTACCTCTGCCACGCTGATTGCCTTCCTGGTTCCAAACTACTGCCTGGCTTACCGACGACGAGACTGCCTTCTCCCTCGGTACTTTTGTTTATTGGCTGGATCTTTTTGTGTATGACCTTTGCTTGTGCTAAGACAACGATTACGGAACTTTCCTTAATAAAGCCCTTGCGGGTATTTATTACATCCATTGTTCTGAGTCGTGCTTCTCGGGTCCAACCCTCCACGCACTTCGTATCATCTTTTTCTCATTCGTTAGACCTTCAGCAAAGCTACACAGAACAGTCTCCTGAACAGGAACAGTTTTCACAACTCACGTGTATTTTGTGCGCCGCAAAACACAATTCACACGTGTTTTATGCATCGCAAAGCTACAAATCCTGCTTTACAAATCTCAAGCTAGCTACTAAATAATATTTCATATAGTGTGATTTGAAACATTCAATACCAATATCTATTTTTTATTTTTTTAATTAAAACAAAAATCAGTTGTAAAACTGAAATTGATTGATAAACTAAATAACTTAACACACTCTGTAAACTAACTAAATTAGAAAGTGAAATTAAAAACTAATAAAACATAACAAAATAATAAACTTAACTATAATAAGATGAGGCCGGTGTGGGTGCAGTTTTTTGCTTTAGCTCAGCACTAAGACACCTTACCTTAAGTCTTGATTGAAGACCAAGATTCGTTCATTAGTTGTATCCTCAATTTTTATTTTTTAAATTTAACTTTTAAATATATAACAGCTCATTTTTAATGAGGGAACTTGCCACTCTTTATAAAATCGAACACACCCCTGTACAACATTTAAAAATTGATGCATGTCCTCTAACAAGTAATCAAACTGAATTCAACATTCACTTGTAAACATTGCTTTCAATCATCATCTGTGCTTAATTAATGGCAATTACTTTATCATCTTAGATTATTGAGGGGATGCAAAATGGATAATTGCTTGAAAAGTGGCTTGCGTCCAAATCCCACTTCTTACAGTTATGTTCTCGATTACAGCAGAAACAAAGTTACTCCAATCGTACTTCAGAACTCATCTATATGTCTATCAATGAAAAAGACCCTGCAACAATAATTATTTCTGACAGAATGTCATCAAAGATTAGGACATTATGAGATTCCTAACCTGTCTGAATAGAAAGTTTTGTATTGTGACACAGAAGGGTAGGTTTTACTTGGGTTAAACCGGACATGATTTTGTGCCGTGATTGGGCGGTGATGGGGGGTCTATTCGCCTTGTAGCCAATAGGAGCCCCAGCTTGTCTATCAACACTACAGTCTCACCTTGTTCAGTCAAGTAAAAAAATTGCTTAATTATTATTATTATACATATATATTTTAAATAAAATCAGACTAGTTCCGTACCTGGGGGCCCCTCCGCACCGTGGGGGCAGCTGGGGTGTCCGCTTTGCCACTGTTGACACGTGCATTCCTCATAGAATGCATATCCATTTCTGAAGTTATGTGTCAAAAAAACAAAATCATCCAGAAGAACTTTGAAGAGTGCCAGCCTGGCTGAGCAGTCTAAGGTGCCAGATTTAATTAAGCCTGTGTTGTCCTGAAGTGTTCTGTGTTTGTTTCATCCTGCAGCATTGTCACTTTCAGAATTGTGAAGAGTGTGAGAAATGCAATTTGTTTGCTTTATTTTATAAAGATAAACAAAGCAAAATCATGTTTGAAGATGTAATACTCAGCCGAGTCAGAATGGCACCAGACTCAACGTAACAACCTCTTAATTCTTAAAGATAAAGATGTGGGTTCAAATCTGACTCTGACAGCTGTTTTTTAAGAATGTTTCTAATACTCTGTAAATGAAAGTGAAGGCTGAATAGCTTTAGGGTGGGTGCATCACGTAGGAAAAAAGACAGGAGTGGCTTCTCCCTTTTCATGTTGGTCTTTCAATCTTTCATGTCAGTCAATAAATCAATCCCCATTTGCAGACTTGTGAGGATGAGTATTCCAATGGACCTGATGCAGCTGATGAAGGTTTTTTTTGTTGAGGAGAATGCAAAACCGTACATTTACTGAACAAAAGTGTGGCTTCAAATCCCAACTTGAAATAATTTATTATTAAAATGTGACCCAGATTAAATCCAGTCCAGAAGAAACAGGTTTCATGGAGCATCAAGTTTTCTGAACACTGGTAATTTGCTTTTGATAAGGACAATAAGGTGACAGTAATTCCTGAGAGAGCCGTTTCTGGAAGCTGGACCAATGAATGCATGCAACTAAGAATCTTTCTGCCGCTAGAAAGATTCTACCAATTAACACAGTCTGGCTCGGTTATAAAAGTCTGAACACATTTTGAATATATGAGAGCTATTCTGTACCTCATAAGTAAAAAATGAGGTGTATTAATTTTTCTTTTAAAGTTCCAATATGGAAATACAGTATTAATTGGCAGGATATGCAACAACAAAAAACATTTAGTAAAAAAATTGATGCAAGAACACAGCTCATGTAAGATAACCTACATGTCCAAGGTTTATGTTATGTATTTGGTCGCTCTATCATTGGAGTTTTTAAGCAAAAACATTGCCCATTTTATCTCTTATGACTGCATAAGATATATTTACTTACTTCTTCTAACAATAAAATGCAGAGGTTCAGTGGGTATTTGAAGGCTTTGCATTCATCCATCTTTTGGTGAAGTGGGAGGGCAGAAATTGTATCTGTCTGTGCGGTTTAGAATACTTGTACCAGTGTCGTCCACTGGGGGCAGCAAAAGCTTCCCTGTAAAAGTTGAACCTTTCTCCTCTTTACAAAAGGTGATATTAATGCGCTTTTCATCTTCCTTTTCAATACCTGATGGAACACAGTAACAATGTGCTGCTTCCAAGCCAGTGTAAACACATGGAATGTATGGTCGGGTGCCATTTGTTTAACCCTTATCAACAACATTTTCTATTATTTGTGTGACTCTGTGGACTGTGATATAGATTGTCATTATACAATTGCTTTTGGAGGAAATACTGGATATGTTTGTGATTTTTTTCAGATCGTTTGAGCATTGAGTTTTTTTCAGTTGTATTTGTCATTGGTTGTATACAACGTTTCCAAAAACATTGATATGTGACCGTTGCTGTCTTCATTTTAACAACCCTAGAGCCAGTCTTCCTCAGAGCTTCCACAATCAAATCAAATCAGATTTATTTGTATAGTGCATTTCACAAACATTTATCACAATACGCTTTACAATGGACCCTGGCCTAATCCCCCACAAATGCAAGAAGAAACTCTTTAGGCGGAACAGATAGGAAGATAAACCGTAGGAGGAATCTAATTCTAATCCCTAATTTGATTTGAATAAAAATATAAAATGCACCTATCATTACCTGTCAAAATCTTTGTGCAGGAGTTTACATTTTTTCTACTGAAAAATTAACCTTAACCTGCAAAACTTACAGTGTAATATAAACTTTGATAGACAATGCTTCCTATTGCACTCATCTACATTATATTACATTATAAGCATTTAGCAGACGCTCTTATCCAGAGCGACTTACACAGCATTTTTTTGCATTTATACATAGTATCCATTGATACAGCTGGATATATACTGAAGCAATGCAGGTGAAGTACCTTGCTCATCTACACTCTGTTAGAGTTGATCTGACACTGATAATTTCTGCTTTGTACATATTTAGTCCCTGCCCACTACAATTCTGCTTTCACAGTCTTCCAACAATCTTCTCTTGCGCTCTAAGACCCCTCTCAGTTGCAACGCTAATTATTACCAAGCTAAAAATCTTTGCTCCTGTCTGCTTCTACAGAAACAGGCGGAATGCATGCAGTCCAAACCGGTTCCAAAAGAACGCAGTGCAGGCATCCATTTGATCCAGTGTTACTCGAATCCCTAAGTAGTCATCTAATGATTCTCCAAAGCGTGTAGTCTTTGAATGTTTTAGTACATAGTCCATTCCATAAACACGGAAACTACTTTGCAGGTTTGGCCAGTCACAGAGACAGCGGCGGTCTTCTCCCAGGTCAGTTTCCCAGCCCTGTGTGATATTGAGTGCTGGCTTTTTTCTGTTGATGCAGGATATGCCACACATATCGACATTAAAAGGCCAGGCCAGTTGAAGCAAATGGACAGGATTTTATTCTCCTGTGAAGCTTTGCGGAAATTGACATCCCATTGAGGGGTATGTTAAGAGGTCAGGGGTAGTGGTGGTTGGATGGTTAACCCCAATGCCTGAACTGAGCACAATTTCACTTTATAGTACATAATTTAGAATTAGAGACACTGTCTGTTTGTTAGAGATTGTTAGAATATTCACCAATTACCAGCTACAAACAATACATCTCATAAATAATTATTTGCACTATTGGATGCCTTCCAGCTGCCTCGTCCACCCCTGAGGGGAACACGATAGATTACTGCATTATATAACAGTAAACTTGTAATTTTCCACAAACCATTGTCAAACGAGTGGTTTGCGATTCGAATGATAGCAATAATTACAAGGTTATTCTGTGAAGAAAAATGTCAAACACAAACAAAAAAATGACATTTGTTTTTGTATGAGGAGGGAGCGTATGATATTCTAAGTTTTCTTTCGTGAAACTACAGAGCCCATGTGAACTTGTTTTCCAGATAAAGAATTCTTATAGTTCACTTCTCACCTTAGCAGACAGGAGCCTGAGGATAATGTATCATCAATAAAAGATTATCACCTTGACTGATTTTGACAGCATAGAAAATGCAGAGTTGACATCAGTGTAGGAAAGTTTGGCATTCTTGCATAGTATTACCTTGTATTATATAGCCTATAGCATTAGGCTATCTTGTGTAAAATATAACAGCGTTTATGTGAATATATTTGGATCTCACAAAAAAATACAGTTTGTTTTGTTGCAGGAGGAAGCTGTCTTATAAACAGTTCACATAGTGTGTGTGTGTGTGTGTGTGTGTGTGTGTGTGTGTACCTATGTGTGTGTACATTGGGAGCAGGAATGGGTTAAGTGGTTCACTCGGGTTACATCATTTAGACAGTGAACTGTTGGCTAAAACATAAAATAGCAGGGCTAACTTATTCTTGCTTTGATTATGCCATTCAGTGTGACCACTGAGAGTATTCCATGAGGGCAGTTATATGCCACACAAACACACCATTATCGGATGTAAATGATCCATGCAGCCACACAAGTGCGGTCAGACTATAACGCTTCAGTTTCCACGCGTCACTGTGCGGCGCTGACTGGCACACGTCCAGTTTCCACGTGATAACGACTCTCTTTAATCCCTTGCAATCCATCAGTCACTCACGTGGGTTCCTTTATATTCTGCCCATCGACGGATAGACACTTAATCATTGTTTATGTAGCGAAGGCCTCAATTCCCTCAAAGGCACATCGTGAAGCTGCACCTTAAACACTACTAAAATCTAGGGTATAATACATGTCTGCAGCAAGTATCAGATGAATATTTCACACGCATCTAGGATAGGCAAAACGGAGCTAAAAGAAAGCAAGGCGAAACGAAGGCTATGCCGTGATGTGAAAAAACGTGACCTCACTTTCGTGTGGTCCAGTTGTAGGCTAGGCTATTGCCAACTGTATTATTTACAAATAATCTATAGAGCGCATCTCCGCATTGAAAGTAATAGAATGATTTATGTTTTTGTAAGAGAAAAATATGCTATGTGACAAAGAAAGT
Source organism: Ilyophis sp. 1 JC-2022 (assembly GCA_022702515.1). NCBI lineage: Eukaryota > Metazoa > Chordata > Actinopteri > Anguilliformes > Synaphobranchidae > Ilyophis > Ilyophis sp. 1 JC-2022. Next base: position 52,876,014 of record CM040395.1, on the reverse strand, counting down.
GCATTGCTACACGAAAAATTAATCGAACAGACAACAGCCACCAAATCGCTGTTTAATAAACGGAAATGAACCGACACCATAGCCTACATAAACTGGTCGCTAAAACAATGTTTATTCAACAAGGAAATAACTTCAAATAAACTCGCTGCTACATTTGTTTTTTTGGTTGTCAAACAAACTGGCCGTAAATTCACCTCAAACAGTTCTAGCTTGACCTGTGTGGAAAAGCCAGGAACTAGCAGTAGCAGTAGGCTAACCTCTAGTCTAGGAACAGTTTAAATCGTTGTAATTGTCCAATGAAATAGTTTGTAAATTACAGAGACTTTTGCAGAAGGTTATACATTCGCTTGATATAAATAGGGCTAAGTGCCATAAATCGAGGCATTTATTTATTTTTAGAGGGGGCGGGGTAACAGGACGGCTTCGTTCTACCCATCCCGTCCTCCCATAGTCGTATTGGTCTGATGAGCTACGCCAGCGGCTGGCTGCGCTTCCAGAGGGTTTCTTCTAGTTATTGCGATTTGACGACAATCGGTTCTTGTTTTCCTCGATTGTTTAATCAAATGTAACACTCAATATTGTATTGGCTCGCGATGGATTAGCTACACAATGGAACAACGCTTTTGGCGTGAAGAATCGGTCTGAACTCACGATAGCCTCAGCGCAGACGGGCTTGCTTTTGTTCCGAATCAGAGAAAGCAGTTGAGATAAATTGTCCGAAATGGACAGTTTGGAAAAGGGGAATAAATCAGACGAAGATTCAGAAATGCCAGAGGAAGAAGAAGTTGATCCCAGAATCCAGGTAAAGACAACACACCAGAGAAAAACGACAAACCATTAAACAATGCAATGCAATGTGCTTTGAAGGAAAGGGAGAAAGTATGTCTGTAGTCTCCAGCTGAATTTTTGCAGTGCATTATCGTCGAAGAATTTTTAGCGAGGCTAGCCACCCGTTCTTATTCAGACATGTAGGCTGGTGTTTTGTTGGCTAGCTGGTAGATGTATTTAGATAGCCGTGGTTGCACGGTTTCTCTCGAGTTAGCCAAGTTAAAACTCGGAGTACAGGGATGTGAATGTAGCGAAGGTTATCTGATGGAAAGGCGTCAGTTTCCATTTCTTGATGTTCTGTGACAAAGTATTCCTGTATGTTCGAGTGAATTGTTGGCAACAAACGGTAGCAATACCATCAACAATGATCCGATCAAAATTAGGCTATGGATTATACATGTGGAAACAGTGATGTTTGACAAGTGCAACCGAATAGTTAGGCGACAAACAATTTCAATATCATCTCTCCGAAGTTCTGAGTTCGATTTTTGTCTTCAAAATCAGCTACAAGTTTGTACCCAACTAGGCTACTGTTGGGTGTTTTTTAAATATTTGTGTACCTACACTTCGAGTCATAATAAAAGCCGTAATATTATAAATGGTGTATGGGATGTTCACTGTTTAGATCGCCTACTTTGTTTAGTATTCCACGTTTTATTGGTGTTGGGCTTGCTTCTTAATTTAAGAATGTTGTTTACCCCCTGAATTGTTTTTCCAAAAAATAATTCGTTTCCTTCTCTGAAATGTAGGCTGTGTAGGCTACAAAATTGAGAGTATTAAGATCTCTGGTTTTTCTTACAGTTGTGCCTGTTCAATGATCCTCTAGATTGTCTTGACAAAACATAACAAGATCCAGATGTTACTGACCTCATAGCTAGAGTTAACATTCCTCACTCCCTCCCTCCTCTCTTTCCACTTTATCTTTCTCCCATTTTTGCCCTCTCCCTCTGTTTTATTTCACTTTCTTCATACAGGGTGAACTAGAGAACTTGAATCAGTCCACTGATGACATCAATCGATGGGAGACAGAACTGGAGGTATTTATGTTTGTCTTTGTGACAAATGTGCCATTTTGGCAGTCTGAGAAATTCTTGAATTCAAGGGAATATAGGCCCACTGTACCATGGCCTGATTTCCAAAAAAAAACAACTGATTCTTTTTTATTTTTAGGGACCAATTTTATGTTTTTAAAAGAAAGATGAATATTTCAGTGTGTCAACCCATAAGGAGCACATATTTGTCATTCTGACAAAAGGTGTGCTGACTAAATGAAAATTATGTTGAAAATAAGCTACTAGAATGAGCCCGCTATTATAAATCAATCTTAATTTCCTCAAATGTGAATGAGTTTGGTTGTGGTGGGGGAACCTAATTTACACAATTAAAATGTTTTTTTTAAATAAATTCATAATTATGGGAGTATATTTTCAAGCTGAATACATTGCACTGTAAATGCATGCACAAAATGCATTCTGTTTTCACAATTACATGTATATTGTCAATTATGGACTATTTTACCTTAAGATCATTTTTATATTTTCAAAAATATTTTTATTACATTGTATTGCCTTTGCATTTTAAAAATCCCAATGTGAGCCTTTTGTCTGTTTACTAGTATGGACTGTGGCCACTGAATCGTAAATATCGCCCATTTGACGTCAGATAGGATTACATTTTGCCAGGCAATACACTGTAAAGTTCCAGCTCGTCTTTGGCTGCTGTAAAGTGGTAGTAAACTGCTATCCATGTCTGTGGTACAGGCAACGAGTGTTTAACGTTATAACCCTAACCCTATCCATGTCTGTGGTACAGGCAACGCGTGTTTAAAGTTTTCAAAATGAAGAAGCAAAGGAACATGACTGGGAACAATTTAATAGCTACAGTATCAATGCTAAATTTGGAAGGATTAAAAGTACCTTTCAGACTTAGAATTTGATCAGATTGTTGCAGAGCGAACGCTGCCTATTATTCTGTTTCATCTTATTTTAAATATGGGTCTTTCTGAGATTATTGTTGTGATACATTTGAACAAACGTAGCAGACCCGGCGTTTTTATTGGATAATCGTCCGCCGATTGGTTTTGTATAAACAGTGAATGTTGACACAAAGGGGGCCGGGGGAACTTAATCTTCCCCGAAACAGCCTGTTCTCTTCTCTTGTTTTTGTCTTGGTGACACACTGTCCCAATTGGGTGTTTTGTTTTGGTTGACCCTCATAAGTTTATAATTTTTCACGCATTTATGTCCGTTTATTTGATGAGACACTGAGGACGGCTCAGGCCAATACATCTCCGCTCTGTTTACAATTAAAGTCGAACTAAATGTAAAAGCTTTAAGTCGCCCATATATTTTAAATTTAAAGTCTTTATTTTTGTTTTTGAGTGCGTTCTCTTTCGTTGCTATTGACGTAGCGCCGTCAATCGCATTACAATTCTAAATGTATATATTTTTTGAGAATCAGGGATTAGAGAAGAGAGGCAGAAATGAAATGAAAAGGGGAGTGAGAGAGAGCTAAACGACAACAAAGCTGGTCCTTTACTGCGCTGTTAAATGATAAATGAACTAAGTCAACCTGCCTTTATTATTATTATTGTACATTTGTATAGTAGGTGGAGCTTCAAATTAGATGAAAGTCCCTTGGGAAGATTTTCATAAAAAGGAAGGAAATTAAACCCTGGGAAAATATTTAATTGAATTTACCAAGATGACACCAAAGAGGTTCTATATGAAGTGTTGATGTATAAATGCTATGTCTGACCGAACATTTTCAAAGGCTTAGCGGGCAGCTTGCAGGCTATTTGTTGCAGGTATTTTTTTCTCAATTAGCAGAGTTAATGGCAAGCAGCTAGGATGTGTTCCCTCTGTTAAGCAGGATGCCTAATGTCACAGGAAGTCCCATTTCCCTTGTCACATCCTTTCCCATTCATGTCCATTATCTTCGCCCTTGGCGTTGTTGTATGCCAGGATATTGTTATCACCGGTCTTAACTTCATGTCCTTGCCTGGCGCCAGAGTATAACACAATTTGACCAAATGAGAGATTGTAACAGTCTAATTTTAGATATGTCATCGCTCACAGGCAGACCTTTCTGTTCCACAAAGATTCTGATACAAAAACCCCCGGAATGAGAAACCTGGGCATTAGTGGTAACTGAAAAGGATTTTAAATGTTCAGGTGCCCTATCCACCTTCTCAGCTTGTGGTAGCTTGCCGGGTGTTCAGGAAATCTATTGTATTAATCTTTTGACAATAACTTCATATAATTGCTCAATGTCCTTCATGTTGTTTATTGATTTAAAAGTGACAGCTTTGCAATAGCAAACATCTGTCCTACCATGTATAAAAACCGTGTATTAAGTGATTTTTAGGTAATTTATATAGTTTTGACTCCACACGTTGCTAATGGTTGACATTGACTAGGCTTGCTAAAGACCTCTCTGTTGATATTGAGCTTGTTTGTGTCTGGAGGCTGCTTGCTGTAGATGCCCAGTTAACTCGATCCGATGCAGATTGAATTAGGCCACCACTCACTGTAATGATGCATGAAGCCGCATTTTTTCGACAATGCGTTGCTGGAACTAAAGTGAAGTGGATGTGAAGGGAAGGGATTAGCATTGGAGACATATACAGCTAAACACACACACACTCACACACGCACGCACACGCACACGCACCATAGATGGGGCCCAAGATTCCAGACTTTGCCACAAACGTACTGTTGTGCTGTAGCTGCCCGGTCATGTAGTGCATAGAGATGGTCTTTGTTTCCTGTAATTCTTGATGATTACATGTCATTATCTGTAGAGCTTGACCTAAAGAGCTTGAGCTAACGGCCCTTTCCCCCCCACAGGATGTGCGGCAGAGGTTCCGTGCCGTTCTGGTGGAGGCCACGGTCAAGCTCGACGAGGTGGTGAAGAAGATTGGGAAGCCGGTGGAAGACTCCAAGCCCTACTGGGAGGCCCGGCGAGTGGCTCGGCAGGTGAGGAGCGTGAGGCCTCGTGGGTGGGGGGGTCCACAGTGTCCTCAGTCACTGCTCCACTCTTTTTGGTCAGGCAAACGGAGGCCAACTGAAGTTAGCCGTATTAGATTCTTCAATTCATGAGGAGGAAGTGTGTCACTTTGTAGTCAATTTATCGTGGACTCTTTGAGTATGGAATTCTAGGAAGACATTCCCTTTTCTGAACACTTTCAGAGGTCTGTATTGGACAGGTTAGTAAAAGGCACGAGTATCTGCATTGAATGCAAGCTCCACAATGGACTCATGGAATTAGAGCTCACAGTTGCTTTTATTGTTCAGGTGAGATGACAACTTAGACATTAAGGAGATATATCTTTATTTTGACCCTCTTATTAAGGTGTACCCCCATTCAGAGGGGTTTAGAAAAAAAACTTGAAAAAAAGCTTGAGCGAGTCATAAATGCTTGGTACATCCAACCGCAGTCCCACCAGTTTAAATGATAATCATGCTAACTCCTGTTCATCTTACTATGTGTGAGGTAGAAAGTTATTGAATTATTATTCAAAGTTTATTGTTGTGAGGTATTGGCCTCACTATGGCTAGTCTATGTCCTAGGGAGAATGGGTTGGCAGTCTATGTTGTGATTTCTGTGACAAACCCCATTCCCCTGCACTGCTCATCTCCTCTAGTCTGCACTGCTCATCCGGCAAACTGCAAGTGTAAGCAAATTATTGGGCCTTTTCAGTTCCTTATTCGACAGGCCTGGTATATTTAACTACTGTGAAACACATCTGTTAAATCAGAGGAGGCCGGAAAGTGGTCGTATTCAGAGAACATGACACAACTCTCTCCTCTTTTGAATTTAGTGATTTCCTCTGTTGCTCAGAGACCAGCGAATGTGCTCGTTTCCACCGTTCTAACTTCTGCAAGAACCAGTTTAAAATAGCCATTGTACTTTGTACATATGCTGCATTTATATTTGGAGTGGAGTCTCCTTTTAGATTTCAAAGTAACTTTAAACCAGTTTAAGTGCAATTAAAACAATTAGATGGTTTTTACCCCCTGTGGGGGTCTATGTAAGGGCAATTTCCCCATTTGTCTGTTTGCAAATGTAAATACCAGTCCCCAAGGAATAACTATTAACTACAAAGGTGCCCAATGGGAGTGCCTTTTGAGAAGTGTTCTTCCCAGTTTGATATATACGCCACACTGAAAAACAGACTTGCCCCTCTTCAACCCTGTCTGATTGTGTCTGTCCTGTTGTATTTTATTGTTTAGAGCAGGGCTGCCCAATCCTGTTCCTGTAGATCTACCGTCCTGGACGTAAACTGGGCGGCAGTGTAATATAATGGTTAAGGAGCTGGACTTGTAACTGAAAGGTTGCAGGTTCGATTCCCAGGTTGGACACTGTCGTTGTACCCTTGAGCAAAGTACGTAACATAACATTAACCTGAATTGCTTCAGTATATATCCAGCTGTATGAATGGATAAATGTAAAAGTTGGGTAAGTCGCTCTGGATAAGAGCGTCTGCTAAATGCCTGTAATGTAATGTAATGTAATGTTTTCATTTCAACCCTAATTTGGCACAACTGTTTCTATTAATTAGCAGCGCAACGAGATCTCTTTCAGTGGAATGAGGTGTGCTTTGTTAGGGGTGGATTGAAAACCTAGAGGATACCGGGAACAGGATTGGGCAGCCTTGGTGTAGAGTTTCACATCATGGCAGCACGTGGCTATATTGCATTTGTCACTTGCTCCGGGACTCTTGCATGGATCACTTTTTCATTATCCATTTGCATAGCTGCATATTTTTTTAAAATCCATTTGGGGCGCATGTCTTGCTCAAAGCTGCAATGGCAGAAGCCCCTCCTGAGATTTGAGATTTGAGATTTGAACTTAAAAACCACACCTTGCCATTACCAGCTTGTAATGCAGTCCTTGTGCCCTGCCTGAGTCTCACGCCAAGGGGCTCAGACAAGGGCATGCAGGAACCGGCCAATTAGCCTCTCAATGTGACGGGCATCGGTCCCTCCCCCTCATCTCACTTAGTCCTGCGTGACCGTACATAGTGATGCTGTCCTTCACGTGCTGTTCATTAAGAGAGGGTCACAGCACGGCATTGTAGCGCTGCCTCTGTTTCTGCCTGTGGTCTGAGGTATGGTGGCCCAGGTAGGACACTGCTATTCAGAGGTGGACAATCCAGGTTCAGGAAGTAAACGTCCCCCTCCAGTATTTAGTTTGAATCACCTGGATTTGCTAATTCTTCAGCCAGGAGGTAAAACTATTAGTGAAATCAGCTGCTTTCATGGGTGGTAGAAACACACGGCAGTCCTTGTGGCAAGGTTGTCCACCTCTGCTGCTGTTGTACCACTTTATAGTAACCTGAATTGCTCCGTATATGCATAAGTGTGTACATGTATTTGTGTTCTTTGGAGGTAATGACCGCAGCAGCAGAAACACCTGAGTCCATGGGAGCTTCCTGTCATGAAACGTGCACTGCTGCTGTGGCAGTTTTTTTGAGCCCTGAGAAGCTTTGAGCCTCGTCGCCCAGCTGGGGCTGACGTACGCGTCAGATGGATTTAGAGTCTATTTTTAGTTGAAAAGCCATTGTTGAAGAGGCACCGTGTCGCATGCAGAATTTCCATTGCCTTTTCAAAAAGGTTTGAGTTTGCCTTTGTTCTTCGTTATGTCTCAAGGGGGGGAAAATGGATCCTATTCAGAGCTGTCTGCCTCGGTCCATTGTCTTCACTTCCCTGCATCGTTTGGCATTAACTTCTCCCTCCGACGCGCTGGCTGTGAGCAGGCTCTTTGTGACTGCGGTGGCCGCGTCACGTGCACTCAATCAGATTTTTTCTAAGCGGCACCACGAGGGGACCCGTGTGGCCCATGTGTGGGTTCCCGCACGCAGGGCCCCTGCACGTGCCCTCTGGCCGAGGACAAAGGATCGGGTCGTCTTCGCTGCTGGCACGCTGAGTGTGGGGTCTGCCCACCGCATTCTCCATGCTGATTCGTCGCTTACAGAATCTGATTGGGGGGTGGGGTGGGGGTGTCGCCGGCTGTCACAGTCACGGGTGGCGGTTTCGCATGGCGGTGCCCTGGGCCTCGTCCAATCAGTGCCCGAGCCAGGCAGCATGTGACCCACATTTCTGTAACCTGAACCCCTATTAATCGGAACTAAAATGCCCATTTGAGCTGGGGGTGGGAAAGGGGTGTGGCCATGGCTGGCATGCAGACGCAATAAGAACAGTGGGCACGCTTGGCATTCTGTTACATCGAGGCTTCAGTCACTCAAGGATTGAAGTGACCTCTCTCCTGGTGAAGACACAGCTGTGTGGCGCCACGTGAGGCGAAGGCTACTGAGCGTGATTTTTAATGGGATGGAGATTGGAGTGGGAGAAGGGCTTAGCTGTACAAATATAGGTACCACACTTTAAACACAGTGCTGGAGCCGTCTCTGTATTGGCTGAGTATTTAACAGGGAATTTGCTACTGAGATAATCCTGCCTTAAAGATAGAGCTTCTGTGTTTTCCCAAAAAAAAAGGAAAATGAGGGAATGGTCACATAGAGTGATCTTATGCCACAACCATGCCAAGAGACGGCACGCTCCCGGTCCCCTCCCCTGATTTCCTCTCCCTTTCCAGGGCTAAGACACAACTAACGACTCATTGGGTTTTTTCAGGGAGTCTCTGTGTTCTGAGTCAGTCCCAAAGGCCTGTCTGGTTGTTTGCTCTAGCCATGAGCTCTTCGGCTGTCTGTCACATAACCCCAGCCTCTAGACTTTTAGCCACACGTGTCAGCAAGATGCAATTCCGCCAGGAAATGGTCTTCTTTTCTTTTGTGCAGTTGTATTATAACTCCTCATGCCTTCAAACTCATGAAAAAGTAATGCTACTTTATGTGTTGCTGTACAAAATTACTGACGGATTAATTCTGACTCACAAACAAACTCCTAAGGGTTGCCTTACAGAAGAGACCTGGATTATGCCTGTCGTCAAAAAGCAACTGTAAGCATTTATTTTTGGGCTTGTGTTCAAAAAAAGGTGGTGCTAGAGAAGGGGTTAAACCGGGTTTTCTACTAGACTAAAAGTCCCACGTTCTTTTGTGACATTACTCATCTCCACAGTTCACCTCTCTCATTTGCGCTTTCCTGCCCACGATACCCACAGGGAAGGGCAGTAACCTCCTGCCTTACAACACCCAACGTCTACTTCCTGTGTATATCACTGGATAAAAACAACAAAACCAAGTGCTAAAAAAATGAAAAATACAAAGGCACCTATTTTAATACAAATTAGCTGACATTTAACGTCGTGTTTTGATGCATGAAAAGTGCATACTTTTTAATTCCCCTTTTTAAAGGGAAAAAATAAAAATAAAAATTTTAATGAAGATAAAAATGTTTTATTGCAGCCGATTATTATTCCAGTGCTTCTCGTGCCAATCTGTATTTTTGCGATGAAGAAACATTAGATGTGTAGAAACTAGGCCATTCTGCAATTTTTCAGGACATTTGGACTGACAGTGCATGCTAGTCTTACCTAATACTTGCATGATTTTTTAATACTGGAAATTGCAATGAAATGGTGACTGCATATGGGTTGTGTTGATTGGTGATTCTAGCTGGGCCAGTCTGTTTCTAGTTTATGACTTGAAAAACGGGATTTAAAAAAGTCAGTTTAGAGATTAATTATAAAACCTGAGTGATGGGTCTTTGCTGGAAGCAGAGTTACCTGGAGAAGTATTGAACTCATTTGTTGTTCTATGTGTATCATGTAGAGGCTAATATCTCAATTTGTTTAGTACATTAAAAATGTTGTGTCATGCATTTGATTGAAGTTGTCACAAAAATTGTGTTAGTGTGTGCACAGTAGTTTTACAAGTAGCTTTGCTGAAGTTTACAAGAATGGGCATTTGATAAGGGCCAATGCCATTGTCAAAAGGGAAACCTATAAAATACTTGTATAAAACACATAGTGACGCTATTGCGTCACTTTGATACTTGAAGAATATACTCATATGACATGTGGTTCAAACTAAGAAGGTATTTAAAGGAGCAAGAGTTCATTCATATTTTTGTTACTTGAACAGTGTAAATATACACCATGAACTAGGTTTCACAGCCTACTTTCTTTATAATATTATGCTACAACATATGTTCCTGAGAATGAAGCATTTTCAGGGTAAACGCCTCTTTTGTGAGATCTGTTTTGGTGGGTGGGTTGGGAAGAGGTCTGGACCTAGTGGAGTTTCCTAATCTCACAGTTTTGTCTTTTAAAGCGCCTGGCTCTGTTTTCACTCTGCTTCTGTCTCATTAAATATGCGCACTCTCTGCATTTTCTCTCGCGATAACAAAGCCAAGTCAGTCTACTTAAATGGGTAAAACTGTTTTTCTCCCGTTCCACTGCCGTTGAAATGCATGCCGTGCTTCTCCGGCACACCCACTCGAGCTTCCTCATAACTGCAGAGCCGTTAGGCCAAAGTGTTATGTTATGGCCACCAGTCAGCCAACTGGCAAATGGAACGAGGCTGTTTATATTGGAATTTGTTCCACCTGGGAATGGAGCAGTACTAATGTGCACTGCCTCTCCTGGCCACACCTCACAATGGCGGATTAAAAGGTCGCTGGATTTGTTAATTCTGTTTGTGACTGTATTCCATGACCTGGGTAGATGGGTAGATGTGTAGACACGCCACACTTAATGGGTGATGTTTCAGAGGTGGAAAAAGATTGGGGCGTGGTGGAAATGTGCTTTTATGAAGATCATTTATCATTTGTGCTAAATTATCTGTGGTAATTACACTGTGGGTGGGGCTTAATTTTTACTGTTCAGGCTGGATACCTCCTGATGTACGTAAAACAGAACATCTGCTTTACCTTGGATAGGAACAAGATGCACTTTACTGTAAAATCATACTTTACCAACCCTGCCTTAGGTGAGAGGTGGAAATATAACTGATAAGTCTGGCGATTACCAGAAGTGCAAACGAGCATTGCGCCTGAGCTTGGGTTTTCTGTGACGTGACGGGACGAGATGTCGCAGGGTCCTTTGTGTGACCGACACGAGCCTGAGGCGACTGCCTCTGGCAGTGAAAGCCTTCAGAGAAGAGCTGAGTGTCTCCGCCGGTCACCTCTGGTCAGTTGGGTTGCGTTACCGCATTCGTGAATGTCGTCAGTGGCAATTATTCAGCCTTCCACCAGTGCGGTGATGCAATGCAGTCGTGCGCTAATGGCTCTGAACCGCGGCTCGCCAAGCAGCTTGCGATTCCGTCATCTCCTGTCTCTGGCCAGAACTTTTCACACAAAGAATTAGGACTTTAGTAAGGCCAGCGGGGCTGAATTTGACACTGTGAATCAGTCTGTCCTGTAAATTAAAAACCCAGAGAGAAGAGGTTAATCTAGTTCTTGCATCCAGGGTAATTCATTTTTTCCTCCTGTTTTCGCAGCATTCTGCCAGCGGTTTCCTCTTGATAAAGCGTTGCATGGTGTGAATGCATTTGCGGATATTTAGGTTTTGACAGAGTCAAAATATGAGGTCAGGAATGTGGTTTTGTAACTTCACCATGGCAGTCTGGACCCTGCTGCCCTTCACAGGAAAGCGCTATGTGATTGTGAAAGGCACCATATAAATGCAATCCATTAATATAATCTTTTTTATAGACCCGAGAGAGCGATGTCAAAGAGATCCAGTCAGGTGGCAGAAAACGACCAAAAACACACTCCAATTAATTTTGCATTCATCTGGCTATCAGATATGGGACCAATAAAACTGGTCATTAATTAATTACCTTGTCTATTTTACAGGTACATACATCAGTATTAATGCTGATTACACAATTCAGTGCACATCTGTACAACCCACGCATATTTAATTTTCTGGATAAAATTCGGGAATAAAATGCTGCTGTAATTGAGGCTTGCTATTACTCACAATTCCCGGTCTACAGGCAGCCTCTCTGCACCTTCTGGTCAGTGCCAACAGTCATATTTCATCCTCTCCGTTCCCACTTTCCCACAGCTGACCCCATGGCCTGTGGGCCCAGTGGGAACAGTCCGCGTAGACCTCAAGATTGAGGTCATGTAATGACGTCACCTTCCTGTGAGAAGCCTCTCTGGACGTGATTACAGCCCCTTTTTACGGCACTGTGACTAACGTCTGGAGCGAGTAGCCTGCTTATCATGCAAATGTCATTTCTGTCCATGGGGGTAATTGGCTATCTCTGTCACCGTAGAAAAATGTCTGTACAATACATTCATGGTAACTACAAATACTTGCCATACAAAGCTATATGTGGATACTGGTACCGTGTGGTCCAGTAGGTAAACATATCAACATGTGGAGCTGTGTGATCCAGTATCTGTGCAGGCAGTGAATTTGTCAGATCGATCGATTCATCATAACTACACGATATAAATGTGTTCATCTGATGAATCTCTTGAGGCAGGTCCAATGGATTCTGCAGGTAGTTGAGGGCCAATAACTCTCCAGAGTATACCCATCGTGTGAGTCATGAGTCGTTTCTGCACAGTGATTTGCTGTCTCTCATAGTTGTAAACAGGTTCACAATCATCCCTCTGTGGGTTCTGAACGGAAATGTAGGATACAGAAGAAAACAAATAAAACCACTGAAAGCAGGTCAGGAAGTTTGTCTTGCAGCTGAGTTTGCGTTCTCAACTTGCCGATTTCTGGTGTTGGAACCCCGCTGGTATCAGTTCTCTCCACTTTGTTGTTTTCTAGCTTCAACTCTGATCTTTTGACCTTCAAAAATCTTGGTGTGAACTGACCAGCAGAAAATTGGATTTGCTAGATCCTAGGGAGTGAAGCCATTTTGTTTTTGGAGAAAAAGTAGAACAGGGTTTTTTCTTTTAGACCGAGCTGTTCAGTGGGGAGAGCTGTGTTTAAAAGAAATCTCTCCTTTTGGGTTCATTTCCAACAGGAGGATTGCACTGTGAATATGCAAACTAGATGCGTGCTTCACTGATCCCCAAGGGGAAAACGGTTTGCGATCAGCAGCATGACATGCAAAATTATGAATATGAAACGAAGGGAAAACAATGAAAAGGTAACTTAATGCGTTGCCATATTAAACATGATTGTGTGAGAGTATCCCAGCATTCCCTAATGCTATGCTTTCACTGATTCACTCTTCTCTCATTCCCACATCATTCCCGTTACTCAGAAGGAATGTGGCTTCTTATCAGGCGGCTGGGAATAACTGCCACGCATGGACGTTTTCTCGGTCTTTGAAGTCGAGTTAAAAATAGCGGCCCCAGACTTAAAAAGGGAGCGTTGCCTTTTGTGTGGCTTTAGTGAAGAGAACTGAGATTGTGCCAGTGGATGACTGAAGCAGGTCGTGGTATCTATCGCTGAGGTAACGACAGCAAGACACCTTCTCGTCATCCGCTGGAATCCACAGTCATTTTTCTTCCTGTAATCAGCTCGATGTACGACGCGGCGAACGCAGACGGGCTATCTGTAATTCCATATCGCCTCCCTGTTTGGCCTTGAGTATAGCTGTGAGCCGCTTCAGTGCAGTCAGCACAGGTGTAATGCTCGTGTGTACAGACAGCGTCTTTAAACAGAGGATTGTGATGAAGCAGACTATGTAATTTCTGAAGATGGAACGTAATGTCCTGTTTAGCTTAATCAACAACTGATAACTCCCCAGACACACACTTAGATTCAGAATATGTATTTTAATAAGTGTCTTTATAGACTATGCTTAGTGTATGTTTAGTGTGGGTGTGTTGAATGGCACTCACAGCCTCATAAGTAACTGTCAGGCCAGACGGGTATAGCATTATTTTAGCATGTCTGCTACACATCGTACATCAAGTGTGCAGATATACATGTTCACTGTCAAGGTCTGTGCTTCTGTTGTGATTTAAAGCTGCTTTGAGAATTCCCAAGGGATTTTCCTGATAAACGGGAGTTCTGCAGTGAATTCTGACTTCTCACGCAGAACAGAGACTGATTCACCACCACCTCTTTGGGAATTACAATTCACAGACCACTTAATATGTCTATTAGGGGAAGATGGGAAAATAAGTCGATTTTTGTACGTGAATTACTGTGCTAGATTACAGGTGGCACAAACGGGATAATGTTTGGACGTACACTACTGTGTCATGTGATGAGCACAAGGGGCAAGCTGTTGGGAGAATGTGCTGTGTATGCATATGGAGACGGAGGATAATCAGATTTCAGGTTTTCTAGTGATGGAATTCCTGAGATTGCTGCTCCTAGTGAGGGGAATGTATGTCATGAATAGGGAAGGGGAGTTTTTATTTATATCTGTGTTTGTGTGCGTGTGTGTGCGCGCGTGCGTGTGAGAGATTTAATTTAACTGACCTGCCTTTGCATTCATATTAGCCAGTAGTTTTTTGGCTGTGACAGAAGGATTATAACACGGGATAAAAAACAGGAAATGATTATAGTTCTCCAGATGAATGTGATTCCCTCTGTCCCAATAGGAAGTTCTCTGTCAGTTGAAGGTCTCTGGTAGACCTTGACTATAGGAAACTAAGTGTTTGAGCCGCCTGCACTATATTGTATTTAAAGGCAAACATCTCTTCTTTTAACATACCTGCTGTTTTGCATCAATGGGGAACAGTTGTTTGAATCTGTCATTTACATTTCCAGTAATTAAGTATTAAGTTCAATGCACTCTGTGACACACACTACTTGAGACTGTGATTTGTTGTTTTACATACAGAGATGTGATTACTATTTAAACCATACCAGTGTCTCAAGTTTGGGAGGAAAGAGGAACAATGCAAAGCCCTATCAGGAGAACCCAACGCTGACTGGGAGGCGTATAGTTATTCAGGCTTTTTCCAGTACATTCCGTTCTATGTCTCTCCTATATAAATGTGGAGTGATGCCATTTAATGATCTCATTCCTGTAAAATGCCTCAAGTATAGCTTGTACTTGCCCAATAAATGTGAAATCGAAATGGTTGAATCTGACACAGCAAGGCCTCAGCTTACACAAGCATCTTATGCAATATTATATTTCACAGTTAGTGGTTCAGACCTTTGATACCTGCTAGTTCCTTATGTCACCTTCATTTCTTTGGGTGCGAAAATAAACTCTTTCTCACACACACGCGCCACACATGCACACGCACATGCACACAGTACCAGACTGCGGAGCATGTTTCGGTATTTCGCGCCTGAGCACACTGACATTTGTCCAGGGCTTATTTACAAAGCGGGTGCTCAAACGAAGAAGGCTGTGCAGAACCTGCATGTGTTTTGGGGGATTACAGATCTTTCTTTTTTTTTTTCTCTCAAGCCATTCTGCTGTAGAAACATCCCAGATGGATGGTCAGAATAAAGTGGAGATGGGGGAACGAACATGTTTAGAGCTTCTCTGAAACATCATACTGAAATAATATTGCCTGTATAATGGGGCTTCTTGTCGAGACCCTCAATTTGTTTGTTGATCAGCAGGTTAGTCACAGTGACTTGTAGGGGAGGAGCAGTGGACAAGGACAGGTGCCGAGTAGGTTGTTGGCCCGCTGCTTCCATAAGCAGAGAGCGCATGTAGGCGGTGAGACCAGCCTGCTTTATGCATGCGGCTCACTGAATGCATAGATTATACAAACTAAACCAGATGGACAGCTCCAGCATGTCCTTCCTCTCTACCTCTTAGTCATAGGAGGTTTGATTTTTGAAGTTTCAGGTGCAATATTACAGTTTATTAAGGTTGATGAAGATCCATGGCCAGGTACAAAAGATTGCTGTGGATCTGTCATTGACCACTCCCCTTTGTGTTTATATTTCAGCTTCAGTGGCGGATATAGAACTTTCAATGTTGAGAATATTGAGCTGACCATCTGGTTGATGTACAGAATCTGCGTCTGGCTGGCTGAAGTCATCCTAAAGCCGCGTTCCTTCCCCTCGTCCCCAGGCTCAGCTCGAGGCCCAGAGGGCCGCTCAGGACTACCAGAGAGCCATAGAGGTGGTGCGCGTCGCCAAGGAGACCATCTCGCTGGCCGAGGAGAGGCTGCTGGAGGAGGACAGCCGGCAGTTTGACTCGGCCTGGCAGGAGATGCTCAATCATGCCACCCAGAGGGTGAGTGGGGCGAGACACCCTGAAAATACCTGGGAGAGAGAGAAAAGAGAGATGACTGTTCAATGGCACGACCCACAATTCTTTGATGCACTATTTATATCCTGGTTATTACAGGCTGCAAGAACTACAAGTAATAGCAGAAGCAGTCATAGTAGTTGTAGTATTAGCAGAAATGGCACAAGTAGTGTTAGTGGTAGTCGCAGTGTTAGATATGAAATTGCATTACTATATCAAAGCATGTCTTTCTATGGAGAAAATTGAATCTAGAAAATAAGAGAAAAGTGAATGCGTACCTGAGTTGGAAAATTTGTGAGCGTTCTCTGTTGTCCACTGCAGGTGATGGAGGCGGAACAGACAAAGGCGCGCAGTGAACTGGTGCACAGTGAGACCGCGGCAAAGTACGACACGGCCATCGGCCACGTGAAACAGCTGGAGAAGAAGCTGAAGCGCACCATAAACAAATCCAGGTGAGAGATTTACCATAGAATCTCATGAGAAACACTGACCACTGATTTACCATAGAGTCTCATGAGAAACACTGACCACAGTCAGGTCCATAAGTATTTGGACAGTGACATAGTTGTTGTTGTTTTGGCTCTGTACTCCAGCACATTGGATTTGAAATGGAACAGTAACTATGAGGTTAAAGTGCAGACTTTCAGCTTTAATTTGAGGGTTTTTAAGTCCATATCGGGTGAACAGTGAACAGGGACTATGTATAAAAATGGCTACAATTGCTACACTGTTCACCGGATATGGACGTAAAAACCTTCAAGTTAAAGCTAAAAGTCTGTAATTTAACATCATAGTCACTGTTCCATTTAAAATTAAATGTGCTGGAGTACAGAGCCAAATCAACAAAAATTGTGTTCTGTCCAAATATTTATGGACCTGACTATGTATTCTTTAATAAACGACCACTGAATCTGTGTATTTTATAATAACTCCATTTTTAGAAGGTAAAACAGCAAAGGGTCCTGTTTTGGTTTAAAATGCTGTAAAAGAGTTGACTTTGAGAGAAAAGAAAGGAAGGGCTCCTCTCTGAGGCCTCACTCACGCCCTTCCTCTGCTGAAAGGAGTGGTTGTCGCTGGAGGCCTTGGTTTGGGTGTTTACGTTGGAGCTGCTTCTTGGAAGGCCTGCATTTTTCTGGGCCTAATGCAGACCAGATGTGGGCTGAGCCTGCGCTGCGGAGGAAATGACAAATCTCCCTGGCAGCCTTGAGTCTACTCCCCTCAGGGAGCCTGGGGAATGTGACGGCTCGCTGTGATTGCCTGTTTTTCTTGAGGCCCATGGTTACCATAGTGATGCCAACCGTGCTATGTCTGGGTTTCCCAGTAAATAAAAAATAATTTTGTTTTCTTTCTTTCCTTTTCTTTCTCTTTATCTCTCTCTTGCTCTTCCTGCTCTCTAGGCCATATTTTGAACTGAAGGCAAAGTACTACCTGGAACTTGAGGTATGTAACCCTAATCATGTACACACTTGCCTAACTTCCTGTGACGTTAATGTTGTGGTTTGTAACGGATAAAATACAAGTTGCAGTATGTAGTTGGCTCACAGAGGCTCACGTACACTATATTGGATAAAGATGAAATCATGCGACGCATTTGTCATCGTTCTTGTGACGTATTTCTCACAGGCAGACAATGACACAACACTAGACCAACATTTTAGTCTGCTAGTCATATACAGAGGGGACGGAAAGTATTCATACCCCTTCACTTTTTGCACACTTTATTGTGTTGTAGATTTAATTTTAAATGGATAAAATAGCCTTTTTTTCCCATCAATCTACACGCAATAACCCATAATGACAAAGTGAAAACGTGTTTTTAGAAATTTTTGCAAATTTATAAAAAATCTAAAACTGAAATCTCTCATTTATATAAGTATTCATACCCTTTGCTTTAACGTATTTTTAAAGTATCATATTTAGTATTTGGTAGCATATCCTTTGCATGCTGTTACTTTCTGAAGAGATCATGAATACTTTCCGTCACCACTGTAGGTAGTATGTAGTAACCATTATTGAAAGTGGATTATTCCTGTTTACAAGTCTACATATCATCCAGATGTAAATCTTCATTATACTCGAGCGATTTTGGTTTAAATTGCAATAATGATGTCACATTTAGACTCTGACCCAACCACTCCTCGGATCTGCTGTCATAACCAGAATTTTATTCATGTTTTTGTGACAGTCTCATGAAAATTGGGCAGATGTGAATGAAGGCATTTCCCTTCAGTGAACCGAGTTCTCCCTCTGTCTGTCCCACTCTCCTGCCATCCTTCCCTCCTTCACTCTCTCCCCCCATCCCTTCTTCCAGCAATTGAAGAAGAAGGTGGACGAGCGGCAGGTCAAGCTGACCTTGGCGAAGGGTGGGTACAGGACGGCGCTTCGCAACCTGGAGATGATCTCTGACGAGATACACCAGCGCCGCCGATCCTCCGCCATGGGCCCCCGGGGACGGGGCGTGGGCTCAGAGTGCGACAGCATCGCCGGGGACGACATTGCCAACTTCAAGATGGAGTCCGACGGGATATCCAGTGAGTGACAGCCCACTGCTTGCAATGTGATGTCCAGTCTACCTCTGGCTTAGAAGATAAATAGTTTTGCTGCTTAGAGGGAGGCAATGGCAGCCTGGGGGGTAATGTTGGACTTGAAATGGCCCTGTTAAAACTTGTGATGCAAGGCTAGGGATTCCCACTGCATCACATGGTGAACAGACAGCCTTTTAATTGGGTAACAAACTGAAAACAACAGAAACCTCTCAGAATATGATAAGGCCAATCTGGCAACCAAAAACTCCGGGGTAGAGGACAAACACGAAAGCCACAAAATAAACATGCAGCAAAACATCCAGGAAAGACATTTCCAAACCACTCCCCTCTAGGCCTGATTACCAGACCCTTTTATCAAGCCCACTAATGAGGTAATATGCAGCAGCTGAATTGATTGCAAGCAATTACACCTGCTGCCATACCTGTGAGTAGGTCCGGTGCTGCCCCCTGGTGGACAATACTCCAGCACTCCTTCCTGGCAACATAAACTATAAACAACATGATTCATGTACTGTTACATCGTGCCTATTTCAGTGTTATATTTGAACGGAGGGATAATACTGTTGGACTTGATGGGCTGTTGCAAAGTGAAGATGAGTTCAAAATGTGTGTAATGTAAAATTGCAAGCATTTTGCAACACTAAATATTGTCTATTATGCAAATTTTTTGGACTACAGTATGTCTCTGGAGATTTTGCTGCCCCTTTTGACAGTGGCGGCCCGCGTGTCTTGCAGTGGTGTCGGTGTCCTTTGACGATGAGAACTGCAATGGCGGCATGTCGGAGGAAGATTCTGAGACCCAGTCCACGTGCAGTGTGAGCCCCAGCCTGACCGCC
Source organism: Ilyophis sp. 1 JC-2022 (assembly GCA_022702515.1). Taxonomy (NCBI): domain Eukaryota; kingdom Metazoa; phylum Chordata; class Actinopteri; order Anguilliformes; family Synaphobranchidae; genus Ilyophis; species Ilyophis sp. 1 JC-2022. Next base: position 52,856,752 of record CM040395.1, on the reverse strand, counting down.
AGCCCCCAGGACCCTCTGCACCCCTGCCCCTCGTCCCCCTCATCCTCCTCGTCCCCATCCTCCCCCCGGCCCGGCAACCTGGACCTCCCCGGGCCCGTCTCCCTCTGCTCCTTCAGTCACCTCTCTCCTTTCCTGGGCCCGAGGAGTGAGTGCAGCGGAGCGTCGTCCCCAGAGTGTGACCTGGAGAGAGGTGAGTGAGTGTGTGTGTGAGGGGGGGGGTGGTGGTGGTATGTGAATGTGTGTTTGTGTGTGGTGAGTGTGAATCCGTGTGTGGTGAGTGTGCGTGTGGTGGTGGGGTGTGTGAATATGTGTGTCTGTGTGAATATGTGAGTGTGCATGTGGTGGGGGGATGTGTGTGTGTGTGCGTGCAGAATGAGAGAATGTGGGAGAGGGAGATATTGCGTGATATAACTCTATCTGCTGCCAGTTCCTGGCTGGCCTGACCTTGCAAGGAAACCTGTCAGCCGTTCTGATTGGGAGCTTGTGGCCAGAAAGCAGAATGAGGACAGCAGAAGCTAATCATTTCCAGTGTCTTAAATGAGTTACAGGGAGAGACTGTTTAAGCTCCAATAGAACCATAAATTCCAGTTCTTCTGTGCTGTATGTGGCCTTCATATGGCGTTCTTATAGGCCGCGTGCCACATAATCATAAAAACAAAAGCCCTTGCCCCTGTGGATGTGGTGTATGCACTGTCATTAACGCGGCACCTCTGTTCGTGTCTGTCTGCGTCCAGGAGACAGAGCGGAGGGTGCGGAGGGCGAACAGGACGACGCCGTTAACGCCGCCGCTGCCGCCAAGAAACGGACCAACCTGGAGAGCCGTTTCGGACAGTTGTCCCTCGAGCAGGCCGCGAGTTCTGAGCGGGACACCTTCGCTGCCGCCCAGCGTCCCCCTCCAGCCCCGGCTCACCTTCCCCCTGCGCTATTGGTCAACGGAGTGTGAGAGCCAGGGCAAGCCTAGACCCCACCCTTCTACCAGCCCCTCCCTGCTGCCCCCAGGGATGTGCTTGAGCCACACCCTCTCATGAACTCAGTCCAAGGGACAACACATTGGAATGGTGTCTGTAAATAAGCCTCCTTGACGGTGTCATTTTGTATTAAGAAAACCCTCCCACGCCACAAATGGAAAAGGTTCTTTGTCCTTCTCCTGCATGCGGAAAAGGTTCTTTGTGCCTGTATCAGCTGAAGGTCTAAAGGTGGAAGGGGAAGGGGAGGGGGAGGAGATAGAGCTGAAGGTCTAAAGGTGGAAGGGGAAGGGCGTCAGTATACGATGCCGTGTATTAAAATCCCTCCAAATCATCTTGTGACCCACAAATCAAAGTCACAAAGTCCACCAGCATAAGCTAAATGAAGCAAATCCTGACTGTTTCATCATCACAAGAGAACTGGACTCCAGGTGATGTGCGTATGTGTGTGTGCGCGCATGACCCTTCACCATTTGCTGTCCAAAGAGACTCCTCCCCTGTTCCCTGTGCAGAGGGACCACTCCCATCAACACCCTGCTTCCGTGGAAGCGATGGAACGGAACAGATCCGTTCTGAGGATAAGGGCATTTCTGTTTGGGCAGCAGTTACATAGCACTACTCACAGCACAAAGACCCCTCCCCCTTCACTTGTAAAAAAAATCAAATAAAATGCAATATTCGAGGACAGAACTCTTATCTTTTACAGAGAAAAGTCATGGACGTCAAAATTATAAATTGACACAAAGTGACCTGGAAAACCTGGATGGCGATCTTGGAATACTGGAATTGTCCTTACAGGGAAGTAGGCTGGCAGCTTGTGTGGACGAGCCACCACCCCACGTTCAAGCAAGTGGTCACCTTCGCAGGAAGTGACCGTGCCGTAACTGAACTGTAAAACCCCTGTATCCGACTCCCTCCTGTCCCCGCTACTGGTGAATAGTCCTGTCCACACTGACCAGTGTTCCAGGTACCCGTTTTATGTGTGTGTATTGCACTGTAATGCAAAGCCCTCTGTGTTATTCTTCTGTAATCAAACATGAATGCAGGGATCAAACCTTTGTAACAGTGTTTCTTTCCATAAGTTATGGTAACTATGTCTTGTTATGGTAACAATGAGTCTCTCTCCATGGGACGAGCTCCTCTTGTGAGAGTAATAAACCGATATTCACTGCATTGCTACTGTCTGCATTTTATTTTCCTTTCCAGAATCAACCAAATAACAGCATTGCTTCGTATTATACGTGTGCTTAGCAGACGCCCATAACCAGGGTGACTTGCATAAGCCTGCATTTTTCAGATAATCCATTTATAAACTGTATGGTGAAGCAGTTCAGGTTCAGTGCCAGGGTCAAGGTACGACAGCAACCCCAGCAGAAGCCTGCCTACTGACAACTGAGAAAACGCATGTTTTGTGAAAGCTGTGGGATGGTTTTCCAGTCTGGGGCGGCTATATGTGGTTTTGACATTGAAATTAAGGCATGTTCGTCATATTTAAAAATAAAAGCAGGTTATGTTAAGGTGTGCGCAGAAACATTTTCATTCACAGCTAAATTGGCAAACTGCTTAGGCTAAGCGATTTGTTTACTTCAGATTCTTAATGCAAATTGTAATCTACACAAAAGTAAAAAAAGAAATAAATAAATAAAATACAGAGCAGCACGTGACAATTCAACGTCAATTGCAAAGCACCAGCAACGTTTTCCCCTCCCACTCTGCCTCATTCAGTTAAGAGTGAACAGTCTACACATGCCCCCTGGGTCAGAGGCCCCATCTGTCTGCATGCACAAATCCCTGTGCACAATCTGTTAGTCTCCCTTCACTACCTGCGCTTGTTGTTGTTTTGAATCCGTCCTGTGACTCCCATTAAGGCCATGAGTCCCAGCGGACTGGACCAGCCAGATGAAGACCTGTTAAACCAGCTGAGCCAGCAAACTGTTCCACTTCTGAACAGAGACGGCAGCACGCCAAGAGTACAAACTACGGCAACACAAGGAGATGACCGTAAACGGTAATCTTAGCACCTTTTAATTTGTTTTATTTTAATCTGTACTGTAGCACTTTGAGATTTTGTTTTAATGTAAAGTGCAATACAAATCAAATTTATTATTATTATTATAACTCACTAGTGTTTCACTGCACAGCTGGACAAGGTACCTGCAAAATCTCATAAGTGTTAACTTTATGCAATATGGACTGTGGAACTGATTTGTCCACAACGGGCCAATCAGTTTTAATCAGGTTCACATAGATTTTTTTTTTTCAAAGCACAGGAATTTACTTGCCATACACATCTAAAAGACAAAATCAAAACATAATATTTTCTTTAAAAAAATATTAGTATGTCTCCATATGGAATATCTACTGGCTGAAGCTCATGCTATTAAAGATACTGTTGCATGTGTGCAACATCCGATGGACAAAAACTTTTTTCTGTAGAGGGCACTGTTGAGCTTCAAAATGGCGTACTTGGTAATGATTGGTGGAGGAATGCCTTTAGCAAAAACAGTTCATTTGTAGTCTTTTGTTAGGGAGCTCTGAGGAGGATTTATTTAATCTCTCCATTCACTGACCTCTACATTATTCCAGATTGAGGATTATAGACGGTACAGAGATTGAGGCAGATCAGTGAATGCAGGTCTGAAGCAGAATTTGACTATCCATTTTATTTATTGTAAACATAAATCTGATCAAATTTTCATTTCAGATAAATTTTTTGTGTGCATGGAAATGCATAAATAATTAGCAGAAGTCAAATATTGTAGAGTTAAGAAATTTTAAGGAAATGGACTGTAAATCTGAAACACTTCCTAGATTTAATTTCCAGATTGCTTGTAAGTACTTCCAAAGAATATATAAATTGATTGATTTTTAAGGTATACATTTACTGTACATTTACTACAAAATCATCTTAGAGATGCAGAAGTGACCCTACAGTGACCCTCTTTTCACCATTTGAAGCTGCAGAGTGCCGAAGCTCCAGATGTAACGGCGGTTTGTCTCTATATTGACTGACAGCTGTACGGATTGATCTAAGGTTTGCTGGTGATGGCGAGTGCTTTTCATGTTCTTTCGAGACACATTATCTAAATGGGATTCACTGTGAAACACTGCGCAAAAACCCAAAGGAGCCCAAATAGACCAGAGAGAGGTCTATCTATCTAACACTCTAACGCTCATCAGACAATCTTATCTAACAATCTCAACGCTTATCAGACAGAGCGTCATTGTTCATGGTATGGGACGTGGATGTGACTATCAATTATTGTGGCTGTAATTATCACATTGTCCACATCCATACAGCATGCAGGGAATTTTTTCCCCCGTTAAATGACGGTGAGACATTTAGCCCACAGTACATTTAGTAAAATATGACTTTAAAATGTTAGCCACAAATGGTAAAGGTTTTTTTAGCTGCACATTGCATTAGGATCAAGGGCGGTCTCTGCTAAAGTTTGCATCTTTTTACTTAAGTCATCTCGGTTCAATTTTTTTGTGAACCTAAGGGTTAGATTAGGAGGAGTCAAGTGTAGTCAAAAACCTTAGGTGCACAACATCAAAGTAATATTGTAAATGCCAATGGTACATTGGGGAAATTGTGTGGTGTGTGCCAACAACGAGCATGTGATGTGTATGTGAAAAACCTGTTTGTCAATTACTGCAGCATCAACACTACATGTACGGTCTAAAAAGTCCAAAGTAAAGTGTCATTATTTCTTTCTTCCTAGAAATAAGATCATGCACCACTGCAAAGAAACATGAGACAAACTACAGGCTTTGAAGTCTGGTAATATCCTGTATATCACCATATAAACGAGCTATTTTAATTTACAAAATGGATGCTCAATTTTATTTTTGCTGCCAGTACATTTTAAGCATTCATATACAAAGCTCAGCTGCTTGGGGCTTTCCGAAACCAAAAGTGCTTCAGTCTCCAATCGAAAACCACAAATGCAGTCTAAAAAATACAAGTGATAAAAACACAAGCCGCACAGTTCAGTTCAGCACCTTTTTTGATCCGATTCACAGCACCTTTTTTCAGCCGTACATTATCAAAAAGATATTTGGTCAGTGAGCCACCTTCATAAATAGCCCCCTCTTTTTAAACGAGTGCTTTTCAAGACATGTCCACCCTATGCAGTTAGCTGCCAGATACTGTAGCCACGATAATTAAGGCTTTAAAGCATGACCTCTATAAAAAGAAATCCGCACATCATGAAATGACGTATATAAATATATGTATGGCGTGTGCGAGTATTAAAAAGAATTGCATTTGAATACATTGCAAGAGTAAAAACTTTCTGGCTATGGTATTAAAATGTATTTTTAGGAGCTCAAACAGCCAGCATTACCTGAAGTGTAATTACAAATGGAATGCCACTATGTGTATACAACAGGCTCCTCTAACGACTGCTCTGTTAAAAATTCACACTGAGCGCTGCCTACGCTTGATATTCATCATCATCGTCATCGTCATCATCATCATCCTCGCACTCGAGTAGAGCGAACCTGTTGACCACATCTTGGGTGGGCGTGGACCTCTGCACGGCTCTGCCCCCCTTATTTTGCCTCCGGCCTCTCCTCTTCTTCCCGGAGGAGGCGGGGGCGAAGAAGCCAGCGCCCACAGAGCGCCACACCGCCCCCTGGATGGCGCTGAAGAGCTGCGCGGCAAAGGGGGCTCCCGCCAGCAGGACCTCTGGGGTGCTGCCCCCCTTCATCTCCTTCATGGCGCGGTGGGCGAACGTCCCGCTGTACAGCCTGTCCCCGAGAGAGAGACAATTCACTCCTTTACCAAAAACTTTCACCAAGAAGACCTCATTAATTATTCGCTAAAAATGTATTGTGATAGTGTCAGGTATAAGACAGAAAATGACAAACAAGCCACCATGCATTTGTTTTTGGCAATTTGAGCACTCCTGTTTCTCCTCTCCACTTCTCCTGGAATAGTTTTTTTTATTTTTAAATACAATATTTTCCACATTTGAAAGGATAAGGTATATCACACAGGTAAAGGGCAGTCATGCATACTGTACCAGGTGCATTGTGGCTCTGGAAGTGGGCAGCAGAGCAGCTGGTTCAGGTAGAAGCTCATCCACAGGCAGGACTGCCACTGGCTGTACACGTGGGCCGTGTCCAGGTCGGGCCCTTTCCTCCCCCCAGTGCTGACCCGCAGCCTGTCCAGCCTATCACAGAGCGCCCGCACGCCCGGATACCCAGCCGCTGGCCCTAGAGGGAGAGGAGTGGCTTAGACCATTACTGATGATGTAATGGAACTGCTGCAAGTGTTTTACTGCAATGTATATTTATGTTATTCTTGCCCTTATGTGACTCTTTAAAAAAAAATTTGTTTCTGATTTTTTCCCCATTTTCTCCCAATTTAGTAGCCAATTGAACCCCTATTCTAATTAAATTCCCCCATGTAGCAACCGCTAGAGAACCATCGCTATACAACCCCATTGTGTATTGAACTGGCTCAAGACATATATCAGAGGAAGGAAGTTTTATGTTAGTCTGGGTAACAATGTATCAGAGAGACATGAAAGTTGCTACGGGGTTGCACAAGGGAGCTGCTTAGGTCCATTACTTTTCTCTCTCTATATGTTACCACTCGGTGACATCATTAGAGAATATAATGTAGATTTCCATAGCTATGCGGATGATACACAATTGTACATATCCGCTGAACCAAACGATACAACAGCAATTAAATCCATTACCAACTGCTTGTTGGCAATAAATAAATGGATGAATGCAAATTTCCTCAAATTAAATGAAGACAAAACTGAAGTTCTTCTAGTTGGTCCCAAATCAAAGAGAGAGATACTAACTAAAAACCTAGGAAGCTTAACTTCCTGGATTAAACCTGAGGTAACTAGTCTTGGTGTCATCCTTGACTCAGACTTGAACTTCAACTCCCACATAAATAAAGTGACCAAAACAGCTTTCTTCCACCTCAGAAACATAGCGAAGGTACGACCATTCATAACTCAAAATGATGCTGAGAAGCTAATTCATGCGTTCATATCTAGCCGACTGGACTACTGCAATGCACTTTTCACTGGTCTCCCCAAGAAAACCACTGAAAGACTCCAACTTATTCAAAACTCTGCAGCTAGATTACTAACTAAAACCAAGAGGCGAGAACACATTAGTCCAGTCTTAGCTACTCTACATTGGCTACCTGTCACCTTTAGAATTGACTTTAAGGTCCTCCTCCTCACATACAAAGCTCTAAATGGACAAGGACCTAGCTACATTGCAAACTCCCTAACAAATTACACACCAGCTAGAACACTCCGATCATCTGATGCAGGTCTATTAGAAATCAACAGAAACAGTTATAAAAAGATTGGTGATGCAGCCTTTGTTAACTATGCCCCAAAACTTTGGAATGCACTACCCTCAAATATCAGGGAAGCTAACACCTTAGAGATATTTAAAAGGCAGCTTAAAACATATCTTTTCACCAAAGCGACTGACCCGCCTTCATCATTATCCCTAAATACTAGTTCCAGTTTTGCTGCACTCTGACTTGCACTTTAATATTACTCTGCACTGAACACACTAATGTTTAATTTTAAATTTTATATTTTTAAACTTTAAATTTTTTAACTGCCACTATTTATACTCCATCCTTTGTTGTAACGAGATTATGGTAACTCAAGTAACCTATTAGAACACTAGGATCTGATATGATGTTTGATTAATGTGTTAATGTTTGTTTGAAACGAGATTATGGTAACTAAGTAACCTATTAGAACATTAGGATCTGATATGATGTTGATTATTATTTTATACCTTTCCCATTATATAAACTGCACTTGCTGCTTGCCTTACACGGTCATTATTTTATTGATGTAAAGCACTTTGAGCTACAATCCTTGTATGAAATGTGCTATACAAATAAAGTTTTATTATTATTATTATTATTATCTGCCGGTAGTAGGAAAGAGGCCGCCACTTCCTCTACAGGGCGCGACTCCCCAAGCTCCTGACCATGATTCCAACCTGCCCGGGGCCTTATTTTGCGCAGCGATTCTCTTCCGAGCCCTCCCCCCACCTGGAAGCAGCCGCCAATTGCTGCTCCCACAGGGCGCCGGCCATGCTCGGAAAATGGCAGGTCCGGGGCGCGAACCCCGATCCTCGGAGTACAACTTACCGTTGTACTACCGCAGCGGCCCTATTTGACTCTTTTTAACAATTTAATATATATATATATTTATTTTTATTTTTATGCCTACTACATAGTTGTTGCTTGCCATGTCCTAAGAATTTAATTGTTCAGAATGACCTTGTGTTATACTGTGCACTTGATAAATAAAAACACTTTGACTATATCATTCCCACACCACTTACTGTGGAATGTATGCTCCATTATAGATAGCTGAATTGTACACCCTAGTACATATAACAGAATGTATAAGTAACTGTATATGAGGATGTAGTGCACATCTTAGTGTATATGATACAATGTGTTCCCTACTAGAGATGACAGAAAGTGTTCACTAGTGTCACAGATAACATGCAGTAACTAGTAAAGATTAAATAGATATAGATAAATGTATGCCCAGGTACAGACAATAGGATGCATTCTCCCAATATAAATTATTCAATGCACGCATGAGTACAGTCAAGTGCTTATCAAACTCGGTCCTGGGGTACGTCTGTGTATGCTGGTTTTTGTTCCATCCACAATTGCAATCCCAGGATTTTAACAAACTGTACATTTTTCTTCATTACACTTTTTGGAAAATAATTCCTCTAAACATGAAAAAGCACCCAATTAAAAATAATTAACATCTCGTTAAAATCCTAGAGTCGCAATTGTGGCTGGAACGAAAACCAGCTTGGGCAGTGGTACCCCACTACCCCGGGACCGAGTTTGAGAACTCTGAGAACACTGCACTAGCACAAATGATACAATTAAGTTTCAAGTGCATATGATAAAAACCCCTTGTGTACAAGATAGATGGTACACAACTGAATAGATGATACAGTATGCTTTTATAGAGACTGACAGACAGTAGTCCCTTGCATACTGTATATGTCAGACAGTAAGCGCTTGTGCAGTAGACAGACAGTAGTCCCTTGCATACTGTATATGTCAGAAAAGTAAGCGCTTGTGCAGTAGACAGACAGTAGTCCCTTGAATTTGTGGGATGTGCTGTACCTCCCCGGTTTCCTCCAAGTCTGCAGATCTCTCCATGCACGATGCCCAGCAGCAGGCCTTGAACCATCTGCAGGTCAGGTTTGGGCTTGGAGCTGCTGAGCCAGTAGCAGGTAACGCACACAGGTAAGCTGAGGTGAGGGGGAACGGCTGTGGCAGTGACGATGGACTCGTCTACACCCAGAGTCTCCAGGAGAACCTGGAGTCGGACAGGTAAAGGCACCTGCAAAAGCGAGAACGTGAAACATATGTTCAAGGAAACAGAAGTGATATGGATTCCACAGTTTATCACATGGTCTGTCTCTGAGAATTTAGCTGGAAACTGTTTGATATAAACTAATACAATACATCCAACCCGAACCCTCAACTGCTCATGTAAAAAAGGCTATGCAACAAAAATTTTATTGAAATTAATTGAATCATTGGGCATCAAAGTTAGGTCAAATGGTTCAAGGCCCAGCTATTGAGTACTGCGAAGAAAGAGAACATTCCCTCATAGAACACAGCTAACCTATAACATTCTCATGATGTGAGAATGATACTAGAGTAGAGACAAATTAAATTGCCTTTACTGGTTCAGAGGTGAATGAGGTATACAGGAGTAAAGGCAATTTAATTTGTCTCTACTCTAGTATAATTCTCACATCATGAGAATGTTATAGGTTAGCTGTGTGCATGTTCTTTCATAATCAGCAAGAATGTGAGATCAAGTAAAACTTTAACCGAGTGGCTCATTAAAGGTCCCACAGAGTGCTTATTTAAGTGCGAATGTCTGAAAAAACTTCCCTGACACAGGGAGTTAGCTTGGCTACCTCGTTCAGTTTCTCCAGAGGCAGCTGCTGTAGGCCACTTGGGAGAACGGCCTGAACGTGGGATCCCCTCAAGTTGAGATTCTGCCTGTCATACTCATGCACGTGGTAAAGCGGGCTGCCGTCGGTTGCCTTGGCGACCTTTCCCTTCTGGCTCTCCCGCCCCCGGAGAAGCTTCCTTTTCCCATCCAGAAGCAGACCGTACAGGACCTGGCGGATTCGCAGGGAGGCTGTGTGGCTGCTGGTACGCCGGCAGTTCTCCACCTGCACTATCAGCAAGGTTTTCTGCAGCAACAGGACGTCAACGATGAAGGAGGGCAACCTGCCACTGGACAGTCGAGCCAGGAGCCATTCGGGCAAGACTCTCACAGGCTCCGGGAGGTTGGTCACCTGGGCTCCATCTGTAAAGAACCCTGCCAGGTTGCTGTGGGAGAGTTTGTACTCTTGCATCCCAGAGAACAGCAGGGCCCGGGTGATATCCCGGGCACTGTCCCCGAGAACCTGCAGAACCGCGTTCATCGCTTGCTCCGGCCCAGTGAACTGGGACAGCCAATGGAGCAGACCTTCGATGCGGGCCTGCGTCCTGCTGTGCACGGGCTGGACTGACTGCGGGAAGTCAACCCGGCTGAAAAACATCTCCATGGCCCCCGGGCTGGTGTAGTCGTTGCCGGCGATCACCGCAAAGAGGGGGAGCAGCTCTTTGTTCATGTGGTTGAAGTGGGCGCAGAACTTGTCGATGGAGAAATGCGAGGCCGGAATGTACCTCTCTGAGGTCTTCTGGCACACGCCGACGTTGTGCCACTGGAAAAACCCGAAGGGGAGGTACCCACCCTTCAGGTCGAAGACATAGAAGTCACTGTCCATGGTTAGCACTGCGCAGTTCCACTGATTGGCCAAGCAGGCAATCTCCCAATCAGCCTCAGACACACACTGGATAAAGGGTACATGAAGGCTGGACAGCACCTGTTTGAAAACCTCTCTGGTTAGGAGCGGCAAGACCGAACCGTGGGACCCCCTTGACAGAGCGTCAGCCTCCTTGATCTTGCTCTGGGCACGCTGTACTAGCGTGTGAAATTTCTTGTTGGTGTAATCGATCCCCCCATCCAGCAAGACAACGGGGCTTATGTTGCAGGAGGAAAGAGCCTCAAAGAATTGTTGCATGAGGTTGCTGAAAGAGTCATAGTCTCCCCCGTGCTGCTGGTCCAAGCCTGAGGTGAAGTACAATCTGAAGAACAAGCTGCAGCCGTCAATTACAAGTGTGGTGTTTCTTAGCTTCAGGTCCTTCAAAAACTGCTTCCTGTTTCCTTCGATGTAACTTGTGAGTCCATGAACACCCATGATTTTTGCAATTCCTGAAATTATGACAGTTGGCAAGGTTATTAATTAGAGTATGGCTGCAGCCACCAGCTGTATAATTAGCAACTATAAAACGTCTGCCTCATACCCTGCTGAAAATTCCATCTTAAACCAGCTTGACACTTCTAGCTGGTTTTACCTGATTGACCAGCTGTTCACAGCAGCCACCACCAGTTTGGCCACCAGCTTACTCTACCAGCTTAACTGGCTTTAACCAGCCACAGACCAGCTTTGACCAACCGCAGACCAACTATGTTCATTTAAGACCATTTTAGAATCCAAGCTGAGCTTAGCTGGAATTTTCAGCAGAGCTACAGCTAATATACATATAGTTTAAAAATGGACTACAATACAAAAAATATATATATTGGATGCAAATAAGAATGACAGGCTTTCATAATAAAACATTTATGACTACTGTATATTCACCCGGATTTTACTGGCTCAGCTTGGACACGATAAACTAGCAACACGATTTACTTTCACAGCTTACTAGCTAACGTTGATTTTTGAAGCATTGCAATGTTATGATGCCTTGAAATATGCATTGGTCCATCTGATTTTCAGCACACTTTTTACTGAAAAATGAAACCACGTGAATAAAATCTCAATAAATAAGCAATAGCTAGCTAGCCGGGCGAATCTCTAAAATAAAGGCAAGGTAAGCAGCCAATTTAAAAAGACAGGAAGAACTGTAAAAGCAAGCACAAAGCTGACGTTTAAAAGTGAGAGATTGGTCTTACCGTGGATTCAGAACGCAGAGATGCAATCTAAATAAGTTAACTAACACCTTCAGAACAGAACAGTTCCTGTGTTCAGTGTAGTTTACCCACAGAGGTGTTCTTTAGTTCTGTTATTTACCTGCAGTTATGCATGCGATTCTTCCCTTATGCCACTACCAAAGCGCACCCACCTATTTTGGTCCTTCGCTTCCGACAGGGCGAACTGAACCATGGGAAATGTAGTCCTGAATCGAAAGGCGGCGCATCGTCGTTTATGTCTCAGCCCCGCGTTGGGTGCCAATTAAATAATAATAATAATTTAAAAAAAAACACAAAATAGTGAATTTTTCAGTTGCAATTGTTAGACTTTCAGCAATACAATCGCAAAGCTTTAATTGCATCAACTATAAGAGGAATACGTCCGTTCTGTCCTGTTCTACTGCTAATCTATTCGTAGCAAAACAGAACTAACTTTTGGTTGGTCTATTATGACATGTCCGATATCAACAAGAATGAAGACCTCTACCCCAAGAGTAGCTTGTACCTTCTCACAATATTCTGCATGCAGGTAAATGTATCATTTAGCCTACATGACAAGTAGGCCACCAAATTGCAGTAGACATTATGGAGGGCATTGGACAAACTTGTCATGACTGGAGTGACTGATCTGTGACTTAGCTCTAAATATTGAAACCATTTTGATTTATTTTTTCCTGACTTGCACAAGCCCTCAGCAGATTTAAGGAAGTTGAGTTGAGAAGTTGCAAAACCCATTCACAATAACATTGCACAATCTGAAAAAATGGAGAAGTACTGTGAGTGAGAAAAGTCAGAAGCTCAGACAATATGACAATCACATGAAACATTATTTATAAATACAGAGTCACACCAAGAAAATAACAACGGCTCAGTGAAAAAGACAACCTAAAATGGTGGAATAAATTAGAACCTTAGGGATATGAACCTTTTGGGAATATGGGCTGTTCATTACTGTGAGGTTTGTGGTGCCTCAGGGCGCCTCGCACTTCCGCCCCTCCGTGTCAATGGCGCTCGCTCCTCCCGACTGCGGAGCTTTTCCACCCTAGCTCCCCAGTGGTGGAACGAACTTCCCATTCCCCTACGCTCAATACCAACCCTGCCTGCTTTCCGTCGTGGCCTGAAAACACACCTTTTCAGGCTCCACCTGGACTAATACTTATCTAGGACCTCATGGTATGTCTTCTTGTTGAACTGTGTACTCAAGTTTATACTATTTAGAATAGAATTGTAGTAGATTGATTTATCCAGTTCACTGTGAACTGCATTGTGTTCGTTACTAGGGATAGCTGATACTGTATGGGAAGAATGTGCTTTCTTATCTGTTCTGTAGTTACTTCGATGACCTTTCTATATGCACTTACTGTACGTCGCTTTGGATAAAAGCGTCTGCTAAATGACTGCTAAATGACTGTAATGTGTGTGTTCATACTCATCCCTGCAACATCCTCTGTGAATCTAGGGAAGCTGAGGCAATCTGCTGGAAATGGGGAAGTGCTTAATGAAAATGGAAATAAATATGTATGATTGGTTCTGAACAAGTGACAGAATGTAATGGTTGCAAACTCCCTTCACTGGTCCATACCATACATTTTCTTTGAAGTCATTGGATTTAATTTATGATGATACTAAAGAAAGTTCTTTATTTTTCTAATTTAATATATATATTTCTAATTTTACCATCCATTCATCCCTTATCTAACCAACTTATTCCTGGTCAAGGCCTTGCTGTCCCAACATGCATTGGGGAGAGGCAGGAATACCCATTTGGACAGGTTGCCAATCCATCGCAGGGCACACACACCATTGGCTAAATCCCATTCTCTGGACTCGCAGCCTTGTGGACTCGAAGGCGCGTTTGCATCGAGTCCATTAGCGCTTCGGGCTTACCCATTGTGAAAACAGTGTCATCGAGTCCATTAGCGCTCCGGGCTTACCCATTGTGAAAACAGTGTCATCGAGTCCATTAGCGCTTCGGGCTTACCCATTGTGAAAACAGTGTCATCGAGTCCATTAGCGCTCCGGGCTTACCCATTGTGAAAACAGTGTCATCGAGTCCATTAGCGCTCCGGGCTTACCCATTGTGAAAACAGTGTCATCGAGTCCATTAGCGCTCCGGGCTTACCCATTGTGAAAACAGTGTCATCGAGTCCATTAGCGCTCCGGGCTTACCCATTGTGAAAACAGTGTCATCGAGTCCATTAGCGCTCCGGGCTTACCCATTGTGAAAACAGTGTCATCGAGTCCATTAGCGCTCCGGGCTTACCCATTGTGAAAACAGTGTCATCGAGTCCATTAGCGCTCCGGGCTTACCCATTGTGAAAACAGTGTCATCGAGTCCATTAGCGCTCCGGGCTTACCCATTGTGAAAACAGTGTCATCGAGTCCATTAGCGCTCCGGGCTTACCCATTGTGAAAACAGTGTCATCGAGTCCATTAGCGCTCCGGGCTTACCCATTGTGAAAACAGTGTCATCGAGTCCATTAGCGCTCCGGGCTTACCCATTGTGAAAACAGTGTCATCGAGTCCATTAGCGCTCCGGGCTTACCCATTGTGAAAACAGTGTCATCGAGTCCATTAGCGCTCCGGGCTTACCCATTGTGAAAACAGTGTCATCGAGTCCATTAGCGCTCCGGGCTTACCCATTGTGAAAACAGTGTCATCGAGTCCATTAGCGCTTCGGGCTTACCCATTGTGAAAACAGTGTCATCGAGTCCATTAGCGCTTCGGGCTTACCCATTGTGAAAACAGTGTCATCGAGTCCATTAGCGCTTCGGGCTTACCCATTGTGAAAACAGTGTCATCGAGTCCATTAGCGCTTCGGGCTTACCCATTGTGAAAACAGTGTCATCGAGTCCATTAGCGCTTCGGGCTTACCCATTGTGAAAACAGTGTCATCGAGTCCATTAGCGCTTCGGGCTTACCCATTGTGAAAACAGTGTCATCGAGTCCATTAGCGCTTCGGGCTTACCCATTGTGAAAACAGTGTCATCGAGTCCATTAGCGCTTCGGGCTTACCCATTGTGAAAACAGTGTCATCGAGTCCATTAGCGCTTCGGGCTTACCCATTGTGAAAACAGTGTCATCGAGTCCATTAGCGCTTCGGGCTTACCCATTGTGAAAACAGTGTCATCGAGTCCATTAGCGCTTCGGGCTTACCCATTGTGAAAACAGTGTCATCGAGTCCATTAGCGCTTCGGGCTTACCCATTGTGAAAACAGTGTCATCGAGTCCATTAGCGCTTCGGGCTTACCCATTGTGAAAACAGTGTCATCGAGTCCATTAGCGCTTCGGGCTTACCCATTGTGAAAACAGTGTCATCGAGTCCATTAGCGCTTCGGGCTTACCCATTGTGAAAACAGTGTCTTTGGCAAGTGCTCTTATGTGGACTTTTCCAACACTCTGCCCGCCCTTTTTTTTGCATCAATGCAGACTTACCTGCCTCCGGATATGCCATTAAGGTCAGCAAGTCCACAGTCCATGAGCCCAGAGGGCTCAGTTTGGGATTCAGCCTTCCACTCACTGGAGATACGATCAGGTCCTCAAGTCCATTGCTGAGGCAATCAGCAAGAGGGATGAGTGACAGCAGATACACCCGTGCTACAGCCAAGACGATCGTGTTTGTCAATAAGGGACAAACTGTTCCCAAACTGCATTCCAGACAGCATTCACTGACCTTAAAAAACTGTGAGAACTGTTCCTCATGTACTGAGCTGTGGTGTAGAGGGACTGTTGATAACCTCCACTCAGTTTAAAATTCCATGTGACTCTTGCACATGCCAGAGTTGTGAGCAGTGACATTGACAAATAGCCAATAAACTGGATGTAGGAGGAAGAATATGGCTTAGGCCAGGGATGGGGAAGGAGGGCAGTATCTGTTTCTGAATTTCATGCCAACTTTTTCTGTTAATTTAATTAACCCAGTCATTTATAAGATGCAACATTTCTGCCACATTTGATGTTTGTGAATGACAGATTGAAGACCTGTGTCCCTACGTGGAGTGTTACTGTGGCCTAATCCTATGAGTGAACAAATTCTACAAGTTGGTGTTTAAGCCAAGTAGCCAACGGAGCTAGGGTAACTGGATGCAACACAAAATGTTGTTTCCCTAGCTCAGTTGGCTACGTGGCTGTTTGGGAAACCCTCCAGAAATGTTTCCCACCCAAAGAATCAAGATGTGGACTACTTAGTCATTATAAAGCAACGTAACATCTCTTGACCTTGACACACCCATAGAAGAGCATGCTAACCCTTACTCTGCTAATGTTTATTCTTCTCGAACATGAAGCAGAAATCTTATTTCATTAGTCATACATTCGATTGCATTCAGCAGCCTTTCAGATGTCAGTTCCACCGGCAAAATTTGACAATTCCCAGTATTCTCTGAAGGCCTGCGGGTGTCAGAATCCAGTCCTGGAGGACTGCAGAATCGGCAGGTTTTTGCTGTGTTTCAGCACCAGTGATTCTTTGATTGATTGGCTACAGAAGCCACACACCTGGTTCTCAAGGCCTTATTAGGCTGTTGATTGAAAGGTAACCACAAATACCGGCAGAAAATCTTGCCCTCAAAGACTTGTTTGACACTTGTGCTGTTATAGGATATAATGATGATGCCCTGTTAAATGGTCTACACACCATCGACCAGTGATTTTCAACCACTGTGCCGCGGCACACTAGTGTGCCGTGAGAGATCGTCAGGTGTGCCGTGGGAAATGATCCAACTTCACTTAACTAGTAACACTTTTGGTTCGTGGTGTGACTCAGGATTTTTTTAATGTAAAAAATGTGCCTTGGCTCAAAAAAGGTTGAAAAACACTGCCATAGACTGTAGAAAAAACGGTCTGTACATGTTGACCTCTCTCTCCTGTGCTTCATATGCGATTAATACATTGGGTAATAGTGCCCTCTGGTGTCAACATTTGTTTTCTCCTTCCCATCTATGCTTTTTAGGGCAGCAGTGTTGTATAATGGTTAAGGAACTGGGTTTGTAACCGAAAGGTTGCGGGCAAGGTACCCTTGAGCAAGGTACTTCACCTGCATCGCTTCAGTATATATCCAGCTGTATCAATGGATACTATGTATAAATGCAAAAATGCTGTGTAAGTCGCTCTGGATAAGAGCGTCTGCTCAATGCCTGTAATGTAATGTTCTTTTTCTATACACGATTGCGCTATACTGTAGAGGACGCTAACAGCATCATTCTGTTGAGCACACACAGGTATTCCTCAAGTCTCTACTTCTTTATTTTAGGATCTGGTTTACAGTGACATCTCACAACCATTCACCCTCAAAATATGCAGTCACAATATGACATTTGTAGATTAGTTTAAGCCTGGATAACGGTTAGGAATCATGCGCTAAATTCAACTTTAGCAAGCTTCTATTTTTAATTCCCAATTGTGTTCATTCTGCAACTAAAATATGTTTTTATTCTTACCTGTTGTAGCCATCGCCCTTCCATGGTTTACCTACCAATGCGAGTTACCACGGCAGCCTTTTCGATGGGGCAAATCCATACAAAGAGAATTCTTCATAAAACCCCTCACATATTCTCAATAACATGTCAAACAAAGCCCACTACTTTTTATTTCAGATTTTTTTTAATTTTATGTTATCTTTGCATTTAGAGCACTGTGCGTTTTCTGGTAATGTATTTTCCATTATTACTCAGTGATTTCTTTTTTCTACAAATTTTTTTTTTCTTTCCTCCAACAAGGCCTCTCTTGTCGGTGGAAAGGGCCAGTCCGCTAGGGGAGGGGGTGAAAGGGGGAGGGGGGGTGAGAGGGTGAGGGGGTACCCCTGACACACAGATACACAGGGTGCTGGGTTAGCTCCACAAAACCAACAAACAGGAGGACAAAGGCACATCTCACAATGCGCTTCTGAAAAGAACAAAAGAGCATATTTACTCATACCTAACAAGGAACCCAATTCCATTTTCAAATTTAAACATCTCAAATTAGGGAAGCTGACTTAAGTTGTCATTTACATTTGGTGTTTTTGTCCCTTTAAAAAAAACGAACAAAAATTGCCTTCTACTATTAATTAATCGAATTTCTATGAATTACGAGTGCAGTTTTCCTACTGGTTACCGCCTTAAAAGCCAATGAAATGACACACAGCCAGTGTTTGAAAAATAGCTTGTAATGATTATGCGGTTATTAGTGTGGATGTCCAGGCTTACTTTTTCTCCAATTTATTCTGTCAGATGATGTATGTATAGTTAGGATTATATCTGTGGCTATTTGTGGTTGAGTAAATACAATGCCCAAGTAGACAGTGAGAGGTATGCTTTAAATACATGCCCACACAGACTGACAGCCTGAAATTTGTTATTAAACAGAAATATTTGGGGTTAGGTGGCAAAACAAAGACGAACAAAAGCATACGTGAAATTAAATATCAAACCAAATATCAAACAAACAAACAAACAGAATACAATACACAGACTGGGCCGTCCAATCATGCGTGACTTCCAACAGTGAAGTGGACTGTGGAAAAGTAAGGATAGGGTGAAGGGGTGGGGCAGACCCAGGTTGGACCCTCCTCCAGCTGGCTGCAGTGGGCGTGTCACGAGATGCCAAAAAAGGCAGGGCTACTCCCTCCCTCTATGTTTCAGCTGGGGGCTGGGCGTGGCTGCAGCAGCGGAGGGGGTGGCTTCGGGGAAAGGGAGAGGGGGATGGAGTGCAGGGAGGACTCAGAGGACTGGGGGAAGAGGGAGTCCTGAGTTTCGGAGCGGAAGGTGACAGCCAGGTAGGCCGGGGGTTTGGGGGTAAGGTCCTGACCCTGGCGGACTGGTGGTGGTGGGGGCAGCAGGGCGATGGGGGAGAGCTCCAGGCTGCCCACGGATATGCCCGAGTCAGTGCTCTGGCTGCGGGCACTGGTGGAGTTCGGGTCCTCGGGGTGCTCTTCTTCCTCCTCCTGCTCCTCCTCCTGCAACCACTGCAGCTCCGCCTCTGACAGCGGGAACGACCGGCACTCCCATGGCAACGCCGCCTGACACAGAAAAAAAGAACAACAGCTCTGTGCACTGCCTACATATGAAGACGTGAAATACATGCACGTACTGAGCACGCTGACCCAAAGTCCTCTCAGTGAGAATAATTCAGGCAATATAAAACAGAGATAACACAGTCATGATGACATCACCTTGTCAACTGGTAGATAAAAAAAGAGGAACTCAACCAATCAAGGAATATGTTGGTAACATCCAGGAGAACAACGCTGGTGATTTGTGGATATTGCTTCCTGTTGATACCCATAAGGAACCAGGAGTATAGAAAGAAATGACTCACAATCTACCGTATATTGCTCTTATTGCTCTAGTTACAAACAGATTTCTTGACTCCAAGCTTTCTGCACGGTTCCCCAGATTGATTCTTTTGAGTCGACCCGAGCACCGCTAACGAAAGCGTAGCCGCTGCCGCCTCCATTACATGCATTAGAGAAATGCACCAGGGCCCTGCGAAAACTCCATTGTTAAAAGCAGCGCAGCGCGATAAAACCCCACCCTTCCTCACCAGCTGCTCCTCCTCCAGAGCGAAGAAGGAGGGCTCCTCCACAGGTCCGGGGGTGCCGGGGGTCTCCTGTGGACTCGGAGGCCACGATCCACACTCCGAAGGCAACCGGGCCCTGGGCTCGGGGGAGGGGGGCTGCTCTGGGGTCCTGGGGGCCAGCTTCCCGTCGCCGCGATAGGAGGACCTGGGAGAGGCGGAGAGAGAAGCGCAGACGTCAACGAGTCTTCCACGGCCGAAAGCGAGCATGTATGGGTTTGTGAATCTACAGCCACCATTTTGAATCAGTACAGCGCGTTGAAAATACATGCTCAAAGAGGATTTAGCATCTGTATTTCAGTTATTTGTTTGTGTTCTATCGTCTTACAGTTTGTACGCGTTACATTTGCATGTGTATGTTTTTATGCACCGTCTTGTATTTGTATTATACATTAGTTTGCGTATTAAAGATATATACGCTCTGAATATGTTGCATGGTATATTCATTATATTACAGTGTGCGAATGTCTCACGTATGCATCTCAGTTAAATTCCGTGCGTGTGCATGTGTGCTTGTACCTGCCCCTACGCCGACGCTGCGCCCAGCTCCCCCAACGACTTCTCTCCCTCTGCTCACACTGTGCATGACGGCACAGGAAGGCGGCGTCTGAAAGGTCTTCCACCTGGGACACACACACACACACACACACACACACACACACACAGACACACACACACACAGACACACAAGCACACCGTTATGCACAGAGACACACACATGCAGGAAGTTGTGTAAGGATGCTGAAATACCACTGTGCATACTGCAATACCCCAGCACCCACAGAACCCAGAAAGAACTCTACAAGGGAAGCACCTCCTCTTCCTCCTGCTCATTATCCTCCTCTACAGTGGCCCTCTGCTCCTCTTCAGGGGGATCAGGGCTGGGGGCCACCTGGCCAGCAGGGGCCTCACATGGAGAGTGGAGCTGCCTCCAGCTACAGACGAAGACAGAGACAGAGGAGAGAACAACAGGAGAGTGCCACTGTCACCTTTCAATGTCCCAGGCAGCACATTCATACATGTCACAATGTGAAGTCGTTTTGTGTGTACTACATGTGTGACAACTGTGTCTGTGCGTCTGTGGTGACCGTGTTTCTTGTGTATCTGCGAGTGTGGTGCACGCGCGTGGCTAACCTGCGAGTTTGTAGGGTCTGCGTATGTGTGCGCGTGGCTAACCTGTGAGTTTGTAGGGTCTGCGTATATGCACGCGTGTGGTAACCTGCGTGTGTGTGGTGTGTGCTTATATGTGCGCGTAGCTAACCTGCGAGTGTGTGGTATGTGCGGATACGCACGTGCGTGGCTAACCTGGGAGTGAGGATCTCCTTATACTGCAGTTTCTGTACTCTGGCCCCGCCCCCTAGACCAGCCAAGCCCAGAGGCATCACCAGATTATCAATGTCAAAAGAGCTTTCTCCTCGCCGCCGGCGTGTGGGCTGAGAGAGAGAGAGAGAGAGAGAGAGAGAGAGAGAGAGAGAGAGAGAGAGAGAGAGAGAGAGAGCTCGGTCTATTAAACTATTAAATGAGTTTGAACAACGTGAATAGCGAAATCATACAAAACCACTACTTTAATGCCGCATTGCACTTATTCTAAAGCATGGAGCCGTATTCCATACACCCCCAAAGCCTGTAGGCCTGATAGTACTCTCTAGAACAGGGGTCCTCAATCTTATCCAGAAAGGACCGTTGTGACTACAGGCTTTTGTTCCAACCAAGCAGTTACACACCTGATTCTACTGATCAAGGTCCTTAGCAAAGATTCTAATGACTGATTAGTATAAGCAGGTGTGTAACTGCTTGGTTGGAATAAAAGCCTGAACCCACACTGAACCCTTACTGGATAAGATGGAGGACTCCTCCTGTAGAAGAAACGGAAAGGAGAGGAGAGGAGAGCCCTGGGAGAATGATCCAGCCAGACCTCCACTGCGCCCATTCCTCCACCCGGGTGCTGCAGGCTCACCTGTGTGGGGATGTCGGGCGTTGGGGGGGTGGCGGGCCGGAGGGGGAGGTCTGCGGAACAAGTCCGTTGGGAGAAGAACGCCAGATTGGCCAGGCCTCTCTGGGACCGCTCGCCTGATCTGTCTGCAGAGGGACGCAGTTGAGAGGGTGTGTTAAGAGATGCAGACCGAGGGAACAGGAGATTTGAATTTGAATTTGAATTTATTAAGGATAGCCCCTTGAGATGAACCATCTCATTTTCGAGGGGGTCCCAAAACACAAACATACAAACAACATGTTACATACATACAAAAAAAATAAACAACACACACCACACACACACAACGTCCACCACCACCCACCCCCCCAAACCCTCCACATCCAAAACCCAAAATTGCTGCTCAAACTAAACGTCAGTGACCAGAAAAAGTGAAAAAATAATAATAATGATATGGATCATCATCATAATATAATAATAAAAATATAAATAAATAAATAAAAAAAAAAACAAAAATAAAAGAAAAAAAAAAAATAACAAAAAATATAAAAAAATACAATCATTGAAAAAGAAATTTTAAAAAAAAAAAAGCATGCAAATGTTTTTTTTTTTGAGAGAGAAAAGAAAGATGACCTAAAGCAGCGGTAGGAAATAAGGAAGAGGGAGGGGGAGGGGGGGGGGGTCAGGGGGGGGGGGAATAATATGCAAACTACCGACGACCTACTGTAAGATTCTAGGGACATTGAAAAAGATCATGGCTCTTGCAAAAATGAATAGGAAGATATACGGGACACCAAGTACTGTTTATGTACTGTGGGATAATTAAAATAATTAAAAAATAAAAAAAATTAATTGAAAATGAAATGAATAAAATAGCTTAAGTGGCAGCCAATCGAGTGAGTCATACAATAAGTGGTGCGTGCTATCATAGGGAACCAATAAGAACAATCAAACAATCATCACATAATTAAACAGAACAGAAAAAAAACAAGATAAAGAAGTAACTATAATATATACATAAAACTATATCAAACTAATATATAATAGGTAGAAGAGAATGAGAAATTTATTCTTTTCCTAATGAGAAAAATTAATAATTAAGATATTAATTTACAGATACTAAAAGCTATACTCTTTTTATATAGTTTTTTTAAAAGGGGGTTTAAAGGAGAGTTCAGGTCTCAGAATTCAACAGAGATAAACCCAAGCACCAAAAAGGGTAAAACATTATCCATATTATCATTTAAAATATTTAAATAAGGAATTATGCATGTAACCAAACGCCACAACCAATTGCCTTGTACACCACTTCTTCTTGACAAATTTATTTTTTATATTTTGAAACCATTTTTATGAAAAAAAAAAGTCTGAAGATTAAAAGTTGAAAAATATGTCAGTATCAGAAGTGTCAGAACAGTATATCAGAGTGTCAGAGAACAGAAGACAATTGGAGGAAGTATAGATGATAGGGGAAGAAAAATATTAAAAAAAAAAAAAAAAAGAGTGGTCAAAGAGTGGAAAACTGAGGAACAATTAAATAAACAGACTGATAACAATTGGACAACAACAACATAAAACAATTGATTGAATGCATTAAAAAAAAAAAAAAAAAAAAAAAAAAAAAAAACAAATGGAAAAAAACCAATCAAGTAAGAAAACCAGAGGAGAAAAGTGAAAAAAGGAAAAAAAGATCAAAAAAAGATCAATAAAAATGGCAAAAACTCAAAAAAAAAAAAAAAAATGCTAGTAAATTTTGAAGTAAATGTAGTTTTGAGTTTGTTTAATCTTAAAGTTTGGTGGTATGAATAAAAAATTATGATAAATGAAATATAAGATTCACGTGCATCACAGAGCGGGCGAGGCTTAGCAGTACCGTGGGTAGGGGGAAGGTGGCTGTGTGGCAGCGAGGTACAGGCTGGTCTTCTCTTCAGCCTGCCTGGCTTCTGGGCGCCCTGGCCCCGCCTGGCCAGCCAGGAGGGTGGAGGCGGCATGCCTGCCGGCCGCGCAGGTTTGTGGGACCGGGGACTGGCCCGTGGCGGTACTCCACACCACAACGCCAGGGGCACGTCTGTCCCGACACACACGTACACACACACACACAATGTCCACATAGTGGTTGGAAACAGCACTATCTGCACACAATTCAGTACTGTTGATTATGTTAAACAAACAGACCTTCAGGACAAAGGACTGAACCGGAGATTGTATATCTCTCTATGGGCTTTTGACTGAACACACATGCTCATATCAGAGGCATCTTCCACTCCCGAAAAAGCAAGTCCCTGGCGTGTCACTTGACTATAGCTGCGTTCCCTGAAATACCCACCCTTTCTCTTATTTTAGTTTAACAGAAACTTTTCACCAAGCTGCAGTGAACAAGGAAATAAAAAACAAGGAATCGCGGATTAATCTCTGCATACCACAGATGGAAATAATCGCTGCGTCCGCCATTTTGAAAAGGGACATCTTGATCATGCTCAGACATGATGCCCTTCAGATAGCCTGAAGACAATAGAGCCCACTACCCTTCTCCCAGTTTTTGGAGTGAGACTTACCGGGGGGAAAAGACAGGACAGGGTGAAGACAAAGATCCAGCTGGGCCCACTGTACCCACGGCGACGTCCCTTTCTCAACGGGACAGCAGGGAGGGTTATCTGCACATAATACACAGACTGTGGGGGGTGTACACCAGCACTGCACACTCACAGCCTGGGGGGAGGGAAAGAGAAAGAAAAGAAAAAACAACCCATGATTGTTGCGGAACAGGCAGCTAGCATTATGTAGCACCAGTAGTTGTGAGGGCAGTATAATGGATACACTATGTAGTTGGACTCATAACCAGATAACCATGGATTACAAGTCCTCTCTGCTGAACCAACTGCAGGGGAGACGGCAGTGCAGTATAATGGTTAAGGAGCTGGACTTGTAACCAAAAGGTTGCAGGTTCGATTCCCAGTTAGGACACTGCCGTTGTACCCTTGAGCAAGGTCCTTAACCTGAATTGCTTCAGTATATATATATATAAAATAATGGATAAAAAAAATAATAAGTAAGTGTGTAGTCGCTCTAAGAAGAAGCGTCTGCTAAATGCCTATAATGTAATGTAATGTAATGAGACCAACCGTGTCCTGGAGAGTCTCCCGTTTTCCCCTTAAAATCAGCAACCAATTAGAACCCAAGAAACCAGGTGAGGTCAGATAACTGTACAATCAGCTGCTTTTAATTGACCAATTAAGTGCTGAGTAACAAAAAACCAGCACACTCTGTGACTGTCTAGGACCAGGATTGAGGACCGCTGATTTTAGGCAATGAACCGCCATGGCGGTACTATAATGACACTAAGCCTGCATTCAGAATGGCTCCCTATATAATTTATTGTGCACTATATTGATGGTTTCTGAATTTTCAATTGAGAACACTGAGAATTAGTACACCCTACAAAATGGCCGATTTCCTAAATACTGCACTATAAAGCGTATAGGGAGCTATTCCGAACGCAGCCTAAGTCCCAGGTGTTTCCGGATGCTTCCGGCTCGGTCACCTTTGCGGCGAGTGGCGTGGACCCCCCGAGGCGAATGAGCTTGCGACGGCGCTGTCGCAGCAGGGGGCGGACCCTGGCAGCGGAAGAGGGGGAGCCGGGGGGTTCGGAGGGCGAGTGGGGGGTCTCCTCTGTCTGCTTCTTCCTGAGGGCGTTCTGGGGCAACTCGGAGGTGCTGGGAGGAACAGAGAACCGGTGCAGTTGAACACACACGGGGGGAGCTCGGGGCCAGTCATAAAACATTCACAGCACACGGCATTTACTGCGTTTAGTGTGCACAGCAATAAAGTACTTTTAACTGTATGTAGCATTACTAAAACAGAGAGAATATATTTCTCTCCTTGTTCTTGGTTTCCATTTTTAGAAACAATAAAACATGGGGTGTCCTTGATGCGATATGAATAAGACCCCATGATTCTCCACAGTGAAGAAAGATAAACAGGCCAAATCACAGCAGGGTTTGCTTCAGCCCAGTCAAATTCAGCTGTCCATTCAAATGATCATGACCAACCGAGGTTTCCACTTCCTCAAGGGGGGCGGGGGCAGAAAAGAGCATACCTGGCTGGTTAGGCTCAGCAGTGCGTGTGCGTGTGCGCGTGTGCGCGTGTGCGCGTGTGCGAGTGAGTCAGTGAGTGAGTGAGTGAGTGAGTGTACAAGAGTTCATTGATTTTTACTGACCTGAAAAGGGAGCTGTTGGGAGGATGAGGGGGCCGGGAAGCACGCAAGGGGGTCACTGGGAGGGGCAGGCTGCTAGTGGGTTGGTGCTGTAGGACACCCCTACCCTGAGGGGGACACAGATCAGAGTTACGGTGACTGTTACCAGGGCAACCCTACGTACACCGCAGAAACGGCAGCTGCAGCAACAATACAGGAAAAAAAACGCCGCTCCCTTCAAACACCTATGCCTGAGTCACCAAAGAACACCCGCCGTTCATCAGCGTACATGCAGAGTCACGCTCCCCTTCATTCAACCGCACCGTACCACACAGACACACCTCCCAACATTAGGACAAGCACACGCACTGCCACACTGCAAATGGCGTCGCCCGTACGCCACAGTCACACCGAGAGTACCTTGCCCTGTCTCAGGTGGGTATACAGCTCCGTCAGGGCACGGATCCGGTACTCCAGCTCCGACACCTGAGCCTGCAGCCACACCCACCTGCTGCCCAGCCCCGCCCTGCATTTCACCCACTGCCATTCAGTGCTGTTCTGGCTGGGCGAGGGAAAAGGAAAGAGTTTAAGACACACCGCCATTACAAAATGCTCCGTCTCCTTCCTGATCAGGAGTTCTTGCAGCCTGCAAACCTTTCCACATTTCCCATAGTTCTCCAGGGAGGCACGAGCAAACACATTACCCAACATTGCCACCTACCATGTAGATGCAATGGTGCTGCAAGCATGAAACATCACAGAATCTGGAGATCTGTGGTTTTCCCTGAGAAAATATAGCTAGGGTTTTATATAGATAGGGTTATTTCAGGTCATTTCACAAGCCATGACACCCATCCCACATTGTTATAGAGACAGTTGGTTGCCTCAATTAGCTTGATCTCTGAGATAAGATTATATTTACACAAATAATGTTGCTTATCTTACCCGTTTCTAACTACAGGAAACATTTCAGTACAATCTGAGATAGGTGGGTGCCGAGAAATCAACCGTTTTGTGTGAAATAACATGGAATGACCCCTAAGAAAAACCAAAGGGCCGTATTAACTGTGAGGCAGTAAGACTCGGGAAGATGAACCCAGATTTAAAAAGTTTACCCCTCTTCAAAACCAAACTAGAAGACAGCCAGCCTTCTGTACCGAGCCTGACAACTTTTCAAAACAGTATTTTCTGATCAGATGCAATTCAGCTGGTTGCGAGCCATTCAGCATAGAAGTCCAATGGAAGCTATTTTTGGACTGCTTTTGTAAGCTTCTTGCCCATCACTGAGTGACCCTCTTCATCATATGACATCACCCCTGACCATCATCATGAAAATAACCAATGATAGTCATCATGCGTGGCCCATCACTGACATTATGTAGTTTGCTCAAGATGTTTATGCACTGTCATTATTCTACATAATGTCTCTGATAAGAACATCAAACGCCTCACAGCTCTAGGGCCGGGGTTCCTTAAGAGGCCAAATCCCAAATCAATGGCGGAATTGGGAGCTTATTTAGCACAGCCATTTTGTTTTTCCAAACGGAATGTCTGGGTAACATTTGAAGTCCCATCACATCAGTTCAGATGTACTACACTTTAAAAAATAAATAATAATAATAATAATATATAAAATGTTTTGCTGCCTGTTTGTGATGCAAAATATCACCCTTGCGGAGTTGAAAGCAAGAGTAAGCAACCACTCAAAAAACAATGCAAATAGAATAGCCAACAAATGCAGCAAAAACCACTGCGATAAGTATCATAAAAGACATTGGGTCAAACAGCATTTTTCAACATTGTTCCTTGCATTTCACTCAGCTTTGTTTGCACATCGGATGCATTGCGGAGGAACTGAATTCAGTTGCACTGGATTTACGTAACTGAAAATGGAACTTGATACTTTAAATTGGAACTTATGGGCTGTTTACTCTCAGTGAATTGGCTTTGAAAGTAAAGCAGTTCATCTGGAAGGGTACTTTCGGAATAACCCCAAAACTCCAGTAATGATTAACCACATGGTTATCCTTTAGCAGGTATGGAGAACTTGCAGAGAAACAGGGGCCCAGTGAATGTGAACATATGCCACTTGAAATGCCAACTGACCAAGCAAAACTGGCTACCTGCAGCAGTGGCAGTGTGTCAGTGTAAAGGATTTTTTTTTCAAAATATATGCGACACCCCTGAGCTCTAACTAGCATATATACCCAACTCCAGTGTAGTGTAGCTTCTACATATCCTTACATAATCTGACCTGCAGTGTGCAGGCAAGGCACTTCCTCAAACCTAGAAAGGTGCCTATTGCAGAGGAAATAGGTTGGCACACACACCCTGTATACAAGTGTAGACATGTATACAGTATATCTGGAAGGTTGAATCCTAACCCTGTAGGTTAAGAGTAGTTTGGGTTCACAGCCTGCAGGATGAATAAAATTATGTTTGTGTTTATTGCGTGTGTAATACTCACATTTCGTTCTTCCGAGCTGGGGTGGGGCCCCCATCCCTCTCTTCACCCTCACTCTCCCCTCCAGAGCTACTGGCGGTGTGGTCCGAGTCTAGGGCTCCCTCTGCTGTATGGAGGGCTTCACTGCAGCTCCTGGCCAGTCTGCTCAGCTCCCCAGAACCGGGCATGTGTGGGGGCCTTGAGGCTTGCTGCAAGCGGCCGCGTCCTCCCTCTCTCCTCCGACCCACGGCCCCCGCCAACCCCTGCAACTGCTGCACGACATGCCTCTCCATCTGCTTTACCTGCACCACCTGCAGGCGGCGCCACAACCTCTCTGTACGCTCCTCCAGCTGCCCCTGCCTATGCTGGGCCTGGCTGGCCCCTGCCTCCAGCGCCTCTGCGCTAAGCGTTTCCACTGGCATCCTCTCTGCACCCAGGGCTGTGCCCACAGATGGGTCCCCACACACCCATGTTTGGGTCCCCTTGCTGGCATCGTTCTGGGTTAATTCCACACGATTTTGTTCCACATTCTGTTCCTTAGATGCTTGGATGCTATCATTTTGAACAATGCTATTGGTATGTCTCTCTGGGCCTTTTCTGCCAATAGCGCGACTGCTGGAGACACCACACACTTGGGCACCAGACCCCGACTGCCGCTCTTGGCCGTCGGAGAGACCCTTATGGCCACCTAAAGGATGTGCCTGAGGGAGCACAGGATTGACACCACCCCCGCCCCGTGTGCCATCTGTGACGCCGTTCAAAGCACCATTTCCTCTGTTATTGTAACCCAATGTTGTAGCCACGAAAGAGCGGACCCTGTACAATCTTACGCGGCCTTTTGCAGTTCTGGGCGGCCGTCCATCCGTGCTATTAATATTATCCACACAGCTGTTTGCTACCGCACTTGGTGGACACACTGAGGCTTGTCTAATCGAGTTATCTGATCTGTCACAGCCGGGCACATACTCACGGCTGCTTCCCCGAAGATGTCCCTCGGTGGTGGGTGTTCGGTATCCGGGTTGCGGAGTATCGGTGTGGTTATAATTTTTTAGTAATAAAACGCTCTTACCCCCGGTGCTCCTGAGCGGAGAGTAACCCAACCTAGGACCACGAGCACCAGAATCCGAGATGCCGCAGTGTGCTATTGTCGTTGTTCCTGCAAAACACACCCTCTTTGGCGCTCTGTTCATACTGCACCCCCGGCGCTTAGTGACAGTCGGATCAGGCTTCCGAGAGCCATTCTCAGCGGTAGCTGTCAATGAGCTTCCTTCGTTCTCGGTGGAGACGGACTCTCCGTTTGTATTCTTACTAGTGCCAGTATTGCCTCGCTGCTGCCTGCTCACAGTCTTCCTCGACGCAGCGGCCATAAAACAGCTAACGTTATGCCCGCCCCCGTGCTGGGAGCCGCTGGGTTTGTGATCAATATTAATGCTACCAGCTTCCTTCAGATGAACGTCTCGTCCATTAACTGCACCGAGGCAACCTAGCACATATTCTCCCGAATCCGCAAACGCTCTGTTCTCATCTGCATTGTCCATATTGTTCACAACATGCCCGTCATTATCTTCCCCTGTTAAGTCTGCGTCGATGTAGGAAGTGTTATTCCGATTGTTATACGCTTGGGCCTCGGCGACGCTGGTTTCTTTTTCTGAGCACTGCGCTAGAGTTGTGGTAGTGGCGGTAGCAGCCGCAGCGCAGGTTCCGTCACCGTTGACCAGCTCGCCGCAGCCTCCTCCCCCGCTGCCCAGCGTTCTGTGCAGTATCCCAGCAGCCCCACCTCCCACACCCGCTGCATTACCGCTCATTTTAGGCCAATTGAAATAATAATACATCCCCGTGTCGGTCCGTTGGCATGGCCAGGCAGCAGCAAAATTGAAACACGTTCGCCGCAGCGGCGGCAGCGACCTTGCGTTCTCGGTAGAGGCTGCTGACTAGACCGTCACTGCCTCTCCCCACTGTGTGGCAGTCAGCTTCCTCGTTTTACGCAATGCGCAGGCGCCAGACAATTGCCAAAACTCAAATTGCATTTTGAAATAAACTTGATTTTAGGCTAAGTGTTTGTTTCTCTGGTTAAAATAAATTAGAAAATGACCCCATAATTAACATAATTACAATATTTATATACTAATATTAAAATAAATGTTGGTAGTAGACTAGTAACTTAGTTGTGGTAGTAGTAGTAATGTGCAGCATAATATGTTTGTGTTATCTGATTTATTTAGCCTACTAAATATGGTGTGACACAACTTAACCTTCTGTTTGGCATTAGTTTGTTCTGTGCTATATTATATAACTAGCCTACTTAATTTGGCAATGCAGCCATATCGCAATTAATAATCAGAGACCTGCCAGTGATTGTTCACCCGATCAAATAAATCCACAGGTTGCATGCTGATTGTGCTTGTCCTTTCAAAATAAATTAACAAAAAAAATGAACACAAATAGATTCATTATCACATTTATTAAAATAGATATTAGACATATTCTTTATTTGCGAACTGTAATATGGTCTGAACTCTGGAAGTTAAAATATTCTTCTGTAGGGCCTATTGTAGGCCTAGTAATTTTTTTATTTTTTTTGTCCGAAACCATTTTGAGCGAACTACTATTCCCATTGAGCGCTGTATGTTATCGCGAGACCTGTGTTTGGAAGGGGCGGATGCGCAAGGCTTCTCGCGGCCTCTGCGGATGGAGAAGACCGGTAACGGCAATGGCTTCTACGGCTGTGGCAACTGGGGGAACGGTTTCAGGGGTATCGCCAGGCAGTCTTGCGGGAAGCGGTACCTTGGTTAGCAGGAAAAAAGATGGTGGCCCTTCCTCGAAATTCTGGGAAAGTTCGGAAACGGTTTCGCAATTGGAGTCTGTTCGTATGTGGATTGGAAAGCATTACAAAAAGGTTAGCTGGCTAACTGTATACACAGCGAGTCAATTAGTTAGCTAACACATTAGCTGCCTTTTTTGTGTGTGAAGGTATTGCAATAACGTTATGTGACCTGTTATCGATGAACCTGAATAACTTTAACGTTACACATAACGTTAACATGGGCTTTAGTTATTAGTCTAGTTAACTAACGTTCGCAAACAAGCTTGTGTGATTTAAGGTGTCTAGGTGTATACAGTATTTAGCGTCTAGCTAGCTGGCTACAATTTAGTTGTAACGTTGCAGTAGGTTAGCAAGCTAAACGAGGGGTGCAATGGGTTCTGTACAATAATTAACGTTCGCGAGCCCATTAAGTTAATGGTATATTTTAGTTGGCGTCAGTTGACACCTAATGTTACGCACGATAGCAGTTGCAGCAACGTCAGGCAACGGGGCGTCACGAAATAGTGTGGCTACTGGCTACCTTTGTGATGATTATAAATGATCTGGGCCTAGCTACATCATTAGCTTGCCAGGACAAGTAGCTAGTTAGGATATAGCTACTATATATGGGCGGCAGTGTGGTATAATGGTTAAGGAACTGGGTTTGTAACCGAAAGGTTGCTGGTTCGATTCCCAGGTCGGACACTGCCGTTGTACCCTTGAGCAAGGTACTTCACCTGCATTGCTTCAGTATATATCCAGCTGTATCAATGGATACTATGTATAAATGTAAAAAGAAATGCTGTGTAAGTCGCTCTGGATAAGAGCGTCTGCTAAATGCCTATAATGTAATAGTGCAGCAATATCTTCTACCGTTAAGTGGTCCACTTAATTAACCTTGCGCGTTAACGTTGCAAACATCAGGTTCTTTGGATAGCGGTAATGCATCTTTGTTTTTACAAAGAAATTAACACATTTCGCTGCAAAGGTTACAGGGAGGCCAATCGCTTTGTCTCTGTTGAGATTAAATTTAATATTGTTCGCTACTGTGGGTCACCCGTTTAGATTCACTGTCCCTGTGAACCTTTTGGAGATAGAGAAACGTTATTTTGTATTGTGGCAAGCGTGTTGTGAAATAGGCGTGCGCAAGGGGGCGGGGCATGCCACGCTTGCCACTTGTTGTCTTTGCATGTACAAATTAGAAATTTAACATTGTTCTGTATCGACAAAAACATCTGTGAAAATGCTTCGTGTGCATGCATTCGTTGTGAATTTTTGATACATTTGTGATCTGTCCAGAATGCAATGGATAAGTATCTGAACACGATTCGTATAATTAGAAAGGTTGTAAAATTGGACGAGCCGAAGTCTCCACAGACAGTAATGGTGCACACGTCCAGAGAAGAAGATTGGCTAGAGCATAGAGCTTTAAATTCCTATGCACCGTTTCCCTTGATACAGTGAAACTCAATGCCTGACAGCCTGGGGGGAAAATGGTCACTAAGGCTGGATGAGACATTAAATCTGGGTCCTGACTCATTGTGGTCAAGATCACATGGCACTTATTAGAGTGGTGGGTCACTTATACAATTTATATCTATTTATCAATTATAAAGTGGTGGGTTTCCCCCTAGTCCTAGCTAAATTCCCTGCCAGTTCTCTAAGTCTGGTCACCTAAAAACATCCCCAAGTATGCCTGGCTTAATAATTTCCCACCGTCCACCTCAAATGACCTCGGCATATCTTCTGGCAAAAAAATGCCTGATGTGCATCACCCAGGTGGGTACTAAACATTGGTGGGGAGTGGAGACGAGGCTCTGCTCCACTGCTTTGAAACTGAAAGATACAATGTAAATGCATCCATCATTGTGGTCATCTTCACTAATGTGCTAGCTAATGTTCTTTCCTGGAAGAGTGTGTCATTACTGTCTGTGGGGACTTATCCAATCTTCTACCCTTTCTAATTATACAAATCGTGTGCAAACTCCAAGTTCCAAAAGTTCCAAAATAAGTATCCCAAGTTATCGGTATGCTGCACGGATTGCAATCGTGATTCTTTCTCATTTGCTGTTGTCCGTTTGAAACCTGGGATGCATATCTGCACCATGTTATTCCCTTTGTTGATTTTCCCTGGAAGTATTTTTGAATTATTTACAATGTATCACAGTCTGTAAGTTGCAGTAAATGTCGAAGAAGGCTTGTGCATTTTGTAATGGGATTCTTGCCTGTTTGCGGTTCCAATTGCTTATAGTTGTATTTTTATGAAATATTTTGTTTTCTGTTGGACTGAGGTGAATAATCACTCCTGGAAATCAGTGGTAATGCCAACATCAGTATAGTCGATAACAATGACATGTTGGCGTCCTGTTTGAAACTGATGGCTCAAGGGATACACCTGTATGGCCATTCATTTGTTCTGAAATACTGTATGTTTGTTATGAAAACATCAAACATTCAAACTGACTGCTTTCCACAAAGCTGTGCTCCTTGCAGACCTCAACAGGAACAGTCTGCCTGGTTATAACCTTGGATGGATGGGAGAAGCTTCTAACGGGTTAAATATTGAGTTCAGTTCCTGAGGCAGTGACCAAGATGCCTTTTTGTCTGTAGATGTGTATAACTTGACAGTAACCCTTCACTAGTTAATATTAGGCAGAAATGACATTTAAAGACATTATCACCTATTTCATGGTTATGCAAATTTTTTTGTTTGTAGTATGCTTGTTTCAAACTGGCATGGCCTATGTTAAAATTACCTGAATAAAACTCTGGTATTTGGTTAGTACAGGTTGGTTTATTTTATGCTTATGCTACTAGTGACATGGCTAACCTATTTGCAAAAGAATCCAGTATTCTGTTGGCTTCATTGAAGTTTACTTTTCCTTTTGCAGTCCTTTTGTAATCTATTGGCCTATATGTAACTTTTGTTTTTAGTTGTGTTTTGCAAGGCAGACCAGGAATATAATCTTTGCTTATTTTTATATTCAGGTGTTAAGTGGCTTTCAATGAGTGGCTAAAATAAGGAAAGGTTTTCTGATTTGCTGAGATGGCCACTGCAGCTGTTGTACAGTAGACAAAGAAACATTACTTTTTTCACTGAAAATGTATCTTTGTGAATAGATGCATTTTGTTCATATTTTTGTCACAGTGCATTCATTGTGTCACAATGAATGCACTGCATGAAGGGATCAGCGAATCAAATTGCACGATACAGTGATACACCCACTCTAGACGACGGGGGAATGGCTTGCTCTCGCCACTGCACTTTCGGTGTGTAACACGTAGCTCCTGTCCTCTGCAGTATGTTCAGACAGACTCGCCCTCCAACAAGTCCCTGGCCGGGCTGGTGGTCCAACTGCTACAGTTCCAGGAAGATACCTTTGGCAGGAGAGTGAACAACCCCGCCCTCACCAAGCTGCCAGTGAGTGTCTTTTTATATCACTAAAATTCCAGCGCCTGTGGGTCACTCACCACACTGCCTTTCAATATCAGTCTCCCTTGTTACCTGAAAATGCAAATAAATTAATTTCTGAGCTTAAGAAAGTGTACTTTCTTCTGGTAATACATGCTGCTGCTTTAACTAAATATTAATTACCCTCATTGCTCCTCATGTCTACTTCAAAAACCAGCACACTTAAACCAAGCACAACACCAGTTAATTCTTCATACTGCTCAAATGTAGAACACAAACAGTGCCCTCTACAATTATTGGCACCCCTGATAAAGATGAGTGAAAAAGGTTATAAAAAATTCACCTTTTGGTGAATTAGCTTAGTCTCACACTGAAAAAATGAGAAAAATCCAACCTTTAATTGAAGTAAATTTATTCTGAGAAAAAAAAATCCCTCAAGAAATAATAATAATTTTTAACAAAACCATATGTGCCACAATTATTGGTACCCATAGAAATTCTTATGTACATAATGTAACTGAAGCATTTTTTTCATTTATATTTTACTTTTTAAAGTTGATCAGAGTGTTTAGGAGCTTTCAAGCAGTAATCCATGACTTCCTGTTTCACTAGGGTATAAATATGTGGTTACACAGAGGCCATATTCCCTTATTCATACACCAATATGGGAAAGATAAGAGAACACACAAATTAAATGAGGGAAAAGTGTGGGAATGGCTATAAAAATGATTTTACTGCTCTAACGATTGTCTCTGTCCCCACGGTTATTAGCGTGGTATGCTATGTCTAGTGGACGCTAATTAGGTTGTGACACATTTATATTGGAACAACTGACTATCTAGCTCGCTTGCCAGTTCAAAGACTGCTGAAGTCTAACTAGCCACCTTCCACAAAATTTTCCTTGCCAAACTTGCTTGCTATAAGAGATTGTTCATATGCTGACAATACTCTCTTGTTTGTCCCTTCTCATCAGACCAAGTGCTTCTTGGACTTCAAGGCGGGGGGTGCCCTCTGTCATATCCTGGGCTCAGCATACAAGTTCAAGACTGAACAAGGCTGGTGAGTCAGAGCTTGTGCTTTTATCAGTGGTGGATGGGTTGTTAATTACCGGAATAGAATGGATGTCTGTCACGGCTGTGGTATATCATACTCATGGGCGTGGTCATTAGTAGCCTCACCTCACAGCCCTCTAGCTCTTTGTTGTTATATATCATAACGACTCAAGCCTGTAACCGAGTCTAGGCTGTTGATGACCGGCCTTCCCTGTGTCTACAGGCGCAGGTTTGATCTACAGAACCCCTCCAGGATGGACAGGAATGTGGAGATGTTTATGACCGTGGAGAAGACCCTCGTGCAGGTACTACTCTCTTCTCTTCAAATGCATATTCATAGGGACGGTACCCAGCTGAAGCCTCCAACCACTTACACTCCAAGCACCTCCTTTTCTATACTGCACTGGAGTAATTCTACATTATAGGTTTCTATCATTTGCTTTTCCTCTTGGTGGCTTTGGTTTGAACATCATCCTGCTGTTTATTGGATGCTGGAAGTTGCTTCAGCTGGTGCGCTGGCAGCCCGCTAAGCCCAAGCTGTTTGGAACACTCCTCGCCTGCGTGTAGCGGAACGCTCCACCCTAACCTGAATGTGCTTTCAGAACAACTGCCTGGTGCGGCCGATCGTGTTCCTGGCCCAAGAAATGGAGCAGAAACAGGCCGGCAAGCTCAAGGACATCATTAAGGGACACCAGGTGCTGGGCTGGGAGGAAGAGTGGGTGGGAGGGAGACAGTGAGAAGAAGGGAGGCAGGGAGGCCGGTGATTATCGGAGGGAGATGGAGGCATAAACCATGCAGGGGAAAATAATTGCTGACAGTCAAGTTGGATACCTGTGGTTTTATTACAGACCTGACAGAAGTCAACAGGGGGAGTTTGTTCCCGTCACTTTGAGGACTCGCAGCTGTACAATAATGAATTGAGTGCCGGTGTAGCATAATGGTTAGGGAACTGGGCCTGCCATTCCTGGGTTGTAGGTTCGATTCCCAGGTGGCTGCCATTGTACCCTTGTGAAAGGTGCTTAATCTGAATAGTTTCAGGAAATATCCAGCTGCTTAAATTGGTTGTATTTAAAAATAATTTAATCTGCCTAAGCCATCCTGGATAAGACAATATACTAAATGCCTAAAATGTCAATGGACTAAGATGAACAACATTGCATGCTGAAATATACTTTGTCAAAGTAAAATGCTTGAAAATATATTTTAAAAATGTTTTTTTCTCATGTGGTTTATCTGTAATAATGTAATAATGTGTCTTTGTGTCTGTCTGTCTGTCTGTTTCAGGGGTCTATCACTGAGGAGAAGGCTAAAGCCACGCACCACATCTACCCGTCTCCAACCTCGGTGGATGAAGGTCAGTGTTGGGTGTTGGCGAGATTAATTGAGGTCCTGACAATCCCTGTCACACTGGCAGAACCTGTCGGCTCCCCTGTGATCGAGTCTGCTTGTAAAATGTATTTTAAAAACTTAAATGTATTGTAATATATAAAAATATTGCTTGCTTCCCTTATGTTCCCCATTCTTCCTTGTTTGTTTGAATGTGTCTTATTGAAACCGATCAAAGCTAATATACTGGTACACGACAGGCTTTTATCTGAACCCAAATACCAGTGTATTGTATTGGGATATTTTTTCTTCCAGAAGTCGAGTAATGATATTCGGAAGATTAGCGAAAGACGAGGGCATAAAACAAAGTGAAACTGGTCATTTGTTCCACACAATAGAACACACGTTTGAATTTCTTTCCCGATTAACAGATCCCCAGACTGGGTCCACAGTTTATTGGCACCTGGGGTCCTGAATAGAGACGCAGATAATGAACAGATGGGGATAGTGACGTCTGGAATATAGTGTGCATATGGGACGTGTACAGATGCTGTGTATGATTGTGCTGGAGTTTGGGTTGATGCGGAGGCTGAGTGCACTTCTTTTACGTCTTTCCAGAGGAGTGGCTTCGCCCGGTCATGCGCAAGGACAAGCTGGTGCTCGTGCACTGGGGGATGTACCCTGACAGGTGAGGCACAGAACTACACGCAGGTGAGGCAAATGCACCTTGGGCTGACGCCCACACGCAGGCGGACCAAAATGAGCTCGCGAGTGAGGCCAGCGCGGACACGAGATCAGGGAGCGACAGCCACATCCAGGAGAAACCAGCGACATCTTCTCTAATGTTCTCCCAAATAAAATACCACATATTTTTTGATTGGGGTGGCCACTTAATTCTTGGACGGCAATGATGTCTGTGAATTCAGGGCCAGAGGGTTGCGACTGCTTTTCCATTGCAAAAGCAGTTTCTACTAGGTCGCAGTATCTATGTCGGATTTACGAAACGGTTGTAATGGGTCAACATCGCTATTGGTACGCAATTTGCCAGGGATTGCGCCACTCTGGAACTTTCCTTTTGATACATAGTTAAATTAATTGGTTCATGCATATGTATACCTGGATTGACTGAGCTAAAACTGGGCGGAGATTGTGTAAATTCAGCCAATGAAGTATTCCGTCTAATTTACTAAACCATGCATTTATTGCGACTCCTCTTTGCGTGAGGATTTTTTGAACTCGGGCGATACTTTGTCTGCCCTGCTATAGGCTATTGCTGACGCTTCTGGTCTGCCCTGCAACAGCAGCGACCAGTTGCTGGATGCCAGTGGCCAGCCCTCAGATGTTTCGCCTCAATGCATGCATGGACGTGGTTAATTTGTTCACCTCTTTAGGGAGCTGGGACAGGTTTTGCAGAGCAATTGTTTGCTGCTGTTGCTCTTTGAGCAGCAGCAGCCTATGACGCTCCCTCACAGGTTGCCGGAGAAGAGTATCGGGCTGTACACACGTCCTCTGTAGTTAAAACAGTTTCCCTTGTCGGCTGCATGGGGTGGAGATTTAAAGCTGCAGTAGGCAAGTTTGAATATATACAAGGCAAAAAGACTTCCTCTTTTGCACTCCTCCCTCCTATCTCTCTCCTAAGCCCCTCCTACCAAATGATGCTCCAGTGCATGTGCGGAGACAGGCAGACAGGGAGGGGTTTATACTACCGGGAGGATCTTTTGCTTGTAGATAGTTGCCCTGATTGGTAACTACATAGCTAGCTGGTTTTTGGAAGACCGGCTTGAGATTTTTTGTCAGCATAGTACAGAGCCCAGGACACTCACGGAAACCAGATTTATTTTTTTCAGAACACTTGATTTATTGATAGCTGCTGGAATGTAATGAGCAAATTTAGTAATTTCTCCAAAATTATATTGAAAAGATCTTGCATACTGCACCTTTAAAACAAATGCATCCTTTGATGCATAGCACTCTGGAAAATCCTCTACTGTTTGGTTTGTTATACCTTGGCAATACATTTTGTATGTGATGTAACTCCAACTTTTCTCCTCTTCGTTGGTGTTGTATTCCTATGCTGTAATATGGCGCTGTGTACCTCGTAAATGTTTTCTTTTTCTTATGGTTCGGTCGCTACTTGTGCCTGGTTGCTCCATGTCCATTTCTTAGCACTTTGTAATCCGGCAGTGTAAGCATACCATGTTTCTAACCCTTTTATGGGTGTCTCCTACTGACTGCAAAATTAGGAATGAGGGTGTTACATTTTTTTCATTGCCTAACTAATACCGGAGTAAATTGGTTGTTAATGTGTCTGTATCTACGACCGCAACAGAGCCGCAACATTGCGAATGTTTATCGCTGCGACTGTTTCCTTAGTGCGCAATTCTGTATGGCTACACAGCTAAGCGGGAGCTCTGAATTGACTGCTGAGTATGGATCTCAGCAAGGATAAAAATAAACTCACTGCCCTCACATGGCTTTTCAATTTGCCCTTGGGGGTGCTCCCCATTGCCCTCTCATTATGCAGCTACGATACCTGGGTGTCTACCAGTGACGTGGAGGCAGACGTGGAGGACCCACCCAACATAGAGAAACCCTGGAAGGTACGACTAGAGCCCCCCTCCTCACATCTCCTCTTGTATTATCCTGGTTTCTGCCATTGAAAGTGAAGGTTTGCGTAGCCTGGCTCAAAATGTGTTTCAAGCAGAGACTCGAGACTTCCTAATGGGGTTGTATTGTGGTTTTGTATCATTAAGCAAAGCACTTAACATGAATCGCTGCAGTAAATTTCCAGCTGTGTATATGGTATAATATTTTTAAAAAAAGAAATTATACAATGTAAGTCATGGAGGGCATTGGCTTAGATTAAGAAGAGTTGTAGCATTTACTGACCGTAATTATTGCCGTGCAATACTTGCGCCTGACCGCTGCTTCATCTTTCAGTTTGACATTTAAATATCGACGTTAATAGGCACCTGCGGGCATTTTCATTTATCACATCTGTTGCCGAGTGAAATTATATCTTATAATTTATCGGCTGTGTTTACTTGGAAAGTTAAATTCATTTGAAGTTTCCTTGAAAAAGTCAATCTAATTAAATGAAGCCCCCTGGGACAAGATCTGGTTTGCTAAACGACCTGGTCTTAACCTCTACCTCCTGCAGGTTCATGCCAAGTGGGTCCTTGACACGGACGCCTTCAACGAGTGGATGAACGAGGAGGACTACGAGGTCGACGAGAACAAGAAGGCCGTCGGCTTCCGCCAGCGCATCTTCCCCAGAGAGGAGGAGGTAGGACTCGCGGCAGCCGAGCCGGCAGGCCTGTTAGACTGAGAGTGAGCTGGTGTCAGGAGATGGATAGGGAGAGAAAAGAGTGCGGCTTGATTGGTGTAGTTCTCAGGGTTGGAAAGTAGTTTAGGGCTGTGGCTCACAAGAAATGGGCTGTGAAACTAGTGGGCCGTGGGAGGGATTGAGGTGGATCGTGACGTACGCTCGACAAAAATAACTTACACGGCCTACAAGCAGATGTTTTCCCATATGCTGAAACATATCCATACTGGAACAAATGTTGGTCTATATTTTAACAAGGGGTGGGTAACAGAAATTGCATTTGCTCATTAAATGGGTTGTAGGCGTGAACAGTTGCCACTAGAAAGTTAGGAACCACTGGTTTAGTGAACTGGTATGCAACGATGGGTTGGCAGTTTTCCAAACTTATGGTAGCTTTGACATGTCTGTTTCTTTCTATTCATCAGCCTGTTTCTCAGTTTTTCTAATCACTCAAACTTACTGCTTGCCTTTCTATGCCGCTGTGTGCTGTCGCCTGTTTCCTGCTCATATTTGTGGGTGCGTGTGTCTGTGTGTCTGCGTGTCTGCGTATGTGTGTCTGCGTATGTGTGTGTGTGTGTGTGTGTGTGTGTGTGTATGTGTGTGTGTATGCGTGTGTGTATATGTGTGTGTGTATGCGTGTGTCTGTGCGTGTGTGTGCGCATGCTTGTGTGTGCATGAGGCTTCTCCATTCCTCATCGTCTCGCTCTCTCTCATTCCCACAACCCCATATCTGACCAGTCTTCCCGTACACTCGATCGCAAGGAGCGCAAGGCAGCCGCTGCGGGGAAGAAGAGGAGGCGCTCGCCATCTCCCCCCTCAGAGTCCCGCAAGAAAGGGGCCAAGAAAGGGTAAGGGTCGCTCCCTCTTCAGCTCCCAAATCTAACAGCTTCAGGATCAGCGGCACATAATCAGACTGGCCATAATATGACAATATCCATCTTTGATTGTAAGGAATGTAGTCTCTTTTTGGTTCGTTTACCTTTTTCATACCAGCTTACTGAGGCACAGTGCTGTGTTTTGAGTGTTGGAAATGTGCTGTGTGACCCACCCCCAGGAACACAGGGCCGAACGGTAAGCGTCGCGGGCAGAAGGAGGAGGAGGAGCCAGAGGAAGACCTCACCAAGGACATGGAGGATCCCACCCCCGTGCCCAACATGGAGGAGGTCACCCTGCCGAAGAACGGTGAGAGCGATGGCATTACATCCCTAACTCCACCCTTCTCACTGTCTCACATCCATAACCCCACCCTTCTCACTGTCTCACATCCCTAACCCCACCCTTCTCACTGTCTCACATCCCTAACTCCACCCTTCTCACTGTCTCACATCCATAACCCCACCCTTCTCACTGTCTCACATCCATAACCCCACCCTTCTCACTGTCTCACATCCCTAACCCCACCCTTCTCACTGTCTCACATCCATAACCCCACCCTTCTCACTGTCTCACATCCATAACCCCACCCTTCTCACTGTCTCACATCCATAACCCCACCCTTCTCACTGTCTCACATCCATAACCCCACCCTTCTCACTGTCTCACATCCATAACCCCACCCTTCTCATTATCTCACATTTATAACCCCACCCTTCTCACTGTCTCACATCCATAACCCCACCCTTCTCACTGTCTCACATCCATAACCCCACCCTTCTCACTGTCTCACATCCATAACCCCACCCTTCTCACTGTCTCACATCCATAACCCCACCCTTCTCACTGTCTCACATCCATAACCCCACTCTTCTCACTGTTTCACATCCATAACCCCACTCTTCTCACTGTCTCACATCCATAACCGCACCCTTCTCACTGTCTCACATCCATAACCCCACCCTTCTCGCTGTCTCTCCTGCTCCACCATGACATCTCTCATCAGTTACCGGCTGTGTTGCTCTGAGCCATGTTCTCTCCCCTGGTCCACAGTGAACTCTAAGAAAGACAGTGAGAACACGCCAGTGAAGGGAGGCACAATGGCTGACCTGGGTGAGTGAGAGTGTGTGTACGTGTGAGAGTGTGTGTACGTGTGAGAGTGTGTGTACGTGTGAGAGTGTGTGTACGTGTGAGAGTGTGTGTACGTGTGAGAGTGTGTGTACGTGTGAGAGTGTGTGTACGTGTGAGAGTGTGTGTACGTGTGAGAGTGTGTACGTGTGAGAGTGTGTGTACGTGTGAGAGTGTGTGTACGTGTGAGAGTGTGTGTACGTGTGAGAGTGTGTGTACGTGTGAGAGTGTGTGTACGTGTGAGAGTGTGTGTACGTGTGAGAGTGTGTGTACGTGTCTGGCTCCATGTATGGATGGTTAGCGCGCTAGCTGCTGTACCACTGCATTATTTATTATTATAGTGGGCTCAGCTGCTGTGGGTTGGGATAGAAATGAGTGTTCAGATTTGGTGTAGGGAACAGGAATGTCATGTCAATTAAGTCATTTTTTTGTCTCTTCAGATGAGCAGGAGGATGATTCCATGCTCTCTGGAGGCAAGGTAACATTAAGGCTAACTCCGTGCCAGCGTTATTTCTGAATCTGAACTCAACACATAATTTCCACCTCAGCATTACTTCTAAATTTGTTAAACACGTGGCCCATATTCCAGCATTATTCCTGAAAAAAACCCCCATCATGCCAGTATTATTCTCCATACTGTGCTGAATAGGTAACCCACATAATAGAATAGAATATACCAACAGCAATATTCTTGAATCAGTTTTCAAGGTCTAACCCATGACAACAGTACACCAGACACCTAACATTAACCCAGATCAAGAACAGATAATTTGGCTGGACCACAGCACCTCTGTAACTTCCTTTCAACTGTGGTTAAATATAGGTGGAATGTTGGTGAAATATTGGTTTACTATAAGTAAAATATTGGTTTACTATAGGTAAAATATTGGTTTAACGTTGGTTATACATTGGTTAAATGTTGGTTTAACATTGGTTTAACGTTGGTTTAACGTTGCTTACACATTGGTTTAACATTGGTTTAACATTGCTTAAACATTGGTTTTCCGGCCCTCACAGGACGAGGAGGAGGGCAAGGTGGAGTTGAATCGGTCGATGGACTCGGGCGAGGACAACGTGACGGAGCAGACCCACCACATCATCATCCCCAGCTACGCCTCCTGGTTCGACTACAACTGGTGAGAGCTCCACGTCCACAGCGATGCAGTGAGGGTGTGCGGCTTTTGGGTGCTTTATTTGGGTTGGAGTTTATCCCTGTTTCTGGGGGGTAACCAGATGTTAAAGTAGAACAGCAGTTTCTTATTTTCCCCAGTCTTTAGTGTGACTGCAGCATCACTCTCAGGTTGGCTATTGAACCTGCTAGCTTCTGTTGCTACGGTTGGACAGCAGCTGGCAAATGTGTTCTTTGTAAAAATAACGAAAAGCACGCACATGTGTGCTGATGAATGCAGCCTTTTGGGAATTGGGCACAGTGTGGCAGTAAGTCACCTTGTCCAACCTCAACAAATAGATGTTCAATGTGGAATATGAATGTTATGCTGCAGCACTGAATGTGGGTATGTGCGTGTCTGTGTGCATGTCTGTCTGTGTGTGTGTGTGTGTGTGTGTGTTGTGTACGTGTGTGTGCACCTATATCTCACTTCCACGCTCTGCTGCAGTATTCACCAGATCGAGAGACGGGCTCTCCCAGAGTTCTTCAATGGAAAGAACAAGTCTAAGTCTCCGGAGATGTGAGTGCACACTAACAAGGCGCCCTGGACATACACACCACAGACTCACTACATTATACATAATATACACCGATATACACACACCTCTCATACACTTTCCCACAGACCCAGTCAAACACACACACACACACACACACACACATACACACACACACACTTTATATGTATTTTATATATGTATAGAGTATGCTGTATGCATATTAATAACAAAAAACTATGTTTTAAGTGAGAAGTTTGGCTTGGTCAAAAGCAGCAAAAGACAGGAAATTCAAATGAGCACCACCAAGCCAAACTTCAGCTCTGAACACAGCTCAGGGGTTTCCAGTATTCCATTTTTTAAATATCTGAGTGGCAAGTGACCGACAGCTGCCGCGTTATAGGTCCCCCACGTCCCCCTAATATATACATACATCTATATGGTATCTGACCCACAGATGATTGTATCACATAGCTCCACATAGCACACACCATGTACACACGCGCTAGCAGATGCACACCAGGGGCCACGTGTATAAATGGTGCTGAAAAGCTGCATTCGCGAGTTTCCACGCAGAAATTCAGATGTATAAAACACCATGCGTACTCAATGTTTGGAGTCAGTGTGATATGGCGACACCGTGACCGAAAGGCAGAGGGAGGAAATACGAATCTTTGCGCAAGCAGATTTCCGACTTTCTCCCTGATAATTCTTTTACGCAATCTTTTATACATGCGGCCCCAGGTGTTTATGCTGCATTAAAAAGCTCATTGTAGGACTCCCAGAGTGCAGTCATATTTGATCACCTGTCCTTCAGATACCTGGCCTACCGTAACTTCATGATTGACACGTACCGGCTGAACCCCCAGGAGTACCTGACCTCCACATCCTGTCGCC
This sequence comes from Ilyophis sp. 1 JC-2022, assembly GCA_022702515.1. Taxonomy (NCBI): domain Eukaryota; kingdom Metazoa; phylum Chordata; class Actinopteri; order Anguilliformes; family Synaphobranchidae; genus Ilyophis; species Ilyophis sp. 1 JC-2022. Next base: position 52,812,097 of record CM040395.1, on the reverse strand, counting down.
GCAACCTGACCGGGGACGTGTGCGCCGTCATGAGGTGAGGGACGGGAGCAGTGCGTGATGGGTATCTGCCAGCTGTTGCCAGAATAGGACACCGTTCATCCTTGAGTGTAAAGAATGTAATCTCTTTTTGTTAGTTTGCCCTTCACATGCCAACCAGAGGTTCTTACTGCCTCAGTGCTGTGTTTTGAGCATTGGAAATATGCTGTGGGGCCCACCCCCAGGAGCACGGGGCCGAACTAAGCGTCGTGGGCAGACTATCTCTATGAGGCCATTCTCTGAGACCTTATGTGTGTGTGAGAGACACGTGTCTTCCTCTCCGTCACGTGTGTTTGTGGATGTGTGCGTGAGACGGGTTGTGTGCTGCGGTGTATACAACCAAGCAGGATTACTGGGGTAGCTGGAAAACTGCACTGAATAAAACCCAGAACCGCTCTTTTTAGGGAGGGCTCCGGGTTTTAATCAGTGCCGTTATCCAGCTAACTGAGTAATCCTGTTTCGTAGTGTACCCCCCTGGTATATGTATCTGAAGGGTGTTGTGTGTGCAGGTGTGCATGAGAGGAGCTGTGTGTCCGGAGTGTCTGTATGATGGATTGTGTTTGTGTGTGTAAGAGGGGCTGCATTGTGTTTGCACTTTCGTCATCCCGAACGCCTGCGCTGTCCCGCCCCACCCCGCTCCCTCTCAGAGTACACGCCTTCCTGGAGCAGTGGGGGCTGGTGAATTACCAGGTGGACGCGGAGAGCCGGCCCCTTCCCATGGGCCCCCCGCCCACCCCCCACTTCAACGTGCTGACGGACACACCCTCCGGCCTGATGCCACTGCAGCACCGCCCGTCTCAGGTACGGCCCGCCTCTCGCCCTCAGTACTGCAGCCCCGCGGGCCAATGAGATGGAGCCAGTAAAGTCTAGCTGGTGGGGTCATCCGTACATTTGGACAGGGGCTTTCAACCTTTTCTGATCCAGGAGCCCCTACCCAGGCTCAAAGATATCCAGGGGTCCCCCCAACAGAAGTTAAAAAGCCAGTGCCAGGGACCCGCTAGAGTACCTTCTTGTTGAAAACCCAGGCATTATGAGGCATTATGAGGCATTATGAGGCATTATGACATTGGTAGCACTATGTGTGTGATTAGGTTTTTTCCTTTTTGCCTTGGCTGTCCTATAGAAGGTAAGAAGGAGAGTCGCTTGATGTTGAGAGCTCATTGTAGGCAGGCAACAGTCTGTGAGCTCTCCTGAACGGGGCAGCTGTGCCCTCGTTTTCCTGTCCTTCCCCTGATGGCCACGCCCTCGCCTGTTCTCCAGGTGTCCGCCTCCCAGCAGATGCTCAGCTTCCCGGAGAAGGGCAGAGAGAAGGCTTCAGAGCAGCTGAACTTCGGCCTGCGCACCGACATCTACGCCAAGAAGAACCCCAAAGTACGTCCTGCCCTGCTGGAGCCCCCCCCCGTGCCAGTCCAGCCCCGCCTTCCCTCTCCTTCTACCCAGGATAAAGCATTTCTCCTGAATTTAGCAATAAGCACACATTCTGGTTTTTGTCTAAAGTTGGACAAGTTTCGAGCTCACCAAAATGAACTAATTAAACCATTTAGAAATGAAAGTAGAACGCTTGTGGACTGTTTATGAAGGAAAATAGAACACTGTTTATTTTAGAGTAGAGGACAAATTCTCAGTAAATCCAAGCCCGGGTTTCTAATTTCTGTCTAGAAAAGAAATAGTACAGACCAATGGTTACATAACTGCACTATTGAACCACCACTTCATGTTTCTGGTTAAGATTTGGGTACAGAAAGGAAGCCAGGGTGACACATTTATTGTGTGAATCACAGCTGCTAGTCTCGGAGAGGTAACGCATTTATTTCTCTAGAATGTTCACCAGCATTTTTTGTGAGAGTAGATGATTGACAACATCAGATGTGTAGCTTGCCACTCAATGGGTCTGTAGGCTTGTTTGCAGTGGCTTGCTCTGTGCTGCAGTGAGTTTGACAGCCTTGCGGTCAAAGGCTGCCGAGCTGTCCAAGGTGCTGAACCGTGCTCTCACACCTGGGATTGGACCTCTCTCCGCAGAGCAAAGGGGCCAGCGCAGGGAGGGATTGGACCGAGCAGGAAACCATGCTGCTCTTGGAGGTGAGTCACAGACGACCAATCGCACGCAGCCTCTGATTTGCCCTCACCAATCGTAGGCAGGAATGGCTTCAGCTCCACCAGTCACAAACGAGCACCTTCTGTGTTATCTCCACCAATCGATCACCTGTTTTGGGAGTCCGTTTTGGGGGATGTGTTCTTTTTTTTCTGCTCACATACTGTATGTAATGCCTTCATGCTAATCCTTCCCCCGAGACGCTTATTGACCTCTCCCCTTTTCTCACACTTCGATCTCTCTCGCTCTCTCTCTCTCTCGCTCTCTTTTCCTCTCTCCCTCCTCCCCTCCTCCCAGGCCCTAGAGATGTATAAGGATGACTGGAATAAGGTGTCGGAGCACGTGGGCAGCCGCACACAGGATGAGTGCATTCTGCACTTCCTGCGACTTCCCATTGAGGACCCCTACCTGGAGGACTCGGACGCCTCCCTCGGTCCGCTGGCCTACCAGCCAATCCCCTTCAGCCAATCGGGAAACCCGGTCATGAGCACCGTGGCCTTTCTGGCCTCTGTGGTTGACCCCCGAGTGGCAGCTGCTGCAGCCAAGGCGGCCTTGGGTGAGTGTGTGAGTGTGTGTCTGCCTGTATGTCTATCTGTCCATCTTGAGTTGGGTCAAATATACATTTGCAACACTTTAACTTTAGATGCTGGTCAAACTCTCCAGAAACACTTTGAAAATGAGAATCTTCAGTGAAACCACATTTTACCCACAGAAACACAAAATCATATGACAGAAGAAGTGTGTTCTCATATACTGGTGCAGTAGATTATTTTCAAATGCTCAGTGAGCTGCAGGTACTGTTTTGCTTCAGAAGGGTTACGGTATTTGAAAGGGTTTGAAAATGACTTTACCTGTGTGTGGTATGTGCGTGCGTGCGTGTGTGTGACCTACATCCCTCTCTCCAGAGGAGTTTTCGCGGGTGCGGGAGGAGGTCCCCATAGAGATGGTGGAGAGTCATGTGAAGAAGGTGCAGGAGGGGGGGCGCGCTTTGTTCTGCCTGGAGAACAGCGGCATCGCCGGCACCGCCCCAGATGAGCTGGAGAAGACCGGTACGCTTTTATTTTTTGTCACCTGATCTTTACTAAACCAGGTAGGTGGGCCGAGAACTCTCGTTTGCAGCGACGACCTGGAGGACGGCGGCGCGTAGCCAGTCAGATGCAGGGGAATGATTGGCTGGCGATGTGGAGAGCCGGTTGGTGGGAATTTAACCAGCGCACCGGCGATAATACTCCTGCTCTTATGGCTATATTTTGTAGAATTATGAGGCTTGAGGCGCGTGCTCTGTGCAGTGTGCCTTGCGCTGTGCGCCGGTGCTCAGCGACAGCGCGATTCAGCGCGCTGCCAGCAGAGGGCAGCAGCAGCGCACCAGCTGAGATGGGAAGCTGCTGTGAGCAGATAGTTTGCAGGTCAGTAGGCTTCTCTTCTGACTGCCGCTTCACCTCTTTGTGACTCTACGCCAGAGGCCGTCTTTGTTCCTCACTGTGCATCCCTGTCTCTGCAGAGCAACACAGAACAGGGGAGAGAGTAACCGGTTTATCACAGGAAGTAAATAATTCATACACATGTAGTAAAATTAGCAGCAGTGTCCCAGCATGCACTGGGAGTACGGTGTGAGTGTAAGCTCAGGGCGTGGCAGTGCTGGGACAGCTCATGATTAGAGTTAGGTGTCCTCCTGTGCGCACGCGTATCTGAGGGGGGCGGGGGGGTGAGGTTTCCGTGGCGATGAGTAGATTAGAGCAGCCATGGCAGATGGGTCTGGGTTGGAGAGGAACGGGGGGGAGGGGGGTGCATGGTGGAAAGTGGGTCAGTGTGAGCAGTGTGCCACAGCCTGCCCCACTGCCGTTTCTACCTCCTGCAGCTAACAAACTTAATCCGAATACAACCGCAACAGAACCAAAACCAGACCTAGGAAGTTATCCAACCAGGAACCGAGAACTCGGAAGAAAACATTTAAAAAAACCTCTTCAGGTTCTTTCGCCCTGTGAGAAAAAGCTTTGCTGCTGAAAACATGTTTGTTCGACAGCACAATGTCCATTCAGACCGAAAAGAAAAGAACTCTGAGATTCGGAAACGGAGACGGCGTGCGGTTTCGGCCGCCCCGGTTTAGAGGCGGAATGCACGTGAGGGACTGAAGCCGCAACTCTGGGAGGACATTACAGCGGCGGGTTCGTTCTGTTACTTAGCGCTCTGCTGGAAGCTCCCTTTGTAATATGTTAATGCGGGCACGTCGACTTCTGCTCACAAGCTAGCAAAGTGGGAGGCGGTCTGTCTGACTAGGGCTCTGCCGTGTTTTATTGGCTCTTTGAAACAGCCATTAATTTTTCATTCAGCCCCATCGCTGAATGCTGCTTGCCTTCTGTATAATGGATTCCCATTACTTAGCCCTCTGCACCTTGCCATTGTTTAATTATACGCACTGGGCCTGACGGCTCTGAAAGTCAGTCAAGAAATGTTTAATCTACAGACCAGGGCCATTACCGCCCAGCTGTTTATTTTGGTACATGCACTATTTCCCCATTTTACTGCCTTGTCACCAAATCGCATCCCACAATCATGTTCAGTTTATTGGTTATTTTACGGAGGGTTTACCTCACCCAAGAGGGATTATTGATTTTTTTGGTTGAACAAATCCTTAGCATCAGGGTCTAGTTCTGGTTGGTTAGCCGAGGCCTGTAGTCCTGTGTTCTCATGGCCTCCCGATTGGCCAAAGAGCAACAATGTCATGGCTCTCAGTCATGTAAGAATACATCATAAAGCAATGGTCCCCAACCCTGTTCCTGGAGATCTACCGTCCTGTAGCATTTCACTCCAACCCTAACAAAACGCACCTCAGTCAACAGCTAGAGATCTCGTTAAGCTACTAATTAGGCGAATCGGGTGTGCCAAATTAGGGATGAAATGAAAATGGACTCGTCCATTACAGCTGAAGGGCGCCGAGCCGGTTCGCATAAAATGTCAGTCTTTTTCTGTGCATGAGCGCTCAAACCATGTCAAAATAAAAGCGGCACGTTCTGGTCAGAAACTGAATGCCTCCATTATAAAACATTAGAGCTGGAGATTCACAGCCAAAAAAGGTTCAGACTTGCTGGGGGAAAGTCATAAATTGTAAATCGCACACTCTTTACACTCCAATAATTTCTTCCTGATGTGGTGTAAGAATAAACAAACGTTTGAGCACACAGTGCTTTTATCAGGGTTTTGGGAATAAGGTAACCCTAATGAAGGCGCTGTGTGCCGAAACGTTCATTTGTTCTTACACCACATCGGGACTGAATGTCTTCATTCCCATAAACGTGCATAATGAAAGATGGTTGGCCATGTAAGAGCAGCACCCAGCAGTGGGGCCCACTTTTCAGGAAGCTATTTGAGCTCCTCACTTCCTGTCCCTCTGTACAGGAGCAGCAGAGCCTGAGAAGATGGAGACAAACTCCGAGCCCCAGCAACCTGACAAGGTGAAGTAGGGCCACTGTTCTGGGGTCAGTGGTGGGTCAGCGGGTGAGACGGGAGAAGTCTTCTGGGGTCATCGGCAGGTCACTAGGCATTATAGGAACACTGATCTGGGGGCAGTGGTAGGTCACCTAGTAACAGCTGGACAGGTGTGAGTATGTTTCTATAATCTAGGACGGCCAGGACCTGTTTACCTCATCTTTATCCACCGTGTTCTGTTGCCTGCAATTGAGCTTAAATCCACCTTACGTCCATAGCCCCTTCTGTTGAATGCATATTTACGCAGCTAAGTAGTGATTCGTCAAATAAAGAAAGTTCCCTCATGAATTTTTGTGCAGTCCAAGAAATAAGCCCATTAACTGAAGGGAATAGCTAGAGTATTCTGATAATGGAAGAAGCAATGGCATCTAAAAACCTTTCTTTGAACGCCCTTTTTCTCCAGTATCCACCTGGTGCACTGTTCACTTTTTTCAATATTTTTTTACGTTGTCATTATATATAGAGGCCACATGCAGCTAATTATTGAGGTCATCAGAAAGTTGCACAAATTAAGGAGGGATATTAAGAAATATTCTGAGTAATAGGAATGCAGTTGTAAGGAGCAGACAAAATTAGATCTAAAAAAGAATTTCAGCTGCTTATCACATTTATAATATCTGAAATAAAAATTAAATATATATTTTTTCTTATTAGTAACAAGTTGACAACTCGTATTTGGTACTGGTTAGCATTTTTAATGGTTATTGATATACCCTGAATGCACTTAAATAAAACAATATGGGTCAATAGGTGTGAGCACTGCTGCTTGAATTAATGTAGAGTTGGGCACAATTACTGCTAATTAAATGGCTACATAGTACTGCAGTGGGATGATTATGAATGATTGTTCAGTGACGACTTCATGACAAGGCTGTACTGCCATCTTGTGCCTGGAGGACTGAATTGCAGGCTATATTTCCCCCCACAAAAATACACAGGACCCTTCATATGAACCACAGGTGAATGTATCGCTGCATATCTTGCATTTTATATTGCGAATCAGGGCTGCCCTGGTCCTGTGGCACTAAATGTCCTCGTCTCACCCGTCTGTGTCTCAGGCTGAGGACAGCGAAGAGGCTGAGAGACCCAGCGATTCGGCGGAAAGGCCAGTGGAGGGCGACGTGCTGAAGAGCGAGAGCATTGAGCCGGCGGACAGAGAAGAGGCTGAGGGCGAAGCAGCAGAGGAGAGCAAGACAGGTACATGTGTGACCCACTGTGAGACATGGATCACACGCTGAATCAACAAATCAACTGAACCTATTTGTGAATAAGGGCAGCTTTTTATGTTATCAAGTGATCAAGTGTCTGTGTGACAGACGATTTCCTGTCATGTCACACAGGAAATCGTTTTACGAAGAGCTTGGAAAAAATGCATTTAAAGCTTGAAATATGCATACTTTGGCCAATATTTTGACTTGAGCCAGTATGAAACACAGTTGAAAAGCTCCAGGATGATATGAAAATCTCAAAAACACGAAAAATATGCGTGTGGGCCTTGCATTGTTCATATATTTTGTCAGCCATAATGACCATGTGGTAAAAAGTTTTTTTTATTATGGTGATAATGCTTTTGCACTTTACACCCCGTTAAATTTATTCTACTTCTACAAGATTGAAAATTGAAAATGAAATTTAATTTGTACCGTTTTTCAATCTCCATTTAACACTACCACCCAAGACAAAGGAATGCTTAATTGGGCTTAATTATGGTAGTGATAATAAATGTCAATGGGCTTGATGAACAATAATACAATTTTCTTGACTGAAAGAATAATAATACTAAATATTAATAATAATAAGAATGCCTTGCGTTTATGTAGCACTTTTCTCACTCAAAGCGCTTTACAGTGATGAGGGGGAAACTCTCCTCAACCACCGCCTAGGTGATACACGGCAGCCATTTTTGTGCAAGAACGCTCACCACACATTAGCTGAGGTGGAGAGGGAGAGAACAATTTAAAGCCAATTAAAACTGGATAATTATGTGGCAGTTTGAGAGAGCCAGCTTGGGAATTTAGCCAGGGAACTCCTTACTTTTTGTGATAAGTGTCATGGGATCTTTAATGACCACTGTGAGTCAGCACCATGGTTTAACAAACAAACCTGTTTCAGAGCGGGAGAAGGTGGAGGTCTCACACTGTCTGTTTCAGAGCGGGAGAAGGTGGAGGTCTCACACTGTCTCTGTTTCAGAGCTGGAGAAGGTGGAGGTCTCACACTGTCTGTTACAGAGCGGGAGAAGGTGGAGGTCTCACACTGTCTCTGTTTCAGAGCTGGAGAAGGTGGAGGTCTCACTGTCTGTTTCAGAGCTGGAGAAGGTGGAGGTCTCACACTGTTACAGAGCGGAAGAAGGTGGAGGTCTCACACTGTTTCTGTTTCAGAGCTGGAGAAGGTGGAGGCCGCAGAAATGGCCCTGGTCCCCAAGGAGGGAGAGCGGGAGGAGGGCAGGAGGAGGCAGGAGTCAGAGCTGGGGGAGGGGAACATCGCCACAGCCGCTGCCGCCGCTCTGGCATCCGCCGCCACCAAGGCCAAGGTGAGGCAGGGAGAGGACGTCACGCCCCGCAAACACAGATCCACCTATCCTGCCCCATCAGTTACTGCCAGCAGGACAACTCGCTGCACTTCCTGTGTGCCACTGCATACTGATTGAATATCACACTGATTGAATTTCAGTTTTAAAGCTTCTATCCCCTATTGTTTTCCCCAAGGTGGATTGTTGACTTGTTTTTGTAGGCCCGTCGTAGCAATTAAATCTTGTCTGTGGATTGTGGAAAGCGCTGACTTGTCCTCAGTGTGTGTGCTCTCAGCTGCGCAGTCATTGCGTTGGAGGACTAGGTGGTGTGTACAGGCTGTAGGCACCCGAGCCGCCAGAAGATTCACTGCTGGGTGACTGTCTGATGGTTTTTTGCTTAGTGGATGGGGTGTTGGAATGTGCTGTGCACTGTAGATGTACAGTTCTGTTCTTAGCCCCCTCTCTCTCCCTCTCCCTCTTCCTCTCTCTCTCTCTCGGTGTTGTAGCACCTGGCGGCAGTGGAGGAGAGGAAGATAAAATCTCTGGTGGCCTTGCTGGTGGAGACACAGATGAAGAAGCTGGAGATCAAACTCAGGCACTTTGAGGAGCTGGAGACCATCATGGACCGGGAGAAGGAAGCGGTGAGCATCTCTCCTGCAGCCGAACCTGCGCCTCCCCCAGGGGTTCTGTGCGCCTATGCATAGCACCCCATTCACCCTACAGCACGTAGACCTCCAGCAGCCTACAGCACGTAGACACCCACCAGACAACATCACATAAACGCCTACCACCCTACAGCACATAGACCCTCACCACCATCATATAGCATGTAGACCCCCACCACCCTACAGCACATAGACCCTCACCACCATCATATAGCATGTAGACCAACCACCACCCTACAGCACATAGACCCTCACCACCATCATATAGCATGTAGACCAACCACCACCCTGCAGCACATAGACCCTCACCACCATCATATAGCATGTAGACCAACCACCACCCTATAGCACATAGACCCCCACCACCCTACAGCACATAGACCCTCACCACCATCATATAGCATGTAGACCAACCACCACCATATAGCACATAAACCCCCACCACCCTACAGCACATAGACCCTCACCACCATCATATAGCATGTAGACCAACCACCACCATATAGCACGTAGACCCCCACCACCCTACAACACATTGACTAAACATACCGTAAAACTTCTAATAAAGGCTTAGTCTCTTATAATAGCCTGTCTCCAATAAACACCGGGAAGCGTGACATAATCAAACGAATAAGCACCGGTCTCCAACAAATGCCGGGTCAAAATTGTTTATCTAGTTGCCATAACAATCAAAATCGCGCAACTTTTAAAAATGTGAGCTGTGTTTTATTTAGCGAACATGCTCACTGTGAGTTGTTCTATACTCAAAGCACACAGCTCTACTGAACACACAATGTTTGCACCCGAATGCAACTGACGCAATTCATGTTCACTGTACCTTCTCACAGGAAAATAAGTTATTCTATTCTATTTTTTGGCGAACGTTCAGTGCGTTGCCAATTTGAACGCAACTCTGATTGTTTATCTGGTTGCCATCGCTACGCATTTTAATGTGAATGCTTTCTGGAGAAATGTGTAGTTGTTGTATCCAGCTAGCACAACCAACATGGCACCAAAAAGAAAAATCGAAATTCGTTTTAAACGGAAAGTATTAGAATATGCGGAATTCAGGCGAAGAAACGGCCAGGCACTTCGGGGTCGATCCTAAGAGAGTAGCCTACGAGTGTGGAAAAAACAGAAGGAGCAGCTAGAGACTAGAAGATAGCCTAGTTTTTTGTTTGTTTTTGATGGGCTATTCACATGCTGTAGGCTAGGCCTATTTATTTGACTTTTGGACTCTATCCATGCGTTAATCATTCACTTTGCGTAGGCATACGTTTTGTATGATCTATACAAAATTAAATGGTGCCACTAATAGCCTACATTCCATTGTTTTTGATACGGTATGCCATAGTTTTGTGTGATTATTGCAATGATTTGCTGATATTGAGTCCACAGTTTTGGTAGTTTTCTATTATATCATGGTAAATCTCAATGCCCTATATGATATAAACACCCGTCTCTAATAATGGCCTGTCTCTATTAAAGGCCGGGTGCGCAACGTTATTCAAACGAATAAACGCTGGGGCTAATAGAAGTTTTACGGTATGTCCCAAAGCAAGGCTGCCCATATTTTCCTTTATTTGCTCAAGTAGCTTGGCTATCTTCTGCTAGCCATCTCAAAATAATATGGTTTTCATGTGTGTGGTCAGCGTGTGCAATCTTCACTCGTGTCAGCAGAAAGCGTATGTCTTTATGTCTATGATTGGCTGAGCAACATGATGTTCTATCAGATTTCACTCAGCGTTTGGTGTGATCAGTTTATGGGTACAGCTTCTGGGAACAAGATAGTTAGCACACACACACAAACACACACACACACAGACACACAGACACAGACACCCACGCAGTCCAGTGCTTAATCCGTGCTCCCCGTACTGAGTTTCTGGTGACTCAGCCCTTCCCATCCATGTAGGCCGGGCTTTCAGTCGTGTGCCCTGTGATGTCACAGCCCCGTTCCAGTTCCCTCCTCACCTGGCTCGTTCGGGCGAACCGCTCCGTTCGCCAGTTATACAGCTCGTGTACTTCCAAACCTTAAAGATAATTCACTCCGGGCGCGTTCTCGCAAACAGGAACCGTACAGCGCGACCCCTTGCCAGGACTGTCAGATGGAATTAAATCAGAGCACCGGTTTGGTAACAGAGCAGAAGCTGGACGGGATCCAGCCGGATTCTCCATCTCCATTCCATCAAAGCGATGGCATTTCACAGACTCCCCATGTCTTTCCGCTGACAATTCCACTTAGGCAGAGAGGAAATAGGGCTTCATACCCAGGATTGGTCGGGATGTATTTCATCAGTCATGGCAGGGTGGTGGTGGTGAGTGCGGGAGGGGTGAGGGGAGGCTCCTCCGCTCCTTCCTTTTGAGTGCAGATCTTAGAATAGAGCAAACAGGGATGTCTTCTGTCTCTTCCTGTCAGGAGCAGTGAGCTGGGAGGCTTGGGTGGGGGGCGAGGGTGTCAGAGGGGTGACTGGAAGCCCAGGGTTCAGAGCTCTCTGCTCCTCTTTGGAGACACTCTGACCAAACATACCCTAAAAAACCACAGCAGCCTCTCGCTAAGGTTGAGTTTCCAGTTTCCTGCTGCCGTTTTGGGGAAACATCAACGCAGCCCTTAATATGGCGGGCGGGCTTCTTCGCCCACCGTGCCGGGTGGTGGGGTCCCGGCCGCCCTCCCTCTCTGACACGGGGCACCGTAATGCAGCGGTGGGGTGCAGGCCGTGCTCAGTCTGATTCTCAAATAACTCCACCTCAGGGACATGTTATTATCACCAGTCTGTCACCCCATTTTATTGGCACCAATTTCTTTTTTTAATATAAATAGTTTTAGGGCTAATATAAACAGTGCGGTATAGAGAGACAGGAAGAATGGGAGCGAGAGAGGGAGAGACAGGAAGAATGGGAGCGAGAGAGAGGGAGAGACAGGAAGAATGGGAGCGAGAGAGAGGGAGAGACAGGAAGAATGGGAGCGAGAGAGAGGGAGAGACAGGAAGAATGGGAGCGAGAGAGAGGGAGAGACAGGAAGAATGGGAGCGAGAGAGAGGGAGAGACAGGAAGAATGGGAGCGAGAGAGAGGGAGAGACAGGAAGAATGGGAGCGAGAGAGAGGGAGAGACAGGAAGAATGGGAGCGAGAGAGAGGGAGAGACAGGAAGAATGGGAGCGAGAGAGAGGGAGAGACAGGAAGAATGGGAGCGAGAGAGAGGGAGAGACATGCGCGGTCAGATTCGATGTGGATAGTGCTCTACAGGCTGCGCCACTGAGACACCATTGGCATTAATTTCTAACACCCGGTTTTATTGCCATTAATTTACGAAAAACACAAAGTCAAGTCTTCTGTTCAATTGTAATCAGTTAAAATGGTGTGAGTGCCGTCTCCTTAACAAAGTGTCTGTGGGCTGAGCTTTGTAATTGAATCACTTTAACAACATAATTTAGGGTCTGAATGATGGATACGAAGAACCTTTCTGGTGCTCTGGAGAAGTACCACAGTGCCAAGAATCCCACCTCTCACTGCTCCCTTTCTCTCCTCTCTTTCACTCTCTCTTTCCTCTCTCTCAATTTAATTTGCTTTATTGGCATGACAAACACTGCATTTGTATTGCCAATGCATACAGTATTAAACAAAACAAGGACATACATCCAACACTGAACAATACATAACATCAAAGACTAGAAATGAATGAACAGTAACCACATATTTAAACAAGAACTCGCTCTCTCTCTCAGCTGGAGCAGCAGAGGCAGCAGTTGCTGTCGGAGCGGCAGGCCTTCCACCTGGAGCAGGTGAAGTACGCCGAGATGAAGGCCCGTCAGCAGATGGACCAGCAGCAGTCTGCCGCCGCTCAAAACCCCGGGGCGCACCAAGCCCCCCAGCAGGGCGTGCAGGGATACCCCAGCATACAACACTCCTTGGGCCCCCACCACGCTGCACAGACAGGTGAGGGCCGTGGGCTTTTACACAGGGCCGGGGGGAGGGGTCTCCACACCCTGGGCTTAGCAGGAACAGTCTGCTAATATCTGCATGTCTCTTTCTCTCTCTCCTTGTCTTGTTTCTGCTGATGGGGATGGGACTAGGGTCTGTGCTAGGGCCGGGCCAAGACATGTCAGGGCGCATGATGCCTGCTGCCCCCCCCAGCGGCCCGCATCAGCCCCCTATGATGGGGCCCCGGCACCCCGGAGCCACAAACGGCATGTGTGAGTCCCGTGGCTCGTCGCATGTGTAACCTGCTAGCCGCTCCTCTCTGCGCAACACTGAACCTGCTAGCCCCTCCTCTCTGCGCAACACTTAACCTGCTAGCCCCTCCTCTCTGTGCAACACTTAACCTGCTAGCCGCTCCTCTCTGCGCAACACTTAACCTGCTAGCCCCTCCTCTCTGTGCAACACTTAACCTGCTAGCCCCTCCTCTCTGTGCAACACTTAACCTGCTAGCCCCTCCTCTCTGTGCAACACTTAACCTGCTAGCCCCTCCTCTCTGTGCAACACTTAACCTGCTAGCCCCTCCTCTCTGTGCAACACTTAACCTGCTAGCCCCTCCTCTCTGTGCAACACTTAACCTGCTAGCCCCTCCTCTCTGTGCAACACCTAACCTGCTAGCCCCTCCTCTCTGTGCAACACTTAACCTGCTAGCCCCTCCTCTCTGTGCAACACTTAACCTGCTAGCCCCTCCTCTCTGTGCAACACTTAACCTGCTAACCCCTCCTCTCTGTGCAACACTTAACCTGCTAGCCCCTCCTCTCTGTGCAACACTTAACCTGCTAGCCCCTCCTCTCTGTGCAACACTTAACCTGCTAGCCCCTCCTCTCTGCGCAACACTTAACCTGCTAGCCCCTCCTCTCTGTGCAACACTTAACCTGCTAGCCCCTCCTCTCTGCGCAACACTGAACCTGCTAGCCCCTCCTTTCTGCACAACATTTAACCGGTTAGCCCAGGGGTGGGCAACTCCAGGCCTCGCGGGCCGGTGTGTATGCAGGTTTTTGCTGCCGCCAGTTAACAATTATTGAATTAGCCCAATCGTTTACATGATCTGATATTTTAATCTACATATCCGCGATATGAACAGCAGCTGATGCATGTTCTTGTGCCGGTATGCGTGTATTGTAGCGTTTTATCGTTCTGTAATTTACGAGTGAATCGGTGATTGTGTGTATGACTAATTAGCTGATTGAGCCGTGGTAACTGGTGGCAGTAAAAACATGCATACACACCGGCCCGCGAGGCCTGGAATTGCCCACCCCTGGGTTAGCCCCTCCTTTCTGCACAACATTTAACCGGTTAGCCCCTCCTCTTTATCCAACACTTAACCTGCTAGCCCCTCCTCTTTGTCCAACACTTAACCTGCTAGCCCCTCCTCTCTGCCCACCTTTTAACCTGCTAGCCCCTCCTCTCTGCCCACCTTTTAACCTGCTAGCCCCTCCTTATATTGTTTAGCCCATTTAACCAAATAAGAACTAATTGACATTACAATTTTTCAGTACACAGAACTGGACATGGCTGCAGCAAACAATCAGTTATCAATTACAAACAAGTGCATCACAAAAAACATGTTCTGTTGATCACTTCCCCGTGTAGCCCCTCCCCTGTCTGGCTGCGATCATACTGTTGGCTTAGTGCGCTCCTAATCTCTGCTCTTTCTCGCTCTTCCCTTCAGACCCAACTCCACCCCCTGCACAGCCTGATGGGACAGCGGCTGCTCCCATCCATTCAGGAGCTGAGAGCTAAAACTGATCTCTTGGAATCTACGCTCAACAAAACGCCCGCTCATAACTCTGTGATGCCTGCAATTACACACACACACACACACACACACACACACACACACACACACACACACACACACACACACATTCCATGACAAACTTACTTAGCTGAAGGGTTTTCAGTTTTCTCGTAGAAGATAAAAGTAGTATCTCTGCTCGCAGGATGCTTCTGCCAGTGAGCGTTTCTGTTTATTTTGGAATACTGCTGCTTTTCTCTCTGCTGGAGGGGTCCGTAGAGGCGAACTCTGACAGCGCAGACAGACAGCTGGACGAGTCCTCGCGTGTATCACTGGTAGATGTCTGCACTATTTTGTTGTTGTCGGTCAGAATTGTGTAGAGGCTGCTGCTGGACATCTGTGAGGAGGTTGGGGTTAGGCTTCTCCACTGCCCACAGACTAACATGGGGCCAGAGGTGGAGCTTCATGGCCTCCCTCCCCTCCCGTCTCTTAGAGAAGTGCCCATTTCCAGCGGTTCTCTCCCTCGCTTACCGCAACGCTCAATGTTCGTTCTCGCTAAGCCTCGTTCGGCCTGCTCAGGCTCAGCCGGCAGCTCCATCTGTTCGCGCCGGCCGCACGCGCTACGCACCAGGCGAGGGGGGAGAGCGTTCAGCGCGGCGCCGATTACAGAGGGGGTTCATCTGGAGGGTAACTGCAGACCCCCACCCCCCTCAGTCACACCGCTTACTCACCGGATGAATGGCTCTGCCCGCAGTGCTGCGCCCGGCCACATCTCTTCACCGGTTATCCACCGCAGGGCTCCGCCTCGTGCAGCATGCTCCCCTTTCCAACCTCGTCCTTCTCCATCGTTTTCACCAGAGGCTTTGTTAAACGTGCCCTGTGCCCGCCTATGTTTTTCCGCTCTGTGAGGAAAATGCGGGAGGATTCCGCTTTTTCCTTTTTGAATTTGGCCTTTATCATCCATATTTGAATTTATTTGAAACCCTTTTTCTCTTTCCAATTTCCAATGGAAATATACTTTTTGAGTTGCAGTGCAGCTGAAGCGTGCGCACTGGAAAATCCCATTTTAAAAAGATGCCAACCAAAATAAGTGCCCATTTTTTTTTAGAATGTACACTAATAAAAGAACCACTCTACAAAAATCTGGAAATCTCATTCTAAAATTCTAAATTAAGCATCTGGATTTTTGAACAAAAAAACGATTCTCTGTTCTCAACTCAGAAACTGTCAATTAATTTTCAAAACGAGTTAGATTTTTCAAATAAAATTTCAAAGTGGAATATTTTGAGGTTCTTCATGCTATCGACGTTCTTTAACAAATAACAGCTGTGGCCTATTTAACCACAAATTAAGTAAAGTGCCGAACGGTGTGCGTTTATTAATTTTGAAAAGCTTTTTCATTTTTGTTTATCAGTGACCGCATTTTCCCACTGGGTGTTTTTATGAAAACAGAATTTGTGTTTTTGTTCATATAACGCTAATCCTGCCAAGCGTAGCTATAGAGTAAGCTTCTGAGAATAGCCACATGCTGCTTCTTCCGTAACATGCATTTGTGTGAGCTTGAGGTTTAGTTAGTCAGGTTTTCATGTTCAGAATGGGAAAAGCTCTTATCTGGAGATGAATGCCTTCCTGCTCCCCTAAAGGTCTGGTCAGTGTGCATTTGCACTGTTGTGTGAAAGGCTAAAGTATTTTATATTCGTCTACTTTAATAACATCCAATAGCAATCCATTTCTATTTCAAGTATATATTTCTTTTTGGATTTGCTGCTACAATTTACTCAAAACTTAAAGCTGAAAACGGAGGCTTTGGATGGTGGTTCATTTGCTAATTTGTTCAGTGCAGATCTTTTATGATTGTGTATATTATAGAACAAAATGTAAACTTTGTGTTCAAGGTAAATGCACCTGTATTTAAATAAGCAAGTGTGTAGGTAATACAGTATGACGATCTTCAAAGAAGGACCTTTTTTTTTTTTTGTGTGGAGGCTCAATTAATTTTGTAATAAACCCTTCAAGAATTATGTTCTTGGACATTCCAAAGATCATGTTGCTGGGACTGTGTTGTGTGTCCAGAGTCTCAGACAACTTAAATTATGCAGTTTTCGTTCCCTTATGGACTGATGTGTAAGACTTCAGGCAGACAGCCCCAGTGTGGAGTCTTTCTGTCACAATCTAACCCTCTACACCTGCCGAGACTGCCATAGTGTATGGCCTCAGGTGTCGACAGTTCTGACCCTGGCTCCTGCATTCCTGTAATGAGCTTGTTCCTTGGGTGAACTTCACTTTCAACCCCATCCTCTCCTCTCACGGACCTCCAGAATGGGTAATTATATAACAACAGAAACCAGAACAGCATTGCCCTTCGTGACCTGTCATTGCTTTGATGGTATTGTGCTCTTGTTTTTGTAATATTGATCTCTGCATCGACTCGCTCCTCTCTTCTCGAAAGTTTGTAGCTTTTTCTATTGTTGAATTCATACCATCACTGTTGAATAAAAGTTTTTGTATGGTATATTCCTGCCTGTGTATTTCTCTGAGTTACCATCAGGCACTCTTATTCTGAAGTGATAGAGGGCTGTGTAAATATGAAAGTATAATTTTTATCTATGGAGGTGTTAGGAACCGGCTTCTTTCCAAATAATCCAATTCAGGACAATGCAGGAATTTGCTCAATACAACAAACACTTTACTAGAGAAAGTAAATGTTTATTGAAAATGACACTGGCCAGTGGGAAGATCACCAAGACACAGCACAAATTGCAGTCCAGCAACCTTTGACGCGCTGGTCATCTAGCCAACCTTATATACCCTCGGAGGCCTTGAGTTTGACGCAAATGTTTACGTTATCTGTGAGAGCATCTCTCCCAAATGTTCCGAAATAACATGCTTTTGTTCATCAACAACCCACGCCATTAGTCATGCCTGATAACTTATGGCACCTAGATGTCCGGTAAGGGAGGGCAGAGGCCTGTCCAAAGATCAGCCCTCACCTGCTACACCAAATCATTTATCAACACACACATGCATAATTACTCTTATAGGACAAAACTGAGAACCCATCAGAAGGTAGTGTCTGGCAAGATGGCATTTGCTCCTTAAAGTGAACTATCGATCTAGTGTAGTTTCCGTTTGTAATGGAAAAGTGCTCCACAGTACACGCAGATTTATATATTTGTTGGGGAAAGGTCATGCAGATCGTCAGGATCGTAATTTAACGTAATGTATTTCCCGCAGTGCTAAGCAGGAACTTTGAACTAAATGTAGACTGTGAAAGAATGCTGTTTGTTCGATCAACAATCTGCACACCTGCCTCGATGCACACGCGTGATTGGATCATTTAAAGGCATGAGCTGCTTTGGACTTTGTTGTTTTGCTCCAGTTTGCATTCTTCTCCATTTGCATTATTGTTCAAAAAGGAAAGTCGTTTTCTCATTATACATACTTCCAGATTTTATAATAACTTTTTATTTGTATAACAAATGTTAACAAAGTGCTTCACAATCAAATAAAAAACATATGTCAAATATAATATTTCCAGATTTTATTGAACACAGCCATGGACAAAACGTGATTTTAAACAAAAATAGTAAAGGACTTCTCCAGGGTGGTTGAAATGAAGAGCCTTGGTAGATGTTTGCATCAGTAGAGCCATCTTGCTGAGTGCATTCATGACTGCTTATCATTACTTTTTCTCATAGTTTCTTCCTAAAATGAAAAATATTAATTTCAGTTTCTGTAAAGTCTTGTTACAGGGATATCATATCAGTGATTATATTATAACATGTTTTGCCTATTGCTACTTTTCTAAAGTAGAGCAGTGGTATTCTGGCCTACAGAGTAAATTCACGTTTCATATCCAGAATGAGAAAAACCTAACCTTTTAATTTATGCAGTCCGTAGCAGATTATTGCTGTCGTACATCCGATCAACAAGGCTCCAGTTGATATGCTCAACGCCGAAACTGCAATTGAAACTATCCCAAGCGAAACTGATAGTTCTTTACTGTGACACAGGAAAGACAAAAATATGTTGTTACAATGAATCTAATTTTCTATAAATCGGAGCTAAAATGTTTATAGACAAGTAGGCTAAACACAGATTATGCACATTTTTTACTTGGTAAAATAGATACTCACATTTTCAGAGACATGGTGTGTTTCTTTTATGCACTGGGTGTAGCTACTTAACAGAGTGTAACCTATCATGTGATGTTGAATTTAGATTTTACTTTCAGTATGACTTCTATCAGCAGAACAACTGTGACCTTATGGTCCTTAACTCATTCAGTGCCGTGGACGAAAATACGAACGGTCTAAAGTGCCGAGGGCGACTATAGTCGACCACAGCCGTCTTTATTCTGCTACACCGGTAAATAATTCTGGATTTGAGTCGGGAAAAATGAAACAATTACATATTTACAATTACGTTTTTTTTATTTTTTACCGGATTTGCGCTTTTTTAAAAAACATGGTTCTAGATGGAAATATTTTAAACTATATTACCCCATGTTAAATAAAAATGTTTGACCATCTAAATCAACATCGGGAGTGGGAATAACGCGTCCCCGTGAATGTGTAGGCCTACCAGCAAGTTTCTGCGCCAGTGACCAAGAATATAAAAAAATTGAACACAATCAAGTGGGCAATATAACAAACTAGGCTACTGCTATGCTACTGTATAGTAACGGGAGAAAATCATACACCGATCAGCCACAACATTAAACCACTGACAGGTGAAGTGAATAACATTGATTATCTCGTTATTTTGGTTATGCACTTTGAGTTTGAAAGGATACAATGACAATGTGGTTGAAGTGCAGACTGTCAGCTTTAATTTGAGGGTATTTTCATCCATATCGGATGAACCGTTTAGAAATTATAGAACCTTTTGTACATAGTCCCCCCCCCCCCCCCATTTTGGGCATCAAAAAATATTGGACAGTTTAACATAATGTAGAATAAAGTAATCATTTTGAATATTTGGTCGCATATCCTTTGCATGCCATAACTTCCTGATGTCTGTGACTCAACTATATCAAAAAACTCTTGATATCTTATTTTCTGGTACTCCTACAAGCGATACTATAACCTCTATGCATTTGAATGGATCTCTATGGGAACTGGGGGGTGGGACTAGATTTAGCTTTACATTACACTGGAACAGTATGGAACACATGGTTCGGGTAAATGGCTCTAAGTCATCAGGGGTCTGACGTATCAAACAAACCTTAAACCATCACTCTGCTGCCAGAAATACAGTAGATATGGATGAATAACTTGAAGGGTTTCTTCTCTTGACTTATTTTTCCAGTTCAATAGGAAAATTTGTCAGGAGAAACAACCCTTAAAGTGATCCATCCATATCTACTGCATATCTGGCAGCAGAGTGATGGTTTAAGGCTTGTTTGATACCTCAGACCCTTGATGACGTATAGCCATTTTACCAACCATGTATTCCATATTGCTCCAGCATAATTTACAGCTAAATCTAGTCCCACCCCCCAATTCCCATCGAGATCCATTCAAATGCAGAGACGTTATAGTATCGCTTGTAAGAGTACCAGAAAATAAAATATCAAGAGTCTTTTGATGTTGTTGGGTCACAGACATCAGGAAGTCATGGCAAGCAAAGTATATACAACCAAATATTAAAAATGATTACTTAATTATACATGATGTTAAACTGTCCAATATTTTTTGATATAATAAAATGGGGGGGACTATGTACAAAAGGTTCTATAATTTCTGAACGGTTCATCCGATATGGATAAAAATATCATCAAATTAAAGCTGACAGTCATTGTCATTATATCCTTTCAAATTCAAAGTGCTAGAGTACAAACCCAAAATAACAACGAGATAATTAATGTTATTCACTTCACCTGTCAGTGGTTTTAATGTTGTGGCTGATCGGTGTATATTCCATCAATATTGTTTCAAGTTGTTCTAATAGTGAACTGAACAGGAAGGTGTGCTATTTAGTGCCATCTATCCCCATTAACAAAAACATATGTTGAATAGGTAAAATAATGTGCTTTATTAGAAGTTTGCACATTGACAGGATCAATCCAAAAATGTTGAATGTCGGCAGCCATATTTGCTTGGCACTGCTGAGGCTTAGTGTTCCAGAACACTGGCATTGAATGAGTTAAATGTTTCTCTGTAGAAAAAAAGCGTGGAACCTTCCAAGGTTATTATAGTTAACTGAAACTGAAACTGAAACTAAAACTTAAAATAAAAAATATTTTAGTTAACTGAAATAAAAATTAAAAATAAAATTACTTTAAAAACTAAAACGAAACTAAAAATGTAATGTAGTGTTGCAAAACTAATTGAAATGTAAAAAAAAATTAAAAAAATTGTTAGGATAATCCGGATTGCATATATAATGTAATTTGAAACATTCAAAACCAATCTATTTTTAACCCCAATCTATTTTTCTCTCTGCCAACCAATAACAACTACTGTTTGTTAATAACTGAAATAAACATTAAAACTAAAACTAAAACAAAACTAAAACTGAAATTGATTGGAAAAAAAAAATGGAAAAAAATACACACTCTGAAAACGAACTAAATTAATTTAGAAAGTGCAATTTAAAAATTAATACTAAATTAAAAACTATAATAACCTTGGAACCTACAGCATGTGGACAAAATTCAGAAACACCACTGAAAAATGGCTTTAACTTTGAAGCATCTAAACCACAATTACAAAAGCATCTACACAGGTGATTCCTATTAATTTGAATGCTATTTAGCAGCATGTGTATGCTTAAAAAAGATAAAACCAACAGCACTTTGCTAGGTAAGTCTCTAAAGTAAGATGAGGATACTAACAGAGTTCCAAAGGGGCCAAATACTTGGTGCCAGAATTACAGTGTCTGGGTGTGGTTTAGCTGTGATTTATTGATTGTACACCTTCTGTTCCTTCTTTAGTTTCACATGGAGATTCAAATTGATTAAGTAACACAATTCTGCAGCTGTGATTTTTATGCTGTGTATTGTATATAACAGATTACCTTGATGTATGTTTGTTTTGGTGTGTATGTAGGGTATGGTTGGTGTGTATACAGTAGACATGCATGTGTGCACAGAGCGGCAGTGTAGTATAATGGTTAAGGAGCTGGACTTGTAACCAAAAGGTTGCAGGTTCGATTCCCAGGTAGGACACTGCCGTTGTACCCTTGAGCAAGGTACTTAACCTGAATTGCTTCAGTATATATCCAGCTGTATGAATGGATACATGTAATAAGAAGTTGTGTAAGTCGCTCTGGATAAGAGCGTCTGCTAAATGCCTATAATGTAATGTAAATGCACAGTTGAACCCTGTGTAATATGCAGATTTTTATGGAGGGTGAACCTTGATGGCACTCTCCATTGCTTTGTGTCAGATGCAGTTTTTGTGAAGTTAATTGTGTCAATTATTATACTCAGTGCGGTTATCCAGCTAACTCAGTAATCCTGCTTTCTGGAACGAGCCCCAGGTCTCAATGTGTGTTGTTTTGGTGGTGGTCTCAGGAGGTGTGATTGTGGTGAGGGATGTCTCCCCAGCGCCTGTCTTGTTTCCATGGCACTGACAACCGGCTGACCGGAGACCCAGCCTATCAGCCTGGAGGTAATGCTTGTTTGTCTGCCAGTGTCTAATTTCTCTGCCAAATGCTCATCTTCTCCATTATCAGGAGAAACAGGGACTCTGGCGTTCGGCCACACAACGACGCCCTGCCACCTATCACACACCAGAAGGCTCCGTCCAAACACCCTCAGCGCCCTGTTCCTGAGCCAAGCTGGGGTAACGGTCAGCCAGTGTGAGAGCTCAATAAGATCGTCTCAAATTCAGCAGTGTAAAGCAATGCTAACGTGCTAAATCATTTTAAGTCCTCCTCATCGGCTGTTTTTAGCTGTGCAATAATGGCTACACTAACACAGTGGATGCCTCTGGTCCTACGGTTCATAAGCAGATATGACAAACCCTGGAGCCGCGCCAGCCGCGGCACCGTGGATGTATCTGCAACAGATTGAGAGTGCGGAGGGAGACTGAGGAACAGACCTCCCGCTACAGCCGCACTGCTGTGATAATTACAAAAGTGAGGCTGTTCTCTGGAAGATCGCCTGCGCCTGTGTCCCTGCTTCAAAGGGCCTGTGGTCTGTGCAGACTTTCCATCGATTCATTTCATCCCCACGTCCTCTTTTTCCATTCAAATCCTCTCTGTTCACTTGGGTGCATTCCATATCCACACAAGAACGCTCGCAGGAAACGAGTTCAGACGAGAGTCTTAAGCTTCCATGACGTTTGTCTTTTATCTTAATATTATTTTAATGGAATACAGAATCAGCAGGGTTCACTAAGTGATTAGAACTGTAATAAAATGCAAATATAGTCAGCTAGAATGCTATAATGCTGAGCAGCTTGAAACATCATGCAACAAATATGTAAGTCTGTATATTTACCTGGGTCCCGTCTGTGACGCCTACTGTGAAAGTCAGAAGGGGCCCAGTGGTTCACACTGTAGAGCTGGGTGAAGGCGGTTACAGTGACCGCCCCCTGCAGGTTGGTGGGGAGAGGACGGAACAGATTGTGGGCGGACGGCGCCCACCGTTCGGACACGTTCTCTGCCGGACGGTGCCCTGATCCCCGGACCCACGCCGAGCCCCATCTGCGCCATCGCCTCTGATGGGGATCTGAGCCAGCAACCTCTTCTCAGCCCTGGCCTGGGACTCTTAACTGTGCTTGCTGTCACTGCAGAGCCCACCGTGCCGCTCCATAATTGCCTTTCACTGTAGTCCTGCTGGAGCTCATTTCCATGAGTCAGTGAATGTGGATGTAAAATACTGTGTCGGAACAGTAATACCGAATACTGTGGCCCTTGTTTGTCCTGTTTTTTAGCTGTCCGCTGCATTGTATGTGCAGAATACCAAAATACTGACACACAGTGGAGGTGCTCAGTGGAGAAAGAATGCATCAGTGTGTGTGTGTGTGTGTGTGCAAAATACTAGCATGCATGTTTTGTGTGTATCAGTGCATATGTTGTGTGTGTGTGTGTGTGTGTTTACGATACTAGCATGCATGCATGCTTGTGTGTATCAGTGCATATGCTGTGTGTTTTCCCTCCCGTCTTTATTAATATAACAGTATGTAATCTTGAGAGCCCCTGGAGGAGACATGAGGGTCTAATTAACAGGGTGGAGATGATGGGCACTGATGTGCGCTGCCTGCAGGCCTGCTGGATTGGAGTTTCACTCCATTCCTCATCATCTCTCTCTCTCTCCCTCCCTCCCTCCCATCTCCCTCTTTTACTACATTTTTTTTTCTTCCTGTCCCCACAGACGTCAGCACCCCTTTCTCTCCTTGCCACACTGATATACTTTAGTGTGAGATCAGCATCCTAGTGCTTTTTCTGTCCAAACCTTGGGGAATATTTTTTTTTTAAAAAGCCAGTGAATTCTCTTCTGTTCACAGTTCCATGTGCTGTGATTGGTACATACAGTCTGTTCTGCTCTGAGGTGGCTGCACCAAGGCTGTGCTGGAGATGCATAATGTCCTGAAGTTCGATTGAAGCTGCCGGTGTCATCCATATCAGTCACCCTGTGTTCTCTGTGCTTTATCTAACCTTGAGAAGGTCTTGCAGGAAGGGCATTTACCTGGTTTAAATGACATTCAAGCTATTCGCAGTCCCCTCACATGACCGCATGTCGTTCTATGACCCGCCACGTTCTCCCAATACAGTGGTCACACCGTGCTGGATGTTGAAAATGACCGATAGCTTATTGTGGGAACTTGACCACAGGTTCATCCACGGTGGTGGAAATGCGTTTACGGACACTGTGTAAATCTCGCGGATAGTGATTCATCTGCTGTCGGATCAAGATGGAGCCTGCGAGGTAAATTCACTGCAGCCGTACATTTTGTGCTGCGCTATTTAAGCACTCTTTTTCTCTTGCAATGGAGCAGAAACAAAAGCCATGTCAGCAATAATGGGGAACCTGACTAATTATCAAACTGGAAAAAAGAGCACTTCATGTAACTCGAATCTCCCGTGGCTAAGGATGGAGGATTTGCTCACTGCTATTTTACATGGTCCATGATGAGAAGAATTACTGTCAGTGGGAACATTCTCATTGTCTTTCTGTTTTCTTTCTCTTTCATTGCATGTCTGCCATTTCTGGGCTCGGAGCTCTCGGATGACTCAGCAGATAATCGTTCTGTGTCGCTTCCTCCGCCCTTGTGCCAGGGCTTGGCCTTGGCGAGGCGATCGGGGAGATCTGGTTCAGTAGGCACACGCACCTGGGCTTCATTAATGAACCAGCCCAAGGTTTTTAAAGTGCGCTTTGTTTGTCAGACCGGGGACTTCCCATGCCTGGGAGCCAGATAAACTGTATCAGAAGGCCAAAAAAGCGGAATGCTGTGAGGCGAAGAGTGAACTTTTATTTATTATGCCCTTTCATACTGCAGTTTCTCTCTCTCTCTCTCTCTCTCATTGCAGATGAATATGCTGGTGAAATCCAGATGTACCTGGCGAAATCCAGATGTACCTCTCTCTGTGTTCAGCTACTCTCTCCCTCCCAGGGGTACGTATATCGCAGCGCTTGACAGAAACAAATTGCCTACGAACCCTCGTTCCGGCTTCAGATGACCGCAGAGCTGTTATGCAAACACTTTGGCCCATGGGAAAATGACTTCTTTGTTCTTCAAATGGATTAATAACTAATTACAGTTTCATTAAACTGAGCATGTACAAATCACTGGGACATATTTTACAGTGCATGCCAAAAGTATGAGTTGTACAATCTTTGTGCCAGGGGCAGCCGTTCTGTTTGGGGCGGGTTTATGAGCAGCATATCTGTCAGTGGTCTTGTGCATGTCTCAGTGCATTTGCGGTGAAGATTGTCCTTTTCATGGTATGGGCATACCATGGGGTGACATTCATGCGGGTAGGATGCAAGGACACACAGAGATGAGTCCTGAACAGATAATAATAATTTTTTAAAAAGTCTTGAATAATTCTAGGAGCATTGTCCTAGCATTGCTTGCTAAACTTAAACTCTCTTTTTGAATGTTTGTCTCTAGTCATTCACAACATACTAAATTACAGAGAGTGCAGTTCTCCTGAGCCTCCACATTTGTTTTTATTTAAATACAGATACATCATTCACATCTGATCGGTAGCCACAATAGGGTGGTTTTCTCTGTGGAACACTGTGTTCTTCATGGTTTTTTAATGTTTCAGTGGAAGCAAAGGCAGTGATCAAGAGTGAACAACTTCCTGGAACCTCGAAGCTTACTACACAGAAATGGTTCTGCTTAACTACACCCTATATCCCTTTTTTTGTTCTTGCTGTAAACGTGTTTGTATGCCTACCTTATAATAAAACTTATTCATCCACTCTGTTATTATATGAATAATTGTTTCCGCCCACAATGAAAACAGCCGGCACCTAATTGGTTAGAGCCACTACGTTCTTTTCTTAAAACGATCCACGTTTTAAAACCGGAACAACGTGGAGTCCTGTTCATAAACTCTTATTCCGCCTAAATAGTCCACTAAAATACGTTTCTGAAAATATTTGAGGTTGAGAAATAGGCCATGCAGTTGCTGAATCTTGATTAATATTTGATCTGCAAAGTCAAAGTATACATTGTACGTTCATTTATGCAAATGACGATCGACACAGCTCCTCTACCCCCACCTCTTTCCCTCGCTCACCCCACAAAGTATTTTTCAAAATTGTGTAGTAGGCGGAGGCTGAGACAGTGGGTGTACTTACTCTTTAAGAGACTGTGATTGGTTGCCTTGGCAAATATTTATTTGCCAATGATCTTTCCTTGAATGGCATTTTATCAGCAGCTGTACCATATATTTGGCTGATTGCTAGAATACCTTGTAGCCATACTACTGTTGACCATTTAAAGCACATGGCACAGGTAACAGCACAGCCTATACTGTACTAATATGTTTTATTGGTAATATAGTTTGGATCGCAGATAATTATGTGCAATGAAGTTCAATGTTGCTGCCAGAAAGGTAAAGATAATCATTGCCAAAGCATTTCAATCAGTTCAGTACTTTAAGGAAACGTGGTGACTTTCTAGCTTGCTCACCCATCACTGCAAACAGCCATAACCTTGGCTCTCGCATTGTTTATGACACAATAAACCTTTCAGAATAATGAAGGTCAGACTGAATACGATTTTGAAGAAACACTACAGCCACATTGATGCGTCGTGCCGGGCAGAATACTAAACTGGAGTGAAATTGGAAGAGAGGAGAGATATGAAGACCCTGTGAGCATCTTAAATGCCTCTGGAAGTTACACATTATGCTGTATATTTTAGTAGTACAGTAACTCCCCCCCCCCCCCCCCCCACACACACAAACAGAAATACTGTACATAAAAAGGCAGAGGAACGTTCCGGAGTGTAATGACCGGGAGCGAGAGGAATAATAAAATGGAAGTGGTATGTGTGTGCGACCGGTGAGAAAGTGTGAGTAGTATGGGACATGGGGGTGAGGGTGGGGGTGGGCGCACAAGCATTTTATTTCCGCTCTGTTTGGCAGCGCACAAGTCTGTGTTCCCAGAGCCGGGAATAGCAACACCGCTCTGACGGCACTCAACTAAAGGGCGGAGGACCTGAAAGAAAGCCCTCGTACTAACACGTTCCATGGGATAGGTCAATCTATTTCAGTACTAACCCAACCACGCTGTAAGGTTGTGTACAATTCTCAGTGTTCATACACAGTATTTTAAAGAGGAGAGAGGATAGAAGAGAGGAAGAGAGGGATATGGAGTGACATTCAGATGGCAAGAGAAAGAAGCTTGACCTTAATAGAAATGATATGCAGTTTCCTTCAATGGGTGCCTGTTTTTCATAATGAGAGATGAAAGCGCTCTTCCGGAATGCAAAACGCCGCAGGGGTGTGGTCGCGGTTCGGTTGTTTCCGAGGACAGTTCCGCGCTGAGCCTTGCGTGCGTACTGTTTAATGACCAGTTTGGCAGGGCGGGGGCTATTGAAATGTTACCTTCGATGTTTAGGCCAGTTGAGAATGTGAAACTTACTGTTTCTTTTACAGCTAGCCAATCGGACATCTTTTCACACATAATACTATTTTGCTTTCAAATTTTTTCATTTATAGTCAGGAAAGCTCACTGCGCCAAACATTACATAGACTTCACTCATTCATCCAGCCATTTGATTCATTAATGATTGTATTCATATACATGAACGAACAACAATACATATTCCTAATATAAGCACCCAGACCCTGATCAAAATATACTATGCTGCTTATACCAGCCCATAGTACTGAATGGACTGTTTCAAGCGAGCTGAAGGAAGTCGTCTCTGGTGTGAGACACTGATTATGTGCAGTGTCTAAAGGGGGACAGGGAGGAAGGCTAGATCCCAAGCCCTGTCACCCGCCATCCATCAGACGTGGACTGACCCCGTTGTTGTGCGAACCGCCGGTGGTTGAGGGGGTGCTGTTGAATGGGGAACGGCTGGTTTTCCACAGCTGGGGGTCCCTCTGCAAGGAGAATGTGAGGAAAGTGGCCCTCTAATGCACTCGCCAGACACGGCGAAGCCGCGGAGACTCCAGCTGAGACGGTGTCTGCGGGATGTCTGATTGTTTGCTGATGTGCAACGCGGGCCACTGCGGCGGGGTGGTAATGAAAACAGGCGGACCAGATGTACTTGCTTAAAAGCAATTAATGGCACTGGAGGACGGAAACAGAGGCAAGTGCATGAGGAGCCCTGGTGGTGTGGACAGTATCTGCCCGCCCGTTTAAAATGACCCGGTTTCCTTCGATGAATTCCAGCCCTGTAACAGAGAAGCGTTGCAGCCAAACACATTTTCTTTGATATGCAGAAAAATATAATTCAGTAATACCGCATATAATTTAGCCGTCTCTGTAAAGGCTCCGTTATAGTGTCTGATACCGTTTTGTAAGTTTAGCCAGAGAAGGGCATGTTTAGCTTTATCCTATTTTTTATTCCGCTCTCTTTTTATGTTCCGTCCTCATTACATTTCCCACCAACAGATGAGAAACATCCGTAAAATAACTGCGGCATTGTTCATATGTTCTCCGCCTTATGTGATGTGACATATTTCGGAAGATTCGCATTTATAATCGCTGTCTGTTTATTAAGCTTTGTTGACAATCAACTATGCTGTTGCTGTGGAAGCCTAAAGATGAGATTTTTAACTAATCCTTGTTGTTGACTACTCTTTTCAATCAAAACTGTATCAGGATGCTTTCTGGAGGTGAAGGCGCTGGCAGCAGAGGGAATGTGAGTGAGAAACTGAAAACGCGTGGAAGGTTAATGAGTTAAATCTCTTACATATGAAAGAAATTAGCCATTATTCATTCATATGCAGGATGTGTCTCTGCAGAATGGCCAGATTTCTTGAAATGCACCATCAAAGCCCCTGTTGTATGGGACACAAGTGTAGTAAGTATCCATTTCCAGGTCAATGGATTCTTTTCATCTTTAGTGAAGAGAAAAGGGAGAAGGGAAATCAAAAGGAGACTTGAATACGGGAATGATGGATGTGTGTGTGTGTGCATGCATGTGTGTGTGTGTGTGCGTATGTGTGTTTGGTCAGTGCTGTGTCTATAGCAGCTGGCTGCCTAGGGGCTGCCCTGAGTCCATTGTGTGGGTGTGTCTTGAGGCTCTGTATGTCCTGGGGAGCGCAGTACCGGATAGGGCCACTAGGGGGCTCTACTACACATCACCTTCTCTGTCTGTCTCTCAGAGAGTACTCAGATTGACTCACAAGCTGGCCTTCTGAAGCAGCTTTTTAAGACAAATACCTCAGCAGTGTTTGACTCCCCTGCATGATCATGATGCCACGTTGCTGGAAAGGTCTTAAAACACCATCTATCTATCTTGTGTCACATTCCGCTTTTGCATGGACACTGTCCGTACAATATTGTATTGTCCAAACTATTTCCCGGTAACGTTACACTAATGTTGCAGAAAGATAACATGCTGCCTTGGGATCGTTTCCTTATTTTCCTGCCCAGTGATCGCTCAGCTTGGCGTAGACCACAGCCG
Organism: Ilyophis sp. 1 JC-2022; assembly: GCA_022702515.1. Taxonomy (NCBI): domain Eukaryota; kingdom Metazoa; phylum Chordata; class Actinopteri; order Anguilliformes; family Synaphobranchidae; genus Ilyophis; species Ilyophis sp. 1 JC-2022. The sequence goes on along the minus strand of CM040395.1, from coordinate 52,782,544 downwards.
ATAAACTGAAACATGTGGCTCTCCACAAGTTTCAGGCAAGGTCCAGTGGAAACAAATGGAAGAAGTCTTGTAGAAGATTGTATTCTGTTGTGTGATTCAGTTTCATTTTGCTGTTCAGTTTTCTACACAACTCCTCATTGCATAGGCCTTGCACCTGTATCGGTACATATGTAACAGCTTTTTAAGTGCACACCATGTAACAAATTAATTACTGTATGGAAAATCTGTAAAAATGCTTATATATATATATATATGCTCTTAATAGCTTTAGTATTCAAACATATTAAATTACATAAACACAATGGCACCGGAGTGAAAAGAGTAACCTAATGTTGACAAAAAATGTAAACATTACTGTAAAATTAATAACTGAAAACAGATGGAAGGCAGCTGTGATTAAGAACGCATAAAACACAAAGTGGGAGCCAACATTTGGAGCGCACTCTTCCTGGTGATAGCTGCAAACCACGTGGAAACACTAAACACTCTGGAGTCTGCGATGTGTGAACAGAGTTCTTTTTCTCACTCTTCCTCCCCGGGGTCCTGCCGTTTTCCTGTTCTTACAGGTTACGTGCTGTCAGGCATCGGTGCCAGATGTAGTGTACTTTACAACAACCAGGGAAAGTGTAATAAACGAGGAAGGGGCTGTTTTGTGGAGCAGGTGGCTGCCCTGCTCAGTGGTCCAGGGAGAGTCTCTTCACAATGGCCCCTCCAGGAGGCTTGGACATCCAGGCCTTCACTTCTACCAACACAGTACAATGTTCAGTGTTATTTCAACTCTAACAGAGTTTACGAGTCCATTCTGGACTCATATCAACTCTGTGAGAGTTGTGGGCGACAACATTTCTCTGAACACGTTCCCACCTTCTTTTATTAAGGTCAGAGGTTTTGAATGAAGCAAGCTGCTGGTGACTCAGGTTTCCATCATACACTAATTAAAGTTCTAGAGTTTAACATTTATTACGGAGATATACTCTCTGGTAGGAAATATATACCTCTGTCATAAAGAGCCCTAGCAACGTATTTAGCCTCCATTAAAAGCACGTTATTAATTAATTAAATTTAAAAAACTGCAATGTCACTGAAGCCACAGCACAGGAATCTTGCGCGGACCTCAATCCCACATGCCCCTCGCCTGGGCGTACCACTCATGGGTCAAAAGTGTGAGTGCGTGCTGTACTCCTTAATCGTCTCATTGAAAACCATTGGAAAATGAACCTGCCATGCCATGGTTCCTGTCAGTCAGAAGCTGTTAAGGTATATTTCTGCTGCCTCAGCATACAGGGTGGTTCCGTGTTGGGTTTTTCCACTGGCATTGGGAAACCACACCACCCCAGGCCTTGACTGACCACTTGATCGCTGGACCAACGAAGGGTCAATGGGATCAGACATACACCTCGCTCCCGCCGCTGAGGGCGAGCATGGGGCTAGTCTGCGATAAAACAATGACCGCTCTTGCTTTCGCCGGATTGCAATTAGCGAGGTTATAGTGTGAGCACCCAAAGACTGTCTAGTCCAGCGGTCCCCAACCTTTTTTGGGCCACGGTCCGGTTTCACGTAAGACAATATTTTCACGGACCGGCCTTCAAGGTGTGGGAGGATAAATATGACGAAATAAAATGATACGACTGGCATAAAAACAAATACAAGGTGCATAAAAAATACAACTCACCATCTCAAGAGACAGAGACGCACAGATGGATGGTTCCGGTCATTTTTCAAAATAAAACATCTTTCAGATTCTGAATTTAAAAATATTTTATTGGTTATCAGTCTTTCTGTGCGGCCCGGTACCAAATGACCCACGGACCGGTGGTTGGGGACCGCTGGTCTAGTCAACCCATCTGCTATGCATGTTGTCTATACCTTTAAGTAAGTGTCACAATTCATTTTTTGTTGTGTTCTCAAAGTTGATGACAAAGAGCATTACCATTAGATCTTAAAAGCATTGTATGGCATGTAGAAGCATCCTACGGAATAAATTGTGATGTCAAGAAAACATCCACCATGTTCTAAATGAGAAGGGCGCCACACCTGACTATAATTCCTGCTTGAAGCAATGAGGCATACAGTGACCAGGATGATGTAGCCAATCACATGGAACATGCTGCTTTTGCTAGTTCTCTGTTATAGGAAAAAGTGCAAAAGTTAGATCATGTTCTTTGCACTTCGGCAAATGCCTCTACTTTTAGCAGAGACAGTGTAGATTAAATGGATTCTAGAACCACTCTGAATAAATACACAACTGAGGTTTTGGGAAAGGTTTTTAAAATGGCATTCCTTTCACGGGGGATCTCCTTGGCATTCCTGTGTGGTTTGAGTGCGTATACATGTGCTTGTGTGCATGTGCGTGACCCTTTGTGTGAATGACAATGTGGCCATGGTCCCATAGCTGCCCCTCCCCCCAGTGTGGAGAACACAGGGGTGTGGGGACCCCCTCTTTCATATGCTTCACAAGCGCCGTCCCCCAAAACACTGTGTGGGAACAGCACTTCACTGGGAGCTCAGGATCTGTAGAGGGAGAGCGAGGGGATGGAAGAAGAAGGAGGCAGTGTGTGTGTGTGTGTGTGTGTGTGGTGGGGGGTTCATGAAACCTCACACTCACATCACTATGGCAGGGTAAGAAGTAACCATTAACATTTTACCTACAAAAATGCATCCTCCATGTGTTGTGCCCCCCCCCCCCCTCAAAGCCTGTGTCTCAGTTAGTGATTACAGCATGGGTCAGGATTGGTTTCTACCCATAGGCTCGGTCTACCATTGGTCAAAACTTCTCCATAAACAACAGTTGGAATGGGATAATATAGCCACCTGCCTTTTGTCTGGGTCATGATGTCTATTGTCCAATCTGATCCCCCTAAAGAGGATTAGTGCCCAGTCTGCCCACCACCCTGCTGGGTGTCCGTACGTACTGTAAATACCCCATTAGGCTGTATCCGTGTCGCCTGCACCCCGTCATTCACCCCCCTAGACTCTACTGCCCCGGAAAACCTGATGATTCACACACACAGTATCCCCTGCAGTGACGCACAATGATGTGGGAATTGTGTCTGGTTTTTGTGTCATGCAAGCAATTTCTGTTTCCTGATTGATTGGAAATTACATTGATACCTAGCATCGTGTAAGGATTCAAAGCAAGAAACTGCCCTGAGCTCACGGGGGTGGTGAGGAGTTCTTGCGAGGGTCACGGGACACTGAACAAGCTGATTTTGGGAAAGAATTAAAATCACCCTACAGTGAATATATTTTTCCTGTCTTAAATCCCCATTTGTTTTCTGATCAAACAAATTCTGTAGAACTTTACAACTTACTACTAAAACTAATTCGAACTGATTACAAAACACTGCATGTTACGTATTTTGAAGTTTTTGAAAATTTAGCCAATATTTAGCCCGCTATTGATATTGACTGCTTGCATCTAGCCAGAAAGCTAACTTTTGAAATCCCAGTCATGCATACACTCAGGTGTAACCTAAAACATGACATGCTTGTCTACCGTATGATACAGAGATTTCAGAGACTTGTTGATCTCAGCAGGTTTACTACGTTCAATGTTAGTATAGTAGTTATTATCTGACGTGGATGAATATGTACCCTTCATTAAGTCGGAGGCTCGTGTAACATTTCAATTCAAAAAGTAGCCTGTCACTAGCCCCTCCATGAATGCACTCCAAACATAATACCATAGAACTTCAAAACCAAGGACACAAACACACGTATTGAAAAATTATTGTGATGCACCCTGCCATCTCTTTTGTAAACATACACGGACAGATTGAAAACTGATTATTGTGATGCTCAGATGAGCTTTACAACGCGATCGAGCGCAAACCCGAGCGTGCGCACAAGAGAGATCCAATAGGCTCAATTGCAATATATTGTAAGAAAAAAATAAAGAGGGTGGGGGAGAGAGAAATCATTTCCCCCTCACATACACAGTGAGCATATCGCAAAGCCGGAGAGGCGATTTGCTGTTTTTTAGCGTTGAGGCAATCGGGCTGATTAGACAACTGGCACTGGAGGCTCTCCGTGCGTTTTGTGCTATAGACGGCGTCTGTATGTGTTTGACTTTCTGCCGGCTGTAGTTACTCGGGTGGCAATGGGACCGTAGGAGACAGACTTAATGTTAATTAAAAACAGTGGTAACTAAGCACAAAAAAACTAATCGAGAAACACGGAGTAACCATGGGGAAGCGCAGAATAAATTTATAACTTGGAAAAAAACTCTGGAAGGATTTATCACTTGGATTATTTATACGTCATCGTAAAAGTTAGACATTGTTATTTTCCGTTTAAAGGGATTTTTTTTTCCTTTTTTGTGTTTTGGTATATTGCTACATCCAAGTATGGACGGCAGGGAGACAAGATTTAATTCAGGATGCTGGAGACTGGTGATGCTGTCCAGCTTTCTCTTTCTGCACTCGATTCCTTTGTGTGCACATGGTAAGAATACGCTTTATTCGTCTTCTCCAAACACTCGAGATTATATTTTAAAAAGATTTGTGAACATAAACATGGCTTGGCACTTGTCGGTTTTTTAAACGTGAGATCTTAAATTTAACAATTCAGCAGCCCTTTGTTGTTGCTGCTTTAGAGACAAGGAGCTCCGTATTGACAAGTGTAGCCTACTGCGAGGACGCGGGCTTGATGTAGGTTAACCGCCGTGTAGGGATTTGAAGATCACTTTCAGGATGTCATCATTCTTTTAATCCTGCAATTATAATGGAATTGTCACTGTAAATATGGATGCCCGCCGTACCCTGAAATAGCGTATCGTTACATTTTAGAATTAATTCAAACGCTGCTTGAATAACTTATTTTAAACGCCACTATTACTCAAATTCACATTTAGACTGTAGACTGGCAGAGGTGCGTTTTCTAAACGGTATTTCCATCCCGTCACATTTCCACCCACAACCTGGCGCGCAGCTTTGTAAGCGGCAGCGGAGAAAAGAGGTAATTGTGGCTAGTTGATGCACACTGATTGCTCCCCCGAAGCAGCTGCACCCTCTCTACAGCAATGCCGGGGCGAAACAATAGCAGGATTAGGGCCGCGGCGCTGCGTTGAATTATTCATGCCTTTATCCACACTGACATTCCCACACACTCTCACGCGGGCTTCCATGAAGCGCCTTTGCTAGGAATACCGTAGGAAAAAAAAAAAAAAAAAAACTATCGCTGATTCCCATTGTCTCTCGGGTAGCCGGACGCATTGGCTCGCTCCTTGGTGTCACGGTTGCCAGAACTGTTTTTACATTCCTTGTTGGCAGTATCTTGAAATATGTTTGCATTTGCAATTATATTAGTTCACTCGCTATTTTTAAAAACGTATTTTGTTGAAGAAATACCTAATTTATGACTATCGCTGGCAAGACGATCGAACCCAAGTCGATTCACGGGCGACCCCTGTCTCCGCCGACTGGTCGCTGTTTCCTAGCTGTCAGTAGCGTTTCACCGATGAGTGCAGCCAGTCAAACATCATCACGTAATGAGAAGGAATGGGAATATCTGAATGCCATCTCCTATCCGGCATTCCGACAGTTGACCCTCTATCTCTGGGTAAAGGTGGATATGTCTTCTGCAATAGGCTTGTGTCATTTTTATACGGTTGCACAACGAATGGTTACCATCTACCTGAGTTTAGGCTACTGACAAATTTCTCATGAGATCTCACCGGGTTCCTTTCAGATCATCCAACCAACTCTAGATCCCCATTATTTCATATTGCCTCCCAATAACAGTAAGTGGCCAAGTCGTTCAGTGGAATACAATGTCCATATGTAAAATTGCACCTAAAATGTGAATGCGTAAAGATGTAGGACATGTTATGTAATTAAATGTTCTTGTTGGAAAAATCCAGTATTCTACCACCCTCGATCACTCCAGCATTCTCGGTCGGGTGTGGTAATTGTGTAGTGTAGTAGCCTACACCCTAGAAGCACAACGTCCATACAGTTCAAAAAAGATAATCTGGGATTGACCGAGATCTTTATTTTAGCACCAATCAAATCCTAATATCTAATCAACAATTGACCTACCCTCCTGCCGTCATTCACCCATCCAATATTATGTCCTAGTTTTCGCCATTACGCCATTTTACGGATTACCAATTGGTGTAGATTTTTACTGCGGGATATCTTGCTAAATCATGCGTGGTGACAACTGCATTGCTCATTCTGATTTACAGCACTTCTAGGTTTTATACGTGTTTATATTTCGACGGTCCCACACCCTTTGAATAAAAAAAGTTTCAGTCCGAATGAGAAATTGAACAAATTATTTATTTGCCAAGAATTGATTGTTTTAACACACTCGTGTGTATTCAAGTATGTAATACTGCTGCTATTACTACTACTACTACTACTACTACTACAACATCTACTACTACTACTACTACTCGTACTCCTTCTACTACTACTAATAATAAAGTTTTTTAATTGGAATATTAATTATGTATTAATTGTATGTTAAGTATATAGCACCCATCAATGTCTTGCAGGCACCTGGGCGATGCACAGCGGCCATTTTGCACCACAATCGCCAGCACAGATAAACTATTATACTGGGGGATGATTAGATGGCTAAAATTAAACAAACCTATCTGTGGTTTGGCCAAGATACCCGTTAACTACGGTTTCATCCAAGATACAGCTTTCTACAGTTAAAGTACATGACACTGCACTGAGGCATTGTTTTACGTGCTTGGTCCAGGGAGAAGACTGCCTTCCTACCAACCCACCAATAAACTAATTCTAGCAGTAACCTGGTTTGCGCACAAAGTCTCCCATTCAAGTACCAATCAGGCCCAGCCTCAATTAGTTTTAGCTTCCAGGCAAAATATGGACATGGTATATCTATTGGATGTATGTGTGCATTTACGCGTAGGTATGAATTGCCGTCTTTTTTATTTACCAGTCTTACAGTTGTGGGAACATAATTTGTCTGTGTGTTTGACTGCATACAGTACGTGTATTAATGCTCTGACAATACATTGACACTGTGATGGCTTATATAGAGTATCCGATCATTGGTAAAAACAGGTCAGTGGGGTGAGTGCCGAGGTGGTGGCTGGATGTGAGTTTACATCCTGGTCTCCTGGGTGCTGCAGGGGTCTGCCAGGTTGGCGTAGCAACCGTTGGAACACATGGTGACCCGCCTGCTGAGCAGGTTCCATTCATTCTACCATCTTTCCATATTTGGACAAGGAAAGCATCCAGACGAGGCTTCCTGCAGAGTCAGCAGGCTTTGGGTCCCAAGTGTAGTACATTTCTAGTTTCTTCACTGCATTGAAATCTACTCCCAGAAATTGCCTTCTGACTGATTTGCACCTGAACTCTGTTCATGCATTGAGTATCCTTTTTGCAATTTTCATAATGCTGCTGTGACATTATAGTAGTCAGTTTATGACGTATTATATATGTGAATTTGCGCTCTCATTTTGATGTAGACATCACACAGATGGGTTTTTGCTAACTTAGACTTTGCAATATTCCATCTCAAGCAGTGGCCGAGTGTGACAAGGCTACACTCAAGGTTTACGGTGTATTCCTATGGACCTGTTTCTGTTATCACAGTAGCACCAGGTTACTCATGGTTTTGTGTGATTTACATCTTGAATCCAGCAATTGGACCCCTCTGGTTCCTGGAGGTCTCTCTCATTTCCTGTCATTCTTTAGTGACACCTCCAGTTAAAATACTCGCCTGTTCTATGGTCTGACTGGTGACCAGGCTCATGCTGACGTTGTACGTATGGACACACATAAACAAAGACAAAGTAGCCCAAAGTGGGTTGGATAGCAGGCTAACCAGCAGTATAACCTTGTACAACATCTGCCTGCAAAGTCCCTCACGCCCTTTGGTTTGAGAGAAGCAGCCAACCGAGCGCCGCAGTGAATGGAGGGAAATGAAAAGAGGACATATCCGTTTTATCCGCAAACTCCGTAGCCAGCTGGCTTGTGACTGCCCGGCCAGACGTGGTATAAGCCTATGATGTCACTCTAGCTGTGCAGTCCTCCAGCGCTGTCGCTGTGGTGACATGTCTGGCAGAGAAAGAGAAAGAAACGCTGCAGAGGCTGTGTTTGCGCACAGTCCTCGCCCTCTCGATTGAGGAGGCGGAAGTGATGTGACAAGGCCACTGTCACGATGTCACACTCCAAATTTGAGTATAAAAACACAAATAAATTCTCCCATTGTTACCTTGTCTACGGCATAAGGCTATGCGTCATACTTAGTACACCTTTTACTGACAGACTTGACACATGATAGATCGACTCCTGCAGAACTGAGCCAGTCAGGGGTGATACACCACAGCTGAAATTGGGGAAATGTAGTATATGTGTCGCCGCCTCAGGATTCTGCCAACAGTTTCAGAGCGCTGATGTTGCTCTACACATTTATCAAGCCTTCCTCATAACCCTTGAATGCATGACACCACTGGCTATGTCTGGCACATGAGTTATTTGTGAAGGCTGGTACCTGCAGACAGATTAAATAAACCCTAGTTGCCACAGTTCACTAAATTCTTTGTTTCCTACTTCAATATTTTTGGCTTGTTTTTTCTTTTTTCTTTTGCACTGTATCATTCTTATGCTGTCTTATGCTGTCTGATTTTTCACTGTGATTCTAGAAGAAACACAACATTAAAGGAATTTATTATTTGTTTGTCGTCATGCTACAACAGTGATTTAACGGGTGTATTTCATTGGCCATTAGCAGCCCCTCAGTGCTTCTGAAACTGGAAACTGCAGAGGAATCAGTTATAATTCCAAGAAAGCTTTATGACCACTCAGTGTACAAGAGCTCTTCAGGTTGTCCGGTTGGAATATGATTTAAGAATGAATGCATTCGCAAAGAATCGGAACAAACTCACTCAAGACTAAACGGACTGAATGGAAATTCGCATTGAAGTAAAACAAACACAGTGATTCTTGAGCTATTACATAGCATGGGAAGAATTGGACAGGCATATGCATTCCCAGAGATGGCGCAAAGCTTTGTCACCACACACAAACTGCTACATACTAGAGCTGGCCAATCAGCACTGAGAATGCAATACCTTAACATACCAATGAGCAGCCAATGGTATCTCTGAGGATTTCTTGGCAATGTGCTCTCTACATCCCACAAAGCAGTCTCTCATATCGAGGATGAATTAATGAAGCACTCTCTGTGGTTGTTATGTCAACCTCTGATCTACATTTACTGTAGGCCATTATGAATTTAATTATGCAGTTTCTGTACCAATATCGAGTGCGTGGTTGGTTGGTTTCTGGAGATGGTAGGTCTTCTTTCTGGGTTCAGTTGAAAAACCAAGGCAATTTATGTGGAATTGACCAGTTTGTGTGTCCCCTTTGACATAATGCTCTCAGTATTATTACTAGCTCCCCCCCCCCCCCCCCAATCTCTTTTTATTATCGACCCTGACCTTAAACTCTCTTCATTATCTGGGATAGGAAGGTAGCTGAACCCTACCTTCTTCCTTCCAATCAGTCAGACATTGAGGAGATATCAGCATTGTTTAACACAAATCCTCCCCTCTCACTCTCTCTCTCTCTCTCTCTCTCTCTATCTCTCTCTCTCACTCTCTCACTCTCACTCTCTTTCTCTCACACTCTTTCTCTGTCTCTCTTTCTATTCGTTCTTGTGATTTGATTTTGATTTTGATTGTCACTTGGATATGTTGTTGAACTGTGACAATAAAGGTGGTTTTAAATTCAATAATTCAAGTCAAATTCTCTCTCTCTCTCTCTCTCTCTCTCTCTCTCTCTGAGGTCTCTAAAACAGCAGCTCAGATATCCCCATAGCAACATCCCACTACCCACTTGTTGAGCACATAAATGAAAGGTTTTACAAAAGCAAGGGTAGTGGATAAGAGCATTCAGTGGGTGGAAATGTGTAAGTGTAAGCCTTTAGCTAGACATTAAGTATGAGACATTATTTAAGGTGTGGCTTTAGCTGCTAGTATGTGAACACTGGGTGACTGTGCATAGTGTGTGTGTGTGTGTTAAAACATTTTGAGTACTTTGCTCTTCTCTATCTTAATTCTCAGTTTTTTTTACCTCACTGACAGCTCTGTCTATGTAATATTAATCAGATCACTGTCTCTTAGTCTGATGTCCAAAGGAAAGGGATCACTTTGGGACCCGGAGCTGGATCAAACAGAAAAATATACAGCGTTTTCATTTCAGGTTTAAATCAATAGCATTTTCGGAAAAAAGCACTTTATCCAGTGCTTTGTGACATCATTATGGCGCTACAGCGAATACATTTTGATTGATGTGTGACTCTCCATTTAAAATGACCGTAAACAGCCGGGGCCCTGAGTGCGGTCCTGAAAGCTGGTTGGTTCGCCGTGCCACGAGCCCCACCCTCACACCTCATGCCCAGTCCCGCGAGGGGCAGGGCTGGAGGAGTGGGGCTGCGAGGTCCCGGCTCCACGTGTTACAATTCAGATTCCCGAGGGGGATCCAGTTCAGGGGTATTATGGGTAATGATGAGGTCACAGAGATGCATTGAGAAGTCTCAACAGCACTAATCATAACCTGAACTGTTATCTCATGTATGGTTGTGTGGTTGGCCCTCAGACTGTGTGAGAGACTCACAGCCTTGGTGTTGCACATATGTAATTAAGTTATGGCCTGATGTGTAACCTATTTTCACTGATGAAATGGGGCTGTACTGTTATAAAGCTACAGTATGCCCCCCAGGCACGGTTCTAGTCTTTCTGCCATAAGCGACCGCGTATGTCTCCTATGCCTAGAACTGGCCCTGCTCCCCACCCTATGGAACTATCAACCCACTAGCATGCACTGTGTGGTTGAATGGCTATGGATGGATATACTTATGAACAGAAGGATTCTGTGGTGCACAAACTTCAATCCCAGTTACAGCAGGAAATGGTTACAATTTAGCAGAAAGTGTAAATAGGTGACATTATGAAAATCACTTTGGACAGGGTTATCTGATGAGTGGACATTATTTATTACGTTAAGTAGACTCTGATAAGGTAATAACCTGCCGCAGGAATGGACTTAAATGTAAAACAGAATATTGCCTGCCAAATTTTACACCAAGGCGCATATAAAATGTATCTTGTAAATATTATGTTTAGTGATAGTGAGGAAATTGGTGAGTTGAGTGGTTTTGATTTTTTAAAATTTAGTTTTACTTTATGCAGATCTACAGGTATGAATTGTGCCAGTTACTGAAATGGGCTGCAGGGTTGTCTTGCTTGTGAGTGGACTGGTTGAATGCATTGTTCCAGGTGCACAATGCATTTATGACCTACACCGTTGTTCTGCCTGTAGGGAGGAAAGCAATGGTTCAGTGTGCGTACCAGCTTCGTTGTATATTCTTTCTCTCTTTTCATAATGCGACCCATCTCTCCCCAGAGTTTACAGTTTACAAAGATCTGATATTAACACTGGACACCAGAGTGTTAGGGTGAAGCAATGCACAAACTACATGAACAATAAAGGCAGCGCTATCTTGAACATTCAACTGGCTTCTTCTATAAAGAGTTAATTTCAACCCCAGTCATAATAATATGACTGAATAATAATGACATCATAATGATAAACCCATTAAGAGCAGTGATTCTTTTTTTTTACCAGGACCAGCAGAGACATTATTCTTAATTCTAACTGTGAATTGGCCCGGGCAGTAGGGCTGTTGTGTAAGTCCTTTAGAGTGAACAGAATTCCCCTCATGCTGATGTAACCCTGACCTACAGTGTGCGGTGCGATGTAAAGACTGGAGACATGCGCTAATGCAGATCAATCATAGGTGACATTTTCTTTACTTGTGGCACTTGGTAATGCTATTTTGGGAAAGAAACCATGGCCCTATGCAGATATCAGGCTTGGTGGAAGCGTATTGCTGCAAGCCAGCTCCACATTTGAACTACAGGTTTGGAGGAGCAGGTTTCTGACTCTGTTTAAGACCAGCTGATGATCAGAACTGTGTGTCTTACATCTTACCCAGTATGTCAAAGATTTGGGGAAGCTCAGATTAAGCTGGATTTTGAATTGTGTGTAATGTTTATTTGGGACTGTACTGAAATATTTCAAACTACTTTCCAAGAGTTATGATTAGGCTATTTGAGAACTTTTTACATGAAGTAATTTTACATGGGAAATGGCGGATGACTATCAGTTGAATGGGTGTGTTTATTCTCAAAGATATTTTCTGGTGTTTACCTGTGCTTATCATTTATGTACACCAATCAAAGCCTATAACCACCATTATTTGCTCCAATGAAATTAAATGAAAAAACTTCCACCTTATCTATTTACACTAGTCAAAGTCTATAACCTTCAATTCATTCATAGCCTGTAATGTCCACCTCTTGTACACCAATCAAAGCATGCTACTTTCACATTCACACCAGTCAATGTCTGTTGCCCACTACTTAACCCTCAATCTTGAAAATGTTCGCCTTTTAAAATGAGATTTTATTAATTACAGGAACTGAAGGATGTGGATTAAGATGATTGACGAAATAGAGTCTCTCAGGTTTTAATTAGGTTTCTAAATTGTCCTGCATCCCAGAGAAATGATTTGAAGCCAAACGCTACCTTGGCCAAACGCAACCTTGGCTTCGAATAGCTTCTCTCGGATGCAGGACAATTTTTCCTTTACATTTTACCATGGCAACAGCGGCTGGTTGTCCCTGTAATACATTTGGCTGGCCATGCAGAAGGAGAGGCAGAGAAGAGAGTAGACCTCACAGAGGAGCCAGAGAGGGCCTCTATCCCTGGAGCTTGTGTGCGTCTGTTTCTCATCAGCTCTGAAAAGAACAAAGCCATTCAAGTTGGGCCAAATTAGAAATGGAGAACGGAATTAGACTAAAATGATTGGAACAGCTGTTTGTGTTCTCCTTTAGTAGTTGTTCGGGGTGGGGTTATGCTGTAAACTTTCACTGGCTGAGATTAGAGTGTCAACAGGAGTTTTGATTGGTAATGAAAACCAATTAAATCAACCAATCACTGATGTGTGATTTGTTCTAGTTCTTCTTCTGTGGTTTTAGTGTTTCGAAAGACAGCAGGAGCGAGCAGCAAAGTGCCGCTGTGTCTTTCGCAGCCGCTGAGCAAGTGCTGGAGCAAATGGATTGGCTTACTACCGACATGCTTTCTGATAGGTCGCAGTCTTCTTCATTGTTAAAGTAATATACGGACGCATGAAGCTCTACCTGGCTTTAACCCTGTGGAGTGAGAATCACGTGAATAAAGGGCCCTGGTTATCCTGCGTGTCCTTTAACGCTTGCCGCCGGAGCCCGAAGATCCCGCTCTCGCCTTGGCTCTCTGCGAAGGCATTAATATTCATGCTGCGTAATACCTTGCTCCCCCACTTATAGTAATTATTTCCTCTTCCACCTGCCTGTCTGCTGGGGCTCATGACAGATCCCAGCCCAGTGGATTTAGCTTCTCCTCTTTCATTATGTGGAGATGATTTATTTATCTTTCCATCATAAATCATATGAAAGGCATCATCAGATTTCTTTGTTTTTGTTGCTTGCGATGATGTTACCCGAGACCTGGCACAAATAGCAGGGACAGGGGGGTCAATTTCAATTCAGTCAATTCAGGAAATGAATTAAAATTCAAATGACTGATGGAAAAAATGGCTGTGATGTTCTATGGAGATTAATTTCTTGAATTTGACTGAATTGAAATAGAATTGGACCAGGCCCTGGTAAATACAGAACATATCATAACCCTTTTAGGTGTAAGATGACACATATGTGATTATAATGTTCTTAAATTAATATTGTAATGATGATGTAACAATCACTACTGGTAATTGAAAGGAATTCTGACTTAAAACTAAGTTAAAATAATTAAAAAAACATTCCAAAAAAAACCTACATCCGCCTTATGCTTTTGCCTCTTCCGGCCAATGCCGATCCAACTAACCAACTCATCCCCTAAATTTGAGTGCGCTTGCTCTGATATAAAAGTAAGACGACAGGAGTGTTCACTCTGAGGTATTGACATTGAAATAAAGCCTTTTTAGATTTAGGACAGAGTGACAGCATGTCAGTATGTCTTACATTCCTGTAATCACAGGTTAGCTGTGCATCGTTGAGGACAGTTAGAGATTGGGTCGTTCCTCTTCCACTATCCCGGAATGAGTCTCAAGCCGTGGCCCTTAATCTTAATCTCAGTCCTGGCTCTCTGCCGCTTGGAGTACATTAGGGAATCAGCACACTTAATCCCTGGGAGCCCCATGCAGAAGTGTGCATAATTAACCAGGGCCTAAGGAGATTGGGAATCTTTTGTTTCTCTGGTTCGCTTTGTCATGTTATTTTTGTTTGCTTGTTTGTTCATGCTCCAGTGATTGTGAGACTCTACTATTCACTCAATGGGCCTCAGAATTCCTTTATGGATGAGATGATACGGAAAGACTGAATCAGGGGTATTGTGATTGGTGCAAATTCTTTTGAAACTATATTTGGTGTTGTATTGTGGCATTTTATTCTCTTCTAAGTCCTGGTAATTAAACAGCAGTAACTCAGAGTAGCTCTGTGCTGACTCTTATTTCCAATTTTAACCAACAGTGAAATTTAGTATAAGTATGAATCCTGAATTAGGCTTGGATGTTTTACCTTAGAGGAAGATAATTATTTTGGGCTGAATTTACTATCTGACCTTTAGCATGTGCAAAGCCTTTTAGCACGCACAAAAGTAATAACACAACCAATGATTGGTGCAAAGCAAATGACATGACCAATCATTGGTCATGTTATTGGTTTTGTGTGTGGTAAAAGGTTTTTCACAAACTGAAGGTAAATCAGACCTTGACTGCGTCCCAATATTCTTCACTCCCCACCTCCCTTCCTCCACTCCCCCACTACCACTCCTGTCTTATCCGGAAGTATGCAAAACTGTGAACGTTTCGAGTACAAGTATTTGCATGTACAGTATACAATGTACCTGACATTGCGGTTTGCGTCGAGACATGAATGAATATGTAACCATTAATACGTAATTAAAATGTAATCAGCGACATTAGATTAAAACACAAACATCCATTTCCATGGCACAGAGTAGAGGAGTTTTAGTGGAGGAGCAAAGGTTGCATTTTTTGACTATTGGGACCCTTAGTATGAATGACTCATGAAAATTCTTATTCTCAGCTGTATGTGCTATTCATGATGCTGTCTGTAAAGAAAGAAAGAAAGAATGCTATGATGACTAATGATGCTAACATCTCCGACAGTAGTTTTCAAGGCTTCAAAACTTTGCCTGCAGCAAAAGAGGTGCATGATGGGAAGGACTGGAGTGACCATGATGTCCTTGTTGATTTCAGGGGAAAACTTGGGCGCCAACATCACAGCGATGGACGACCCATGGGTGAACTCTTCCTCGCTGCCGAGCGGCGGGTCTGAGCAGGCGGCCGCGGCGGTGAGCTCCACCGTTCCTTTTTTCCTGAGCCTCGGGGCGGTGCGCAAGCCCAGGGGCGGAGAGGAGGCGGGCAGCGGCATGCCGGGAGAATCTGAGATCAGCTCCGAATCCGCCGAGAAGGACCTCCTGCTAAAGATTCCGTCGGAGGGCGTGGCCGCCGGCCTGCCCACCCTCCCCGTACCCCGCGACCCCACCGACGCCCAGCTGGACTTCAAAGAACAGGAGCACACCAACCCCCCCTGGCAGGCCACAAAAGGAGGCCCGGATGTCGCCATGCTCGACCTGGACCACCAGCCGCTCCCCAGCCACCCTCCCGCGCCGCCCCCCTCCCGCCCCGACGTCCTCACCGTGGATTACATCGACCCCGCCTCCCGCCGCCGTGACCTGGACCCCCCCTCCCCCGAACCGGGCTCCCGCGAGCTCCAGGGGGGCGAGTCCTGGACCCTGTCCGATTTCTATTACTACGAAACCAAGGACGACGGCTTTTCCACCACCGAGATGTACCCCGACTCCGACCAGTACACCACGGCCGACAAGGAGGACGAGAACGTCATGCTGCTCACCACCACCACCGCCTCCATGCCCTTTGACCCCCGTCTCCTGGGCTCCTTCAACCCCGACGACATCCTCCCCAGCGGGGAGGACGAGGGCCCCCCTCCCGCTCCGGGGGTTGCGGACGGCGCCAACGGGTCCGACTGCCGCCTGGGCTACGTTCGGAGCAACGCCTCCTGCCGCTCCCCCTGTGACCTCTTCCCAAACTACTGCTTTAACGGGGGCCAGTGCTACCTGGCCGAGGGGATTGGAGTCTTCTGCAGGTAAGGGCAGGGACCAGTGGCTTCTGCTAGCCCCCACCACCCCTCCACCCTGCAGATATAGCATAGCTGCTCGATTCACTGCGGTGGTCTGTCCACCACGGGAGGATATTTGTACACTCTGCCATGTTAATTCTGATCTTCCCAATGCACATGCAGACATGTGCTGCCAAACATAATTCCCCCAGTATAAATAGCTATGGGAATGTTCTATGTTTTTAATACATTCTGTTTTCGGTGCACCACTATGTGGGTGTTTTCAAGATTCATTTTGTTTTTTGTGTTTGTGAGGCCCAGATGAGCTCAGTAATTATTTAGTAAATTTCCTAAATGGATTGAGGCCAGATTGTTCCATAACTGTAAACTTCCTCCAGAACCCCACAAACACACAGGGATCATGTGATAATATGGAGAGCGGAATGGTTTCATGAGTGTGGGATGGCCTGGAGTGGCCAGAAGGCGATCTGTAACACAGTAAGGAGGTCAAGCCCAGAAATAAAGCTGAGCTTAATATATGAAGCCTCTGAAATATCACTGTTTATAACAGAGGATTAGGAAGGCTGTTTGGGTGGAACAGGGCGGGGAGATCCAAAGAAGTGTCCATATGGGCTCCAAAGTACCCCACCCTCACTAAACCTTACATCTCTCTGCAAATTATTTTATCATATGGAATTATGAATGTCATGACTGTATATTTGCCCACATATTAATACTCTACACCCCGGGTTTTCAACAGGGGGTTCATGGACCCCTGGGTGTTCTTGAAGGTACTCTAGGGGGTCCCTGGCCAGATTGAATTGGGAAAATATTTTAAAATATAAAACCTTTTAAAAAACAGAAAGGAAAAGTAACCTTTTTTTAGCTTATAATGGGGGTCCCCTGAATGCATTTGAGCCTGGGTGTGGGTCCCTGGATCAGAAAGGTTTGAAACCCCTGCTCGACACAGATATACATGCCAAGGCCACAGATGTGGGGTGAGCAAATGGCTTGTTTTCCTTACGGCTTTGCATCTTACTCTTATTCATATGGCTGTATGTTTACAGTCTGTAATATTCAGATACTCCAGTAGGCTGATGTATTACTGTTTATTGTAAGGACTATACGTAGACCGTATACGTCATCACGTTTAGTAGAAGCGCCGACTTGAGGTACGTGATACAATGCCTTGCGTGCGAGGGTTCCCGGTTCTGGGCTGAGTAATAAAGTACCATTCATGCGGAGCTCCGTCTGATCATTTATAATACAGTATAGCGTATGTATAAATGCTACAATGGCGACGAGGATCTAAGTACGAGACACAGTCAACCGAGTTTTCCAAAAGACAGGAAAATCGCGTGCTGATGAAAAGATAAGTTAACCGGAGCTTTTAGCCTAGCTAGCACCGAAAGTAACGTGAGCTAGCTGCAGAATGTCCGTACCATCGTTTGATTCGGAGAGTGAACCGAGCTCTGTCGGGCCACGGTGGACCAAGTGGGTTTCGAGATTTGAGAACTACACTACAGCTGTGAACATAACCGGGGATGCAAGACTGAAAGCCCTTCTGTTGCATCTAGCCGGCGAAAGAGTGCATGACATATACGACACGTTGGCGGCGGAGGCTGACAAGTATGCTGAAGTGAAAGCCAAACTCACCGAGTACTTCTCGCCGAGAAAGAACGTTCAGTATGAGGTCTACATCTTCAGGAAAGCTTCACAACAGTCCGGTGAGAATCTAGATGCTTACCAGACTAGACTGCGCATTTATAATACAGTATAGCGTATGTATAAATGCTACACAGTCCAAGACCTGGCAAAGTACAGTCACTGATGTGTACCCAGGCAGAATTTCATCGACGGCTTGAGCTCCGTGTGCAGAGGACTGCGGCGTAGCCACTCACTCAACACGCTGCTGCCCCGCCCCTCTCCTTCCGCATGTCTAATGGAGGCATCGCGACGTAAGATGGACGCCAAACCCCCTCTCTAAACAGGGAGATTGGGATCAGAGGCCTGATTGACAGCCTCTAGTATGTTTAAGGATCTCGTGGTGGTCGAGCGATGGTTGAAAGGAGCTTGCGATGAGCACGTCACACGGTTTACGAATGACACATTACACACTAGTAACGTACACAGTTTACGTTTTCTTACATGGATACAGCAGGATATTTTACTGAAGCACTTCATGTTTAGTACCTTGCTCAAGGGTACAACGACACTGCCCACCTGGGAATTTAAAATAATTACTGCCTTGAAGATGCAAACCCATTTCCCTAACCATTATGGTACACATGTTTTTCTACAATACTTAATTTAGAGTGTTTAGTGACTTGATTGCACCATGCCACTCAAAAAGTGAGCCATTGTAAATGATGTGACTATCCATTACATTACATTACATTACATGTGACTATCCCATCCTGATCATATATAATATAGTCTTGTGAATCCCACAAATTATTTGGGCTGGTAAATGGGTATTTGGCTGCCTTGAGCCATTGTACAGGAACAAACTATCCCACCCTACAGGACATAATCCCATAAAGAGCACACAATTCTTTAGCTGGCCAGACACACACACACACCCACACACACATGCACACACGCACGCACGTGCACAGCACACGCGCATGCGCATGCGCACACAGCCCTTGTTGGTACCATCTGTCCAGGCCACAGTTCCAGACATGCCCTATAATCCCACCGAGGGGTTAACTGCACAGGTTCACCTCATTACTGACAAACGGCACACTGGGCACTGGCCCCTCCCCTGTCCAATGGCCATTGGTCACACTGCAGAGGCCAGAGCACAGTGCACACACAGGCCAGCTCTGCACACACTACGCAACCAAGAAGAGGCACATGACAAATTCCTAAAATTAAACTTTCTTCATGGGTGAATACTTGAGCCATGCAATTCCAAACTGACCGGTGGGTTATTTGGCCTCCTATCTAGGCTCCTTCTACCTAAAGTAATTTCAACAGCTCCCCAACCCTCCTTCACCCATGCCTGCCAACTGCCTGGGCCTAGCCAGCCTCTGCCTCAGACCATGTCTGCCAGGCTGTCTCTCTGTGCCTCCCTCCCACCTGCCATCATCCGATAGGGCAATGCTTATTACATAGTTCATCTGTTGATCCAATCAATCTGTGTTGCCAAGTATTGAAGTGACAGCAGTCCACAACAGCATGTTCAGAAGCAAGCAAATTTATGCAAAGATTCTGCTGCCCAATGTTTCAGTTGATGGTGATTAGGGTCCGGAAAATCCCAAACCGTTCGATTTTCTAAAGCGATTCCAGTTGGCACATGAAGTCCTCACACTGTTAGTGTAATATTATAGCAAATTGGCTCAATGTTACAGCAGCGCTGTAATGGAGATTTCTGAGAGCTGGGAAGTCATTTCTCCTGTTCAGTCACACAGAGCCACGTAGCACAGTTGTATGTGTGTAGAAGAAGTATTATAAATATACTTCTTTTTCATAATCACAGTGAAGAGAGGTTATGTCGAGATCTGTCAAGCTTGGCCTGAGGTTTGTCTTTCACAATGTGGAGAGAGAGAAAGAGAGAGTGAGAGAGAGAGATAGATAGATAGAGCGAGCGAGGGAGAGTGCGAGAGAGAGAGAGAGAGAGAGAGAGAGAGAGAGAGAGAGACTATAGCAACCACGCAAACCATGGCTCAGGCACATAAATCTTAACCATTTTCGACAGCAATCAAATGACTTCAAACGTGTGAAAATGCCCGAGGTGCTTCCCCTGTACTTTCAAATACAGAGTGAACCTACCCAGCGTCTGACAGAATCTTAAATATGCAGAATGAGTGTAACCTTTCTACCCCTATTAAGAATCCTGTCAGTTCACTGCCCTCAATTGCAGTACTCTAACAGCCCTGCCCCTTCCTCTCCTCACACCATCTCTCTACTCTGCCCCCCTTCTGAGCAAAAGCACAGCAAAGGTAGAAGAACCCAAGCTTCATTCCAGAGTTATGCCTTAAGCCAGAGCTGCCCAATGATGTTCCTGGAGATCGACCGTCCTGTAGGTTTTCACTCCAACCCTAATTTGGCGCACCTGATACTACTGATTAACAGCTCAATGACATCTCTATCTTGTGAATGAGGTGTTCTTTGTTCGAGTCGGAGTTCAAATTTACAGGGCGGGGTATCTTCAGGAACAGGATTGGGCAGAGCTGCCTTAAACCCTCATGCTGTGGCGAGGCGTGCCCTAAAGCTGAGAGGCGTTCCGGGTCCAGGAACGGGTCAGATCGGCGCAGCTGAGGCTGCAGCCTCCTCCACACTGAGAGCTGGACTGACCAACAGTGAGCACAAAGCCAGCAAGCAGCCCCATAGAACTCAGTCTGCATCCTCTCCTGTCCAATCTGTGAGCCCCACGCACCGACGATCACGGATTTCAGCACCGCGCCCCCCAGGGGCCTGCAGGGCCAGGTGGCGGGAAGCGGGCGGGCGGTCAGGCTCCAGTAAACAATGAAGATGGAGTCAGATGGCACGGGCGTGGCCCTTCAGAGGAC
This sequence comes from Ilyophis sp. 1 JC-2022, assembly GCA_022702515.1. Taxonomy (NCBI): domain Eukaryota; kingdom Metazoa; phylum Chordata; class Actinopteri; order Anguilliformes; family Synaphobranchidae; genus Ilyophis; species Ilyophis sp. 1 JC-2022. Next base: position 52,761,835 of record CM040395.1, on the reverse strand, counting down.
CCTACCAAGTTGGTGGGCTCTGACCCAGGGCGGGTCTAACCCAGAGATATAGAAGAATTTTCTAGACGGCTCGCTTGTTTATATTTTCTGAACCTCATGATTTTCCTAAAATCTAAATCTAATTTGCTCTATTGAGGCAATTCTTTTTAACTCGTTGCCTTTCCATCTCAAGCCTTTGTCACCTCGTTCAATTACCTTACACTTGCCTGAACCAATTCTCAGCTCTGGGAGATGGCAACAGCTGAAAAGGTCACTGGGCCTCGCTTGAAATTAATGTTTCTAAGCTCTTGTATTCATCCACTATATATGCAGAAATTGTGTATTCAAATTCAAATAACAGTCAGAGTAATTAATTACAGCTGATTAGTGGTCAATTTATTCTTACTTTACAAGGCCTCAAACCAATTGTTCAGCAAATAAACTGAAACGTTTGCCCAAAATTTGGTTCCAACAGCCAATTTAAAAAAGAAGAAATACCTTTAATTTTTACTTATTAGGGCCAGTGAAACTCCTCTGAAAGCTAAATTACAATCCCAATCAAACTCAATTAACCCCGACTAGCTAGAACAACGACGGGCACGCAGAATGGTTTCCAGGACAAATATTGACAAAACATCATTCAACTTTTCAGTAAATGTTTGCAAGTGTGTATTGTGTGTGTGTGTGAGTGTGTAACGTAGTGTGTGATGTGTGTGTGCATGTGTGTGTAAACAGAGTGGAATTTAGAGTTTCTTCTTAGACAGCTGGATGGATGGCGCGCTCCTGGCAGCCGACAGTGACTTGGCTGAGTTACTGTGTCGCACATGGAGGAGCGAGCGCATTCGCCAGGGAGACTCTGCAGGACGTATGCTATCACTGTGACAGATTGGTCAATTAACCTTGTCTCTCCCTCTCTCTGTCCCCCTTCTCTTTTCACTGTGCCCTTACTTCTGTCTGTGGTCTCTTGCTCCATCATTCTCTTTTTATATCCCTCTCTTCTCCTGCACTCTCTTTTGGCTACTCGCATCCTTCCCTCCGGTTTCTTTTCCTCTTTTCTTCTTCTGGTTTCTCTTGTCTTTCCACCGCTCCCACTCCTTCCTCTCATTATCCTTGTATCCATTCCTCTTCTCTTTCGTTTCTCCACCCCTGTTTGTACTCTGACTCCTCCCCCCCCCCCCCAGGTGTAACGCTCAGGACTACATGTGGCACAAGGGCTCCAGGTGCGAGGCGGTGATCACAGAGTTCCAGGTGATGTGCATCGCCATCGGAGCGGCCGCCCTCATGGTGCTGCTGCTCTTCATGATCACCGTCTTCTTCGCCAAGAAGCTGCACCTGCTCAAGACCGAGAACAGCAGGCTGCACAAGCGCAGGTGAGACGGGAGCCCGCGGCAAGGGGCGGGGCCACAGAGAGAGGAGAGGAGACAGAGAGAGAGAGAGAGAGAGAGAGAGAGAGAGAGTGTGAGTGTGAGTGTGAGTGAGTGTGTGTATGTGTGTGAGAGAGAGAGGAGAGAGACAGAGATAGTGAGAGAGTTTGTGTATGTGTGCGTGTGCATAAGAGACAGAGAGCGAGAGAGATAGTGAGTGTGTGTATATGTGCATGTTATATGTGAGAGAAGCCAACAGATAGTGAGATAGTGTGTATTTGTGTGTGTGTGCACGAGAGAGAGAGAGAGAAAGATCGAGAGAAAGTGAGAGAGAGAAAGAAAGAGAGAAGTACCATATGGAACATGCTGGAAGAGGGAAAGCAGATGCAGAAAAGAGAGATAGAAAAGGGTGAGGTGTGATAAGGAGTGGGGGAAACAGAAAAGACTGACGAAGGGAAATTGTGAGATAAAACTGTGAAGCAGAGGGATGGTTACTAGTGTGGAGAAAGAGAGAGCTGAAGTTCAGAATACTAAGAGAATAATCCAGATATGAGCATGCATGTCTGTGTAAGATAGTGAGTGTGTGTGTATGCCAGAGAGTGTAATATATTTGTATCTGTATTCTGTGTATGTATGGAATTGCATGTGTGTGTGTGTGTGTGTGTGTGTGTGTGTGTGTGTGTGCGCGCATGCGAGTGTGCCTATGTTGGGCGCTGTGCCCTTCTAAGCTGTCCTCCACATGGGTGTACAGATGCATAGAGATACAGGGTAACACTGTGTGTCGGTCTGGGAGAATCATTAATGTGGTTTTGCCCTGCCTTAAACTCACAGGACTGAAAGCTTTGGCCATTCCCAGAGGATCTGTGAGATTCTTTATTCTCTCTTGGCTTTGATGGAGCTCTGGGTAATCTCTTAGTGTCCTGGTGCTGAATTCAAATCATCAAATCTCATCCATCCTCTTTTTCATCCATCTCTCTCTCTCTCTCTCTCAGTTCATACACACTGCAAGGTCAGGGCTGTAGTTACCTGCAGCAGATGGAAGAGTGGGCGGCTGATGTATTCATGTTGAGCTTCATGCAGCCAATTCAGCACACACACACACACACACACAAACGCACAAAAATGTGTGCTGAGGATGCACAGAACTGTATGCATCTGGCCTGCATTGTGTTTTTATTCTCCTTCAAATACCCTCTTTCTTAGTCTCTCTCTTTGTCACGCTCTTTTTGGCTCTCTGAGCTGTCTATTCTTTTTTCTACCAACTTTTCCTCTTCCTGCTCTCTGTCCTGACTACTGTACACTATCTGTTATGTTCTCCACTACTCACACACCAACACACACACACACACACACACACACACACACACACACACACACACATCCCCGGGCTGCACAGCTGTATGTAGGTCAGCCCTCCCCGTACACTAAAACGCAGAGGCGCACACAGACACACACACACACACACACACACACACACACACACACACACACACACACACACACACACACACACACCCTGGCTTGCGCTGTCAGGCTGGCCTACTTTCAGCTGGACTGGGTGACATCACAGTTTTGAGAAACTGTGTGTTGGATCTGCAGCAGCCCTTTGTCAGCATAGCTCCATCCTCTGTGTGTTTTCTATTCGCACACACACACACACACACACACACAACCCCCCCCCCCCACACACACACATGTAGATGCAGACAGACTCAGTCCTCACTCTGATATTTTTATAGACACCATAAAGAAACTAATAGATTGTTATGGCCCAGCGCTACAGTCATTGGCACAAAAAGACACTTTTCCTTTGGTTTATGGGACCTTATGCTACAGATATAAACCAGACCCAACAAGTAAGCATTTGCTCGCATGCCCACACATAGGCACGCATATGCACACACCCACCAATACACACACACACACACACACACACACACACACACACACACACACACACACTCACACACAGCATCTCAGAATGCTTTAATATTTATTTAATGTGCAATGTGCATTTCAAGGTATTTGAACTTAATTAAAGCCATATGTATCCCAATGTATCTCACACCAGCCAGTCTCCTAAAGCCCTAATGTGGTTTCTCTAATGGGGAGGAGCCCTTTCTCCCGTCTCCATTCATCCATGACTAAGCCAGTGATTGGCCAGTGCACTCTCCTCTCATTAAGAAGGACTTTAGCCACTCACGCTGGCAATTGAACATGAAATAATAATATTGTAGCTAAATAGATTTCATTGGTCAGGTCTGTGTGAGGGAGAGGGCCAGGAGTGGGGTGGGAAAAGCTTTGTAGCCATGGTTACTGTGCAGGAGCCAAACCGGCAACATCGTTGCCTGCCTGCTGGAACCATGTTGGTTTTGGGCAGAATTTATATTTATATTTAAATATTTATATTAAAATTTTTGAATGAAAGCCAATGATGGAAAATGGAGTCTTCGTAGGTGCTTCAGGATTTGGCATTCTGAGATTCACCCTTTAGCAAAGAACTAATTATTATTCTGCTGTTCTCTCTCTCTCTGTTGTGGTGTCTCATGCTCTTTCCGTCCCCAAATATTCTTGCACCACCTTTCTTACCGCTCTTCTTTATTTTGTTGTTTTTACTTTTAATGGATCTTTCCATCAATTTCCCCTTTTTTTCACTCCCTCCATCCTCATTTTCACTCCTTTTATCATTTCTTCTTTTGGTCTTTCCCTCCACTACCTCCACCCCTTCTATCGATCTATATATCTATCTTTCTATTTATCCTCGTCTTTCTTCACTTCCTCTGTTATTACTTCATCTCATCTCTCCCAACTTTCTATTCAATCTTTGTATCTCTCCTTGCCTTCTTTCTTCCTATACTTCCCTCTCTGTCCCCTTTCTCATCTCTCTCTTGATCTCTCCTTCTCCCCTCTCTTTCTTTCCGCACTCCCTCGTCTTCACTCTCTTCATCCCCACTTTCCTCTCCTCTCCTCTCTCCCTCGCTCATTCGTCCAACTCACTCCGTTGATCTCTCCTCCGCTCCTCCAACCGCCTCCCCTCCTCTTTCTTCCCCCACGTTCCTCCCTCTCTCTCTCTTCCCCCACGTTCCTCCCTCTCTCTCTCTCTCCCTCCTCGCAGCAGTAAGTATCGGCCTCCTTCGGAGCAGCACAATGATAATTTCTCTCTGTCCACCATCGCTGAGGGCTCCCATCCAAACGTAAGGAAACTCTGCGACACCCCGCCTACCCTTCCTCATGCGCGTGCTTTGGCTTACTATGATAACATTATCTGTCAGGTAACGTGCCTCTCGTCTCTCTTTCCTTCCTCTGCATGGGCCCGAGTCTCCCTAGGGGCTCTCTCAGCCGGGCGGGGCCTGTACCCCGACAGGGCTCTCTGTCACCATAGCAATGACATTCCAGGGTCTGTCTCAACACAATGCCAGGGACGCTGGAAGAATACACAAGTGTCAAATGCATCTACACAGAAATCCCAAATATTTTTCATTGCAGTGACATGTCTACGACATGTACATTTGCACACACCAAAATATTAGCTTTTTTTTACAACCTATTTCCCCTTTCCTTGGCTACAGTTTAGAAATTTAAAAGTCAGTTGACTTTAAAGTGCATTATATATTAATAAGAAATAAATAGCTCTCGTTGTGACCTTTTACATTTTTGAAGTTGCGACTATTTGTTATTTAATTATATATTTGCTCTGCACCAATTCTAGCTACATGCACTGTATGCATAATTTCCAATAGTAACCGGCATGTATACTATTATGGTCCTTATGGATACAAAGAATAATGCAAAGGCATATATAAAGGACCCCTGCCCTTCTTTTTATTAAATAACCTCTGATTTGTTGGGGGGGGGGGGCAATTTTGACTATGGCAGGCCCATCCCAGAGAGAGCCCCAACTTTGCTCCTTTTTTAACCACCTCTTGCATCTGGTCCATCACTGCATGCTTAATGGACTCACATGCGCCCCTCCAATTGAGGGTGGCCATGCGAGGAACTGCGGCTTGTCGGTTTGCAATACTGCTATCTCTGTCAGTCTGTCTGTCGTCTGTCTGTCTGTCGGCTTCACACGTTTATCTTGGTACAGGGTTAGAAGTTGGGAATGTGGGGTGATCCGGTTGCACGGTTGTTGGGAGTAGACTGGGAACGATGGACATCACATCAATGCGCTACTGTGGGTGCCTGGTGGGTTCAAACGGTTAATCTTCCAGGCAGTAGGGATAAACCTCTGAGATACAATACCACAACCCTCCACAGGGGGCGCCAGACAGACCAGAGAGTAGATCTAACAGACAGCAGACAGCACCAGAGAGCAGCCTCTGTAGAACTAACACAGATGTAGATGTACCGTAGTTAATAGTTAAGTCCTATCAGGTCTGGTACTGGCTCTCCAGAACCCAGGTTTGCCTTAGTACACACTCACCATTAAACTTGCTGTGGCTTGAAAACGAACACAGCTGCTCAATACTAATGTCATTTGTGACCAAATGTTAATAATTATATAGAATAATGATCCAGACATTTTTATTGCTCTCACATCAGCCCCAATTTTTTGTCCAGTTTTGGGGCTTAAAAGACAATGCATTGTGAGGAATGAATTCTAGATTTAAAATGGTAATTCAATGTAACGGTTATTCATTTGTTTATGATAATAAGTTTGAATTTGGAAAAAAAAACATTCTGGTCATTGTAGCAGAGGAACACTCAAAGCAATCCTCAGGTTTTTAATTTCACCAAATCAAAGCTGGCCACTGTATAATGGGCGGAGGCAATTCCAGCATCGACCAGCAGGGGTCACTTTTGAGTACCAGACCTGAGTGGGAGTGTGAAGGAAATCTGAAATGTGCCAGGCAGGGGTGTGCAGACATGCTTATTTTAACCACGGAGGAATAAACAAACAGAGCGGCAATCGTTCCCATTGTGACATCTTGAGATGGTTGCCATGGTGATAGAACATTTCCAAAATCACAGAGCAACTTGCTTGCAGTCACAGTGCCCTGCGGTACCAGAGCAGGTCACTGACTGGGAACTAAAGCGGTGGGCTCTACCTTTCATTACATACACACACACGCACACACACATGCGTAGATACATACACACGCACACACATATACACACATTCTCCGAATCACCTCCCCCTGGATCTCTCTCTATGAAGATGTGTTGTTTTCTGAGAAGTGTAACCCTCTCCTGACCACTCCCCCCTCCCTCCCCCCGCCTCCTCCCAGAAAACCATGAACAGATACACGTGGGAGTGTAAGACCAAAGAGGAGCCCGACGGCGAGGTAAGCAGACCCACAAACGAGCCCCTCAAACCCGGAGCGGCTCTGCTCCACTCATTGTGCTGTAACCCTGGAGACCCGCGGCCAACCCTCTCGAACCCGCGCGGCTGTTTTTTCCCATCGCGCCATGACCTTGTCAGTCGACCTTAACAGTGTGACTCCTGACCGCTCAGTAACCCCGCCCTCTCATTGCGCTCTGGCCCAGTCAGTCACCGGGGCACTGACTGACACACTTCCCTCCCACTGCACTGGAGAGAGCGTTAATCCCAGCACGGGGTATTGCTGTGGTCCATTTCAGGTTTTTGGGTTGTTCAGTCTAGCAGAATCTTTTTTGAGTACCACTACAAAAATACAACAGATTACTGTCTCAGCTAACTTCAACTGGAGTTTAAATAATTGTGGTTGTAGTAGTTAATCAAGTACAAAAATGGCCTTCCTTAGAATGTGCAGACGCATTAGTGGATAAGAAAGAGATGCTCAGCAAGACCTCTTTAGATTCACTGTAAGCTCAATGCATTCCCCCCTTATGTGGCCCTTTCGCCATCAAGAGCCATTTTACTTTTTAGTCTTAAGCCAGAGGGACCTTTTTTCTGGTGGTCAGGTGCTTGACTTTCAATGTCAACTGAAAGAGGAGCCGCCAACCGAACATCGAGAGACGCGCTGTAAGTGTCTAAATTAAAAGCGGCTAAAGGAGCCAGAAGACCCTTTACAGCTGCGCGCATCGGGCGGTTTTCCAGCCGCGATGATTTCCGTGTTTCTGAGTCACCCGCTCCCCTTAAGAAATCGCTCGTGCTGATTGGCAGAGATCGATACGGCACCGGCGGTGTAATGAAAAAAACAAACCGCGCTCGACACTTCCCCCGGTCCCCACGACCTTCGCGCGCGCCCTTGGCCGGGAAGCAGTCGATATCAGATGCGGCTCGACGCGCCGTTTTTCTGCCCCGGTTTGATTAATGCGCTGCTCATATGCGCATATGGGATGGGTCAATATCACACTGCTTAAGAGCAGCTTATTTCACAGTGCATGTATACATAATCTCTGCTGCGTGGTTTATGGGAATCGTTCTTCTTCTTGCGCACTTAGATTTTAAGAGTTTTTAAGGCATCCAGGGCCGTTCGTTCAGGCCATAAAAACACAGAAAGAGTTTGGTTGTAACTTCTGCTCAGACCTTAAATGGACCACGCATCTGTGACTACATGTTGACCATATCTATACAAAGGATTCCGCTGCAGTATTTATAAAACCTGTATTGTACACTTTAGTTAACAGTAGCGATACTCATGTTTGCATGTTTAGGCAGATGCCACCTTTAGCTTCAAGGCTTCGAAAGTGTAATTTTACTCTCTGTGAGAAACTCACATTCGCGCACCTGCCCCCATCTCTCCAGCCGTGGATTTGAGGAAGGTGCTGTGTTGCGGTCAATGTGGTCTAACCACCAGAGACCAGGCTCAGTGAAAGACACAGCGCTGTCCTTTCTCACTTCCAGAGCCCCCGGCCCCTCCATCTTTACCCCCCCCCAACGTCTCAGAACCTCAGTGCCAAGCTCAGCTTCACGCTCTTAGACACCTGACCCAACTCAATCCCTCTTAAAACATGCCAGGGTGTGACAGCATTCTACTCTTCAATCTGATGTCCCCATTGTGCAGTGTACTATATATTACGCTATCTGTACCCTACTGTGACACTACCAGAAACCTGTTCTGAAATTATAGCTTTATATATAAAATGTATTATATTTTATACTTGTTTGGCTGGCACCTTTATCGAGAGTAACTCACAAAGCTTATATTTTCCATTTCTTCTGTGTGCAAGGAAAACTGTTTACTTAAGCAATTCTGGATGTGTGCATTGCTCAAGGGTATGCTATAAACCCCAGCCGAAGCCCCCAAAACACTGCGGCATACTCGCAGTCTAGTGACACATGAACAATGGGTGTCCAGTCCACTTAAGGAGGACTGTAAATCTCTAGGGCACCTCACACAGTACACAGAGCGCATGTTTCATTTGATTTCCCACAAAACACTAAAGGAATAAACAATCCTCTTCGAAAACTCCCTCCGGCAAGCGATGGACGGTGGGTATCTTTCCGGCGGTTTAAGGAACGCTGTTTCCTCATGTTTTTACACATCGACCTTTGTCTGACAAGACAGATAGGAAAATGAGCTTGTCCCTGGCAAATTTTGGACATTTATGCATTGATGCATTGATTTCAGTTGGTGCATAAATGCGAGCTCCGTACATGAACTGGGCGTGGTGTATTCACTGAGCGACTGCTGAGCTGTCATAAAGTCATACATTTTCTTCGTTCAATGTCAAAAGGATGCACATATTTGTGGTGTCCCTGTGGTGCCCCCTCAATGCCACTGTCCCCCTGAAATAAAGACCAGTAACACTGTATTCAGAACGAGCTGAAACGCAAATTTTCCAGTTTCATGCCGATGGAAGAAGAGAAGCTCCGTGTCCCATAAGCCCGGAGGTCGGATGCGTCCACATCCTGCCTGAAGTCACAATCTGACTGCAGCTGAATGGGTAAATTTGCTCCCACCCATCTCCTTCCCCCTGGAGAAATAACGCATTAAACTCAATAGCGGGCGAACTCACAGAATCATGTCCCGCTGTGAGTAGATCCTCCTGAGATTAGTTTACTTTTCGGATGTGCGAGCCTGCGAACGGCTCGAAGCGGAGATGAGCGGGGAATGAATGCGCTCGACATTATTCGCAATTATCATCTTCTTGTGCACAATGCAGAACACAAGGAGATTCCGCTTAGCTGAATGCAAAGATATAAGAGGTTTTATGGCTTTTAAATGGAACGTGGAAAGAAATGGTTTTGATTCAGAAGTGAATCGGTCTCGATGATGTAATTGCTTTCTTTACAACAGGCGCGGTGTACTGAAATGAAATGCTTCAGCCCCATTACGGCTCTAACCCGGGGTGCGTACGATTAGTAATTACAGCAAAGCTCATTTGTGCCCTGCTGGAATCGCAATGAACGGATGTTCTTTATGGATGTAAAGATGTGCGCGCATCTCCTACTGTGACACTATTGGGTTGCCCAGACAACGGGGGGGGGGAGGGTCTGCGGTCGGTGCAGGGGCCGGTTTGAGGAGGAGGGGCTGTACAGGGATATGGCGTCTGTGTCTGTATTTTGGGCGGGGCTGTGCATGTTCGCATGTGTGTGTTTCTGGGGTGACGGGATACAGGGCGGTCCCTTTGTGCAGCGCTTGCTCCTCTTCTGTCCTACCCCCAAATCCACCCCCCACCCCCTCCCTCTGGTGTGCTCAGATCACATCCAACTGGGTCACAGACCACCCAAGTAACAAATGGACCGTTCTACAGAAATCTCTGGGGACCCGCATGCCTTGTAACTTAACAGGGCACTCTAGGTTTACAAGAGCACTAGAACATTTTTACTAAAGACAGCCTCCACTTTGGGATTTTAATTCCCGAGTGGCGCTCTCATCTCTTCTCACGTTAATTAATCTTAAGTAAGATCCTCCAGGCATTGTCAGAGGCTCTGTGCCCCAACAGACCGGCTTGGTTGTATATCGTGCGTTGCGCTGCTTGCTTGAATCAGATCTCTTGGCTGTTTCCTTTTTTTCCGCTCCTGGCATTGCACACGGAGTGGCGCCTGGCTTGGCTAGCAGCACGCACAGTACCTCTGAAGAACTCTATAAGCCAATGGGGTGATGTCACTGTGATCGCAGCCACAGAGACCCTCTGGCTTTAGGGCCAAATGCTGAGAGGAACGGTAATTGGTCCATGCCCCACGGCCCAGCCAATAGTGTGCACCCATCACTGCTGATGTCAACTGCACTCTTCCCAACACCTACTGCTGAAATGGCTGATCCTTGCTCAGAGTGCAAGTCCCTGAAATGTGGCCCAAAAATGCTAATGTTCACTGTAAAATAAATTTTTATCAGACTCAAATTAAAAAGTACAGCAAGGTGACGGATGAATTACACGTTTTGAGGTCTTATTAGGCTTGTAGTCATTTTCATGCTAAATGACACTGAAAGCAAATTCTTAAAAAGTGTTCACGTGTACACGTCTGTTCCAGTGACATTTGAGATTTGCAAATCGATTGAAGGGGTAGAAACTTTCAAATTGTTTATACGCTTTATTTTCTAATGCTTCAGCGCGTAAACAGAAATACGGGTATAAAGTTGTAAAATCTTAGAGACATACAAACAAGTCTTGATAACACCTTAAAATTAGACACAAAAACAGAAAAAGAGGTGTTTACAGGCTGTGCCGTGTGGAGATGAGAAAGCTTGTGACAGAGGAAAGTTGTCGTCATGGGGCTAACGGGGGGCGGGGCATGTTGTTCCACAGGACGACCCTAACTCCCAGAACAAGCTGGAGGACCCCGTGAAGGCTCCCCCGCCCAAGGAGGACGAGCCCCTCAACATCCAAAACTCGCTCACCCCCAAACACGAGAACAACCACATGGCCAGCGAGGAGAACTCCTCGGAGGTAAACTCGCTGCAGAACAACATGATGTAACACCGCGACCCACCACACGCAGGCGCCACCGTGTCGTCATCCCCCTGCTGCTGCTGCCACGTCACGTCACGTCACGTCACTCCAGAAACTCGACAACCGCCGGCCACCCCGATCCCGCCCCTCCCCCCTTCCCTTTGCCGATGTCTCCCGACTCCTGCAGCTCATTCCCAAAAGCTTGCCCTGTCCTACTGAATACTGGCATGCGTTGGTGTATTTTGTACAAATGGAAAAAAACAAAAGATTTATGGACAAAAAATAAAATGTTATAAAAAAGAAACAAAAAGTGAACATAAACGCCTGAGAGGTTTCAGTGTTTGTTTCAGTCAGTTTGTATCAATATATGAAACAAAAATGCTTGGATTGATTTACATATATATATATATATATTTATATATATATATATATATACACAAAAACACAATGTGTCTTCAATTTAATTGATGTGATTTCTAATCCTTTGATGTATTTGAGGTTTTTTTTGTACTTTTTTGGGAATACAAAGGAAAACAAAAAAATATCAGACAGTTGTTGAAATAAAACTTTTTAACATTAAAGGCCTTGTCCCCGTGTGTTCCTGAGCTAGGCTAGCCCTCACCCTCTCTCTGTCTCATGCTTGTTTCTCTGCGATTGTGCATGGCTTTGACACTCCCCTGAACAGCGCGCTCAAAACATTACACAAGATGTATCCTTTTATTCATGACTCTAGTGTCTTCATAAGCTTTTGGTCCATCCTCGATATATGATTTTGTAATATAAAATAAATATCGCTGATGTGAATTGGCATTAAACTGACACCCTTGCTTAACTGCAATGTAAGTAAACAGAAATGCAGTTCAGATATATTTGTACGTCTTTCTAAATGCGCAATGTTTAAATGGGAGTGTGGTTAGGTTGCTATTTGAGTGAATAAAACATTTAACTTGTCACTTATTTTTATGACTGGACACTGAGTAGCCAGCACCATGGACAGCTCCACGTTGCCTTGACCAGACAGCCCAGTGCTGGACGTATCACCTGCAGCAGATTATTACTGACCAGCATTTCCTCACCTCTAACATGCCTAATATGCACAGTCTCTCCTTTACACACCTTGTATTTACATGGATCAATATTGCGCTGGACTAACGTAGAGTAGCTGACACTCAGGATGTGTGGATGGGTTATTGGAATGAGTGTAGAGTAAGCTAGATGAGCCTTCTAGACAGCTGCCCAAATCATTATAAAGATTATGTCCTGCACACACCTGTCATTCCCTACAATTAACATAGTTTCCCTCACAAATATGTCTGCCCTGCTTGATTTCTCTTTGGCACGATGTCCAGAATTATTCCCTCACAAAAATGGTCGTCGCTTAAAGCGCAACCAAGGGTGTTTTTTGAAAACTGATTTGGTGGTTTAAATTTCCATTATCATTTAATACATTTTACATATTTAATATGTAAATATGATAATAACTCAGGGTGTGTATAATTAAGCACATATCGAAGCCACGCCCCTTACAAGGCTGATTCATAAATGCTTGTTAGTCCAGAAGGACCCTAGCATGTCTTTAACTGTCTTTAATTAGGATTTAATTTACATTTAAACAGATCTAAGAACCCTTATTGATTATGTTTTTATCTTGTTCTGTGGTTTCTGTGGGTAAGGGGATGGATGAATGAAAACACATTGCAACTGTAACACCCCTCAATCAGTGCGCCCCTCCACTAAATATCCTATGATCAAACTTCTGACTCTTGCTACTCCTCCCAGCAGCGGCCAGTCTCCACACATGCACGCTCCTGGCATATGTCCCAGTCTGAGCTCCTTCCGACGTTACGGATTCACACATACACGCAGACCCCAGTCAACCAATCGTCAGGCACTGTTTGCTCACACATCAGAATAAAAGGGGGAAACGTTAATGTACAGTTCAGCATCTATGTTTCCTTTAACATGTATTTATTCTGAATTATTTGAATGTCAATATAATTATGACTCCAAAAAAGTTATATTTTATTTATGGCCTCATTTTAAAGCTTTTCTTATTTTTTGCGAGTCGTTAAAAGGAAATTACGAAACAGGCAACACTTCTGAATTGTGAAATAATTGTAGGTATGCATTAACTCCCCATTCCCAACAAAACAGAAAAGCAAACAAAAAACAAAAATGTAACACGCATGCATAGGCCACTGCGTTAAAAATGATAGCATAGCCTGCATAGTCTGGTGCATATGTAAATTTAACTTGAAAACATAGGAGGCTTGGTATCACCAAATAGTAGCCTATACTACTTTCCCACATATTGGTGCCGCACCAAAGTAAATTCTCTTTTGTGGAAAGTGTGGATGTTTTGTGTTTTTTTTAGGTAGCCTATGACTGCAGCATTATAATGTAAATGTTGCGAATGACTGCCACATTCAATCCCAGTAGCCTCGTCGACACACACAAACTCATGCAATTCCGCCCACTTATTAAAAATGGTCTCCTGCACTCCCATGAATGATACTGCCTCCAATCGATAATCTCTACAAAAGGCCCAGCGGCTACAATAATTCTTGCGATCTACAGGTAGGTGAAATGGATTGACTATACAACCCTGACAGAAGTTGTAATGTTTGTACTGTGCAACATAATTCTTTCTCTCTCCCTCCCGCAGACTTGCACACCCATGCTCCTAACATATACTTGAATAAGCCAATAGCCAAATTGTTTTAGACTAGTAGGACAGTTTTTTTTAGATGTCTTCTTAATATGTTAAGAATTCACTTTCAATGTGACCAAGCATCAGGGTCGGACTGGCCATCTGGAATACCGGGAGTTTTTCCGGTGGGCCGATGGACAATTTGGGCCGATGCAACTCAAAAAATATATAGGCATATATATCAGTGGCGGCTGCTGACCAAAATTTGGTATCATGGTATTTAAACTACATGGTTGTTCCCAGAATGACCCGTTAAACATCGGAACACATCAACACTGAGCATGTGCACAGACTCGCACCAATATGCTGAAGCATGTCCCCGTCCCCTCCCCCTCCCTGGTCCGCGATCGCATTCCACCCCCAGCCAACAGTCTGCGATCATAATCCCCCTTGTCTGAAATCGAATGGCCAGTCAACGCGCTTGACCACTTTTCAAGGCAAATATATCAACGTATAATTCTATATAGATCACTCCATCTCCTGTTTATTCTGTTTAAACTGTGTAATTATGATGGTTAAAAGAGGAATATTTACAGTTGGACAGCATCTATCTCAAATCTCCAGAAAGGTGATGTTTTATAAACATGAGGCACTATTTCCCTCATCCTTCATGGGTTCACTGTAAATGTTACATGGCGTGAGTGTGAAGAGACAGTAGAAACTGTGGCATGAGAACATACCTTTACACCTGCTGAACTAACGCTCAAAGGACATAAACAACGCTCCCAGCTCGCATGGCGCACAGCTCGCGGCGCATGGCGCAAATCGCGCAGTGCAAAACATATGTCGCACCGCCCACACAATGTTCACTGTACTGAAAAAGCAACAGGAGAGAGGAATATCAATTATTTATTATAATATTATCAATAATTAAAATGTGCCATGGATCAGGAATGGACTGAGAGACAGAGAAAAGAGCCGATTCTATTTGAGCTGAAAAGACTGAATATTCCTAACACATGGGGCACTAGCCGACATGCTGTTCGGACTCACCCCAACAAGGCCATGAACATGTACCTCCTACGTGTGGCTACTTGTCCATCAGAGCCACTCAACCCCGACATGTCCGTCACAGCCACTCAACCCCGACATTGTATCTATAGATGGGTGAAAAATGAAAGGAAAAACCCCTACAGTGAGAGGATCTGTGGCTCTGTTATGCTGTGGGGGGCATTTTTCTGGCATGGTTTGGGTCCACTTGTCTCCTTAGAGGGAATATCTTTAGGAAGAATGGTGTTCCATCTCTCCAGTAGAGTTCAGAGTCCAGTAGACTAGAACCTATGCTGGACTAGAATCTAGGTAGACTCTATAGGTAGAATCTATACAAAAGTGAATTGAAGCTGTTCTGGTGGTTTGTGTTGACCCAACACCTTACTAAGACACTTTATGTTGGTCCTTTTGGACCAAAGACATTTGGTGTCTTCTAATCCGAAAGTGCATCAGGTACTGTATATAGTACAGTAAGCAAGGGAAAATGCTTTTACTACAACGTTTTTTACAAATATACGTGAACATGATTTTCTTAGCGTGTATAAACGGTGCATCTTATGCATTTTACAGTCTGTGGGTGCGGCGACAAGATCGATCGGAAGTCAAAATATACGGGATTTTCTTAAAGCTGTAGTTCATAATTTTACACTAACAAAAATACTGTAATTGAGATGGATACGTTTCAACCACTAGGGGCAAAGTTTATACCGTTCATGCATTATCATCATTAGTTAGCTACCAAACACATTACATTAGTACACAAAAAGAAGTGATATCTCACCAAAAAATATGTTTTCAATGTAAAAAAAAAAAAGCCAAGTTACTTATGCATAGCCTACAAAGCACTGTCTGTAAGTTTTTAATTCCAACTTGCAACAACTAGGCCTGCCTTTAAAAGTATTGATATCAAAATGCAGCCAAGTTACAACTAACAATATTGCCTATTGTAGCTCACACTAATTAAACTAGCTCTATTCCAAAGCAATGCTATCCAAACTTTCCTAAATTATTTAATGCAGAGGCCCCTCTATTTGTTCCAGAGAGGACTGCCTGTGATTTGTGAGTGATTGCTGCCAGTGCCATGATCTCCTTTCAGCCAGCCTCCTAAGAGCAAAACACTCTCCTCATTAGTGAATACTCTCAACTAACTATCATACATATATTTTACTCAAGACTTCAGAACATGAAGGGATATTGTTCAAAAAAAGTGGTGGTATTAAGGGCTGGTGTGTTTGTGTGTGCCTTGACGGGGCAGGGGCGGTGGAGTGTCTGTAGGCTGGTTGTGGTGGGCCAGTCTGGGTCAAAAGGTCCAGGGCCATTTTTTAGTCCCAGTCTGTCCCTGCCTAGCATCAAACTGAACACAACCTAAAGCCACGTGAATGTGTCCTCATCACCCATGTATCTCCATGCCTGGTATTCTCCTGTGTCTTTATTATAATTATGTACTGTGCAGGGACCAGATCATGTGTCGGCATAGAAACAACAATCTGCGGATTTGGGGAACAAATTACAGTTTATTTCAAGGAACAAGGAAAGCAGCCTATTTAAAATAACTAATTATATATTTTTTTACATATATTTTTTATTATTATATTGTCGCATGAAACGGAGCTTGAATTTTTTTCACGGATGCTTGAACTGCAATCTGGGTCAATAAACAGGAGATGCTGTTGTCTTCTGTATCTCTGCACTATAAATAAACTTTACAAGAAAGACCGTCTTTCCCTGTAGAGGTTCTTCACTTCTTCCTACAGCCCTGGATGTGGCAAAAAATTAAATAAATATCTCAAGTGTATAACTTAATTGGTACCACTTTATTTTGAGTGTCCAATGTTGACACTCAACTTGAATATCAACTGAATATCAAAGAGAGTTGAGATACAGCAAACAGTCAGTTTATACTTTACAAAGTGTCAATAGAGTGTTTCTTGACACGAGTGTTGAGTGTCAATACAGTGTTTCTTGACACTCACCTGTCTGTGGAGTTTGTGGACGATCACCTGACATGCAATTGACTTTAAATGAACACTAAGATGGCATCTCGGTGCAGTGTGTTTTTGAGTTTCGGTAGAGACGAGGAAAGATTATTCTCTAGGGTGACATTGGTGAACATCAAAACCGTTTTGCAGAATTACCAAACCATTTGACTGTGATACCTACGTAAGTGTGACTTCATTCTCTTTTGTCATATTCTCTTGAACTGCACCAGTGTTTAGCTGTAAAACACACTATCAATTGTTGTGTTTGACTACATTATTTCAACTTTCATTTATTGGAAAACTGTATTTCCAGACACATATGTTCAGGGCAGGGGCAATACTGTACTTCTGAAACATAAGGCAGGCTGAAACCATGCTGAAAAAAATACCAATATGTGTTTTTTTCATTTCTGTTAATCATGCACTACCCCCAGCTCCCAACACAGACACACACACACACACACACACATACACTTCAGGGGCGGATTTTGAAGCCTCTAATTTAAATCCATTTCCATAATAGAATTTATGAAACCCTGTTGGGTGCCATGGTAACTGCCAGCGCTGAAAAGAACAAACAAATGTTCGTGAGCAGCAGGAAGTGTGATGGCTTGGCTCTGGAGCATATGTTTGAGCTAACGCCGGGAACACCGTTCACATCCTCAAAATGCTCCTGACTCTTCTGCACTGTTTGTCACTAATTCACCTTTGTTACCTGTGTAATCTCTGTTGATGCTGCAGCTCATTGAACCAGAAAACCAAAACAACACGTAAGCAGTTGAGGAAGGAAGATTTGCCTCCCTGCCACTGACATTGAGCGACATCTTCAATCGTAGGCGTTGTTCGGTTTCTATGGTTGTTCACGACAGCCTCTGTGAAGAAAAAAATGGTGTTAAATATCCATTTTTTATTTCTTCTATCTAACATCACCATCAGCACATCCCCCCATTTTAGAGCACACCTACTCTCTGCTTGGGCTTATGAATCTTAATGAGTCACTGCCAAACTACCATGATGCGTGCCCAGCAGTAGAAATGCTGCCCTGACTACAGGGTACAGCTGTTCTACAGCTGTTCCCAAAACTGGCTGTTCATCATCACCATCTAATAATATCTAATAACGATATTAACGCCACCTACATCACTGCAGTCTCCATAAGCCATAGGCAATGCATTGCTGAATGGATCACTGCATTGTGTGGGTTGCAGTGGGGAGAGGGAGGGACAAAGCAAATAGTTTTGTGCCTGTAGTCATGAAGCATTTCAGAATAGGAGTGCAGATCTAGGATCAGCTTTCCTCTGTCCATCTCCTAACCTTATCACCATTAGCTGAAAGGCGAAGCGGATTCTAGATCAGTCAACCAACTCTGAGAAACTTGAGTGAATACGAACCTCGGAATCAGGCACTGAGGGTAGCATCATGTGTGTCAATGCAATGTTGGGTGCTACTTGACACTGGTGTCATGGTCAAGCAAGGTATGGCACTTCATCTAGAGAGCTCCAGTACAAAATTTGGGAATTTAAACAGGAATAGTCACCGTGAGAGCCGTGTAGAAGAGGGGGGAGAGAGCTGTCTTTTGTCCAGGGGCCTGGGGTTACCGTGCTAGAGCTTGGCCTCAGATTGGTTTTAATGATTGGCTGCTCATGCGGTTCGGCTGAGCTGGTGGAGGGCCCTTTAAACAGGGCCCTGCGAGGCGCTCTCTCACCTCTGAACCCCTCTCTGTACCCCGCTTTGAAATGAGTGTGTGAAGGGCTCCTCACTCCTCCCTGTGAGGACACACCAGGCCCTCACCTCGCTACTCTCACACTCAAACCCCACCCACCTCTCGCTCCCCATGTCTCTTTCTCTCTCTCCGAGAGCTCTCGTCAAGCTCAGCCATCGTCATGGCAACCCTTCCCGATGCGAGGTAAAGAGAGACCAGATTTTATCTTGCAAAAATACAAAATCGTTCATATGTGCAGTATCTCTCTGGAATATATATGAAATGATGCACGTGCACCAAACATGTACACATAATTTAATTGTGATATTGGCTTGTAAAGACACAGATCTCATATTAAATGCCGACACATTTATTGTTTATCAGGTATGTGCCTCAGTGCATAATTAAATGTCATATTGTAATGCCTCTCATAAGTAGACTGTATGACTGACAGGACGCTAATGCTGTGCCTGTAGGTCATGTAATTCAATGCTAAGTTATCTCCAGTTACTTTCCTATTACTTACAGGTACAGCTAACAAACACAAAAACCTTTATTGACTCTATATGTATAAACAGTTTTTATTATTTTTATTTTCTATAGGTTGACTGAGGATTTTGGAGGATAGCACAATCCTAGTCTGCCTGAATAGTTTCTGTTGTTGCCAATGGCTGGAGAGGTGGTTTGAGGTCATTGTGCAGTTTGTGATGTGATACTCATGCTTAGACCTGACATGATGAAATTATATGTAAAAACAGGTAATTGAGTATGATGGCAGATGATTGGTTACAGTGTCCAGGACCAATTGTGTTTGTGTGTGTCACTGACAGGGCGGGGTCACCATCGACCTAGAGCTGCTTCTCCCCAAAGAGGCTAAGATGAGGCCCCACTCCAGCCCAGCCCTCCACTACAATGTCTTCCTCTACAAACTGCCCAAGTCTCCAGAGCTAGTCAGGGCGCGGAGTCAGTCCAGAGACCGGGAGCAGCGCCCCCAGCCTCCGCCGTCCCCGCGCTCCGGCTACAGCCCCGTCAGCACTCGCTCCCTGCCCCCTCTGCCCACCAGGAGGCATGGGGCACGAGTGGGAAAACCGTGTACCCCCTGACCCGGGCATACACATGCAACCCGGGCACACACATTACCGCCCAATCCGGCCACAAACACGATCATCTGACTGGGACACAGTTACACACTGACGGCCACACCCTGGAACTCCAACTGACACGTTTATGGACATTCTAATCGACTGTCATACAGCAAGTATCAGATATACTGTTTTACACACTGGCTGGCACTGAATGAGCTGGTAAACATGGCCCAGTGTTGGCCTCATGTTCATTTTTATCTGAACAAACCTTGCCAAAAGGGCCAATAAAAATGTTCATGGCCCAGCAAGCCATCCTAGTTGGCCTTTAGTGTGGTATGCGTTTTGGCAAACATCACTTGTCTAATTTCTGGGCAAATGTAAGAAACCAATCTCTTGCCAGTGAAGGCTATTGACTGATAGTCACATGCTTGATAATTTTAGGACTGTTCCAACTGTGTGCCAGTGCTGATAGAGATACTATTGAGGAAATTTAGTGTGACATTACTTGACCAACACTGCCTGCTGTGTTGATTACAGATGACTTTAAAGATTAAAGACCATTCATTACAGCACAATCCAATGTGCCAGAGTTGGCCTCCAATTGTGACTTTTTCACACCGGATCCACCAATAATCCAACACTGGACCAACTAGGACATGTTTCCAGGGGACTGGCATTCTTACACACTGACTTACTCTGACTGACACACTGACTGACTGAAATACTCTTATGCATTAACTGAGGGCACCGGGAGACTGGTACAATGCATTTTACCGACTTACACTCGCATTCTGGCGCAATAATACAGTCACTGTATATGCAACTTTTAAATCTATGCTATACCAATAATTATACCTGTTACCTGCACCACTTTAACGTGCCATGGAACATGCTGGAAGTGGAACTTTCATGTGACTGGCAATGGTACACTGTGGCTCGTTCAGTAAAACGATTTCTCTGACTGACCAACTGGGATATTTTAACTCAACACCCGAGGATTTGGCCTGGGGGAAACCAATAAGACTAATTGTTCTCTGTGATGTGTATCGACAGACAAATGTAGCACTCCACCACCCCATGACATTCCGGGACACGCTGTGACATACTTATGCTCACTGATACACGCAGTGAGCGTGCAAGTTAGGTCCTGCTATACCGGACACTGACACTCACACGGACTAAAACACAACTGCATCAGAACAGCCCTGCCATAGACACAGAGCTTCTGTGTCCTCTAAACCCCTGTCCATTTTGAGTATGATGTGGAGTGCGCGTGATGTCTATAACTCCTTCTGATTCCAAATAAATGCAAAAAAGATACAAATCATAGGCACTTTTAGACTCCTGTTGTTTTTGTTCTTTAGCCTGGGGGATAAAATGGAACAAGAGGTGAGTTCAGGAAAATTAAATAGTTTAGCCTCTTTATGAGAGGGGGGAGAGAGAGGGGGGTGGGCGTAGGTGGTTTAACAAAGGAAAGCAGGAAGGGGGAAGGGTGTAGAAAGAGCTGCGTGAGAGTGGGCAAATTTTTTGGTTGGTAGACAGAGATAAACTGAGAGAGGCTGAAAAAGTGTAAAATGGAGGAAAGGTGGGTGGGAGGGGGGGGGGGGTGCATGGGAGGGAAATAGACGAGAGCTCAGATCTGTAGTTGTCATCATAACGACAGGTAAAAAAATCCTCTTATAGGAACATATAATAATGCTTTCTGTCATTATCTCTGAATGACAGAAAGCAGATGACATTCACGGACACGTCATGCCGTGTGACTAGAGCATGGAGCCAACATATTTACCAGATTAAATGAATGAAAAGGATATAAATGGGAATGCTATAATGGTCTAATACAGAATAGAGGAGATTGGGGGTTGATACTTATTTCCCATGAGTCTGTGCGGGTCGGGCAGAGTGATTCACGGAGGCCATGGTTGGCAGAACACGGCGGTCATAGAAACGAGAAATGCACAACGATTGGAGGAGAGGATGGAGGTCACGAGCGGCCGTGTGACCCAGATACACAGAGATGCGTGTGCACGGGGGGAGAGGAGGGAGGAGTGCTGGACCATCGGAAATCCAGTTCCCCACACATGCAGGGGAGGAGGAGGGAGGGGGAAGGGGGGCGGCTGGCACATCACACCGTTCCGGGAGAGAGCTTTGCTGAGCAAGGTGACGTAACGCATCTGGGAGGAATCAGCTGCGATGGCGGCGCGCTGGAGAGAAAATAGGTCACAGGATGCATTTGCATTTGCCGTGAATTGCAAGAACACGATTACGTGCACAGCTTTGAAAAAACAAGGCTTCTCCGCACACAATGCAAATATTCACCATTTAATAATGTACCGTGCAAAAAAACTATCACCAAACAGCAAGAGAAAAAGACTGAAAAAACACCAACAAATTACAACACATGATGATTTATTCTTCCTCCAGAAATGCACATTTGCTTCCCACGCAAAGCTGCTGTGATACATGTGCAATGGTGTGAATTGACAAGACACCTGTTACCCACACATTAGGCAGCATGTGAATCTCAATGCAGGACTGCAAAAGGCCAATTCCCCTAAGACAGCAAACACATCAGATGATCCGTGCTGCTTTCTTTTACAATTACAGAGATCCTCAATGTCACAATAAATGTGGCATTTGGGGTTTAAACATCTCCAAAGCTCCTCCCCTCCACCCCCCGCAGACACATGACCTCTGACCCCTGACCCCCTGCCCTCTGCCCCCTGCCTCTGTGTCCCCTCTATGAGTGACTGATGGTACCAGGCCAGCAGGCCTCTGTGCAGTGAAAGGTCCACTCTGCTACTGGGCTGTGCAGGTCTTTGTTACGCTGGGATTAAATTACCACGCTCCATTAGCTAGCGCTAGACACAAAAACCCGAGAGAGCTGGGCAGGGCAAAAGACACACACACTCTGCATCACCAGGAGAACCCCATTGGGGATGGACACCCTCCTTACCCCAGATTTCCCCCAAAAAGAAACCTACCCTGCCTGCATACTTAGGGCCTGATTTACTAAGACCTTTAGCATGTGAAAAACCTTTTAGCACACGCAAAACCAACACAACCATTGATTGGTGCAAAACAAATAGCATGACCAATCATTGATCATGTTATTGGTTTTCTTAGTAAATCAGGCCGTTAAAGCACAATGTGGAGACGGGGCCAGATGACTTGCTGATACTAAAGAGGAAACATACTTAAAATGATCCCTAACATTAAACCTGAGACAACCCAAATTCACAGATAATGCACTTCAGCTGGAACACATTCAAGTAGGCTACTTGCCAAACAAATCCAATTGAATATTTACAGGACAAATAAAAAGAAATGTTGATCAGAGTGGTCTATCTTAAATTTAGGTCAAAAAGCAATGTACCTTTCGGGATGAGAACACACAGCAGGTCCAATGTGCCCCCTAGTGGAGTAGTGGTTATATAGAGCCAACTGTGTGCAGTACTTTTATATGTGTTGGGTTTTATTTTACATAAATATTAGGTATGTGTTAGGGACGGGATGGAAACTAGATCATTCTAAAGGCATGCTGCATGATTTGAGTAGAGCATTTAGCATATATTTCTTTACAAAACCAGCAATCACAAGATGTGACAGTCACACACCAGCCTGACGTTAATATAGTCATATAATAGGCCATATTTCTTTTTGGCCAATATGTGAAGACGTTTTAAAATTCAAATGGACACATATTCAGCAGCCTACCTGCAGTATATGAAAGGAAGCACATGAGTTATTCGAAGAAGAAAGCCACATAAAAAGGCTGAAATGACTCATTGTGTAAATAGAGAGAAACTGGAGAGGAGATATCTGCCGGCTGAGTTTAGGCCCCCTCAGCGTTTCACAGGGTCCCTTTTGTGTGTCAGACTCCTTTCACTTTTCCAGAAAGTTCTTTTCATGTCATTCACATACCCCCCCCCCCCCCCCACATACTGCAGTCCACACATTCAACCTCAGTCCTTTATGTGTTCACCAAGCACTGCAGCTGAACCCAAAGGAATGGCCTTTAGCTACAATGCCCCCCCCCCCCCCCCCCTCCACCCCCCTCTCTCTCTTGGTTTCACTATTCTCAATTCATTACCATAAATGCAGCTCTTTCTACATACTAAACTCAAATATGTTGTGATAAATCAAACACATTAAATGATTGAAGAGAGGAATATTACATTAAAATATTCATAATTCATAGTCTGCAAATGAGATCATTTCTTTTTTTTGTAAAGTTATGGTTTAATCATTTTGTTAAATAACTCCATCGTTAAAAAACGCTCCTAATCACTGCTGCAAATGTGCTAAGAAGGTAGAAAATGGTACGAGTTTAAAGTAACCATTGTTCTCAGCAGGGATCTTTCTTAAATTGCCTATATCCTATGGCTCTTATATCCATTCAAAAGTAACTAATTATCAAAGCAGTTCTGGTGATTTAGTACAGAGGAGATATGCAGAATGTGTTTTAAAAGCCTCCTTACTTCAGGGTGGTAAAAGAGGCGCTGTGAATTAATAAAGATATATATTATGTAAAGGCAGAATGAACTGGCAACTGCTGTAACTATGGCATTCTAACAGTGAATATTAGTCTGTTTGTGGGATTACTTATGGTTATGGTTTCCTACACCAAAAATATACACTATCTTGGCCTTCTGGTATGGAGCCTAATCTATTGCACTTAGTCAGGTTATAGAAAAATATTATATCAAATGTGGGTTGACATTGGTATTTAATATGTTATAGCCTTTTTATGTAACAACATATTAAGTAACATTAGTGGAGTTTTGAACTTGCATAACACAAAATTAGCAGAATAATGGATTATAGGGTAAAATAGGGTAGAGTTTCTTATTGCCGGAGAACCGTGTCTAAAAAACATTTTCTGATTTTGATGGCTATACCTTCCAGTCATAATGCACATAATAGCATTAAGGTCATGTGAATCATTTTCTTCATCATCATCATCACCATCATCATCACAGTTATCATCATCATTAGCAGCTTGATATGTTGATAAGGCATTAATGATGTAACTGGTCACATGTGGATATGGCTTTAATACTGTAACCATTTATTTGTGATTTATTTGTGATTTCTCGGTCAGACCATCACGGCGTCTTGCTATGCTTCTAGTGTGAAAATTCTAGTGTGAAAATGCAACACTACAAATATGATTTTATACACCTGAGTACCTCAGACTATATCCAGATATGAATATGCACTTATGAAAAGTGTGATGATAACTTTTACCCTCATCCAAATATAGTTTTATTTTGAGAACATTGTCATTTTTAACTTGCCACATTTTTAAATGTAAAATAATTCGGTATATGACGTAATTTCCACTTAAGGTGGCAAATTTACAGTAAGAATTAGATAGCACTTATGGTGCAGTTATGAATGCTTAATAAATGCACCAGGCGATCCAACAGAAATAAATATCTTAAATAATGAATGTATGAAGCTGGGGTCTCCCGACTAAAATGATTGAGATAGAGAGACAACCCTACTTTTAACCTGCTGGCCAGCACTAAACCCACTGCTATGGCATGCAGACTGGTACATTAAGAGTTTGTCAATTAAACATATTTCCTCTGTAAAAAAACCCTTGGAGATGAATAACTTGTTATCCTCCGCTCATGCACATAAGAGCAGTTCTTTAAATGGCCATTGGATGGTAGCAATGGTCTATGTTTGCTATGACACCAGAACAGGCCAGCAGGAGCATTCCTTTCATTCACTGCTACGTTAAAAAACCATCACTAAAGAAAGAATAATGCAGTCAGGAAAATTTGAAGCTTAAACAGATGAGCATTCTTTTAATGCTGCAAAAAAACATAAATTTGACCCGCTCTACGAAAATGAGTCTGATGTGGAGCAAAAAAATTCAATTAAAATTTAAATTTTTTTTTTTTTTCCACATCAGACTCATTTTTGTAGAGTGGGTCACAAATGATTGTTATGAGTATGCTGTATATGCATGTTTTGTTTTGAATTCACTTGAGCATGCAACTCTAAAATCTACTGATGAGCATTGGCTGATTAGTTGATTGTTTATTTGTCAAAAGGCTAAGACTTCAAAATCTAGAACGTTCTGATTGCAATATAACAAGAACCAGCTGAGGGCCATTAATTCCCATCAGATTATTGTCCAACTAGAGACAATACAGTATCTTTGATATTATCACTGTAGCGGAAACCTTTCCCCTTCCTCCCCCATCAACTCTCTGTATCCAAGAATGTCAAGGGGACTCACAGGAGTTAAAAACGTGACACGTGATCCATCTCCTACAGAACCTCTACCGACAACATGAATGATCAAAGCAAGACCACAGTGTTCACATGTTTAACCGCTGTTCTGATCTACCACGGGCAGTGACTGGACTCTATCCAGCTCGCTTGAGGGCTGACCTGTATGGTACAGCTCTGCATAATGCATACAGCCGTAAAGGTTTGGTCGAGAAGGGCAGGTAACATTCAAAGATGTCATCTGTGCAACTTTGTGAAGCTTCTCCGAGGTGACTAAAATTCTGATAATAATGCGTCTTTTTTTATCTTTGACATTATCCAGATATGTGTACCTGTATTGGAATATTGAAAGTGCAAGACCTACAGTCCAAAATCCAGCAAACAAATAAGGCCTGGGTTCTAGGCAGTGCCAAGCTGTCATGCGATGCCACGTCTCAGATGTGTAGGCCCTTGGCATTGAGCTTGGCACGGCCTCGCTTGGGACCCTGATGCCTCCCATGATGCCACACTGCACAGAGTGCTCTGGCAGGAATACGGGCACACCGCTGCGTTTGGCCCTCTTCCTCACTGCCAGATGTGACCTTTTCTGTTTGTCTCATTTTAGGATTAATTTCTTTCTTCTATGAGTGAAAAATGTTACAAGTTTAGCTCAGCTAGGGACTCCCACGCTCCAACCATTCAGGGTTACTGCCTTTTAGTCACAGCCATACGTGTTGCTCGTACAAAAAAGACTAACAATTGAATGGCTTGTAGCAAACATTGTTTACATTCAGTAGATGTTTGCTTTTCTTCATCTTGAAATAAAAAAAATATTGTCAGTAATGGCGTGTGCTGTGGCTATGGACAGCACCTAAGAAACAGTCAAACTTTGGATTCGTTGAGCTGATTGAAGGACAGCATGCTCTTCACATTCAGATTGCAGCCGTCTCATATGTCATGAGTGTTTATCTTCTGTGACATTCAGAATTCAATACCTCTCAGCTGGAGACCAAATACGCTTCAGGACTTTAATACTCTTTTCATTCGTAACAGTTGTGTCCCGAGATGTTCACCCTGCTCTAACTTGCCACGGTTTTCATACATCCGCCAATATGCTTACCGATTGAGTATTATTAGAATACAACTGGCGGCCAGACACTGAAAAAAACCCTTAATAAATACCTTTATGAGTTGCATTTAAATAGTGACTTTCCTCTCATGGCAGGATCCCAAAATGTTTACGCACTGAAGGGGAGAACCTCACCTTAACCACCAGAAATGAGGACAGTAGCATTTACCTGGGTGATGCATAGCAGCCATTTTGTAGAAGTAACTCAGCATATAACAGCTGAAATGGAGAGTGGGTGACATATTAGGCCAGTTAAATTGTCCAATGGCTAATGCTGACAAATATGAGGGACATTGGAAATTTTGCCCAGACATGGAAACTATAACCACATCTGAAAGTCAGCAGCTTCTTCTGGTTTGTTGCTGATGAAATTTGGGTGCCTAGTTTAAGAACCATTAGGTTGTGGGTTTGAGAATAGTCAAGGCCGCGGTCTAAGTGGTTAGTGCGGTTTATTGGGTTTTTATTAATGCGGTTTATTTTAAGATCCTGAACTTGAGATCTGGAGGTGGTATATTCAAACTGCAGATATCTTGATGAATTTTCAATTTGTTCTTTCACGTTCGGAAATGTAGTTCTTTTCAATTTCCTTTGAGCTTTAAAAATATCCAGTCGCATTGTGCTGGCACTGTTTGTGACAAGTAATCTTTTCTCCTTTCCATTTTTGGAGTCCAGATGGCAATTCCGTTTACATACTGTGACCTTTTGGTTGGCTGAATATCCCAGACAGCAAGAAATAAAAGAGGACACCAGGTAGTCAGCTGCAGCACTGCCGTGATCAACCTCATTATTAATGGAAGGTCACACACCTGCTTTGGAGCTCCGGAACGCCGTCTCAGTGGAACGTGTTAACATTGGTGAGAGAGGCTGACAGGTCACTTTTATTTATCATCCTACATTTTCTTTTCTCACATTATATATTAAAGGGACCTGAGGTTTTTCACTTCCTGAGGTTTTTAATAATTATTTCAGCGTGTTTTTGATTGGTCAAGGCAGTTTATTTGTGCGATGAAGGATATTTTAGATCTGAACAGACGTTTATGATGAAATTCATGCAGCTTTAAAATGGCTGGTGTAGGGGTAGCCGTTGCAAAGCTTGACGTGTAGTTGAAGTGTATTTTCTTCAGCAAGAAAAATACACTTCAAGTAAGAGGTAACTCCAAAGCAGCAGACAGCTACAGTGACATTATGTTTCCAAAGGTTGCACATATGAACCGATTTTAAAGCATCAATTCACAATTAATTCACATTAATATAGTTTTTTATATCATGCCGGTTTTCTTTTCCTTGACTGCTGCGGTCTCGGTTGCACGCACCATAGGAAATTGTTCCAAGTGAAAATAAGATTAAACATAATTGCTTGAAGTGTAATTGGGTAATAACACAAACACACGTACAGCCTCTGGAGGCAGAACTTTACTGTAGAAGCTGCTTTGGAGGTACCTGAGGTGTATCTCTTTGCTTACTGAGGTGGTGCTGTAGCCTTGAGCAAAGTCCTTAAATTGAATTGCTTTAGTAAGTTATCCAACTGAATAAATTGATTAGTATGTAAAAAATAAGAAAGAAAATAATAATCTGTGCACATTGCTCTGGATAAGAGCCTCTTCTAATTGGCAAAAATGTAATGTAATTAAGAATGAAACAAAAAACATATATGGGGGTACTTCCTGGTCAGTACTGAGAACCCATGGCTAAAGCAAGAGAACAGTAGGGTTCTCATGAATGGTTTCAGACCTTTTAGTCAAGTGCCTAGCCTCCTGAAGACCCCTGCTTCAAAATAATGTGATACACACGACATATGTCTGTTGCTGCTTGGTGCTCATAAAAAGTTGCCTTTTTATGAAAACAGTTTATGAGGTCAGCTGGACCATATTCTCCTGCTGAGTATATTATATTAAAGAGAGTGTTTTGTAAAAAGTTGCAGGCTGGCGTAAAGCAATGTCTTTTCCCAGCTCCCCACAGGTCCCGGCTGCAAGGTCCACGAGGTTGTTAAGAATTACCAAAATGCTTCAATGTCTCGCCATCCCCGTCGGCGGTTGCAGTTAGTCTCCTGAGAAACACAGTTCAAGCCAGGTTGACCCTACTCTCTGTAATTATAGGTGAGACATAGTTTCAGAATTTTACATTGAAAACATAATATAATTCTTATAATGCCATCAGACTGTATACCACTGTGGGGGAACCAAATTGCTACGACGCATTAGCTAGCCTCAGCAGCGCTAATATTAAATTCTTAAACCAGAGTGCCCCTTTATATATGGCTTAATTTCAACGTTAATGCACCCTTAGCACATATCATGTCAACTTACACCGAAGGGCTTTGGAGTCGTTGTAGAAAATGCTGACTTCTCTCTCAAGGTGCTTACAGTTCACATTGACTCTGCACCATCCCACTGTCTCTGCCATCTGTCAAGGTCCTACATTGACCATAATAAGGACTCGAGACACTATATTGGGTGGATGTGACATTGATAAAGGAGTAAAGCGGAAAGGAGTTTAGCCAACTCTGTGGAAGAGCAGGGAAGCGTAAATAACGCGTCTGGCTTTGAGCGGTTCAGTTATAAAAAGTCTCCGGTCCAGGTACCGGTGCTGGTAACTCCAAGGATTTAGGGTGAGGCCCTACTGTTGTGCCCTAACGCAAGGTACTTAACCTTTTTAATAAATATCCAGCTGTATCAATTAACTGTTTGTTATATTTAATAAACGTTTCTCTGTATAAGAGGCAAGGCAAAGCATCCGCTCAGTGGCTAATCTGCAATGTAATGATGTTCTTCTATAGCCAGGAGAGAACACATGTAGTTTGCCAAAATGGAAAATAAATTCAGTTAAACAGCCATTCCAATCCCATTAACTTCTATTAATCTCACTGCTTGTATTGTAATGCCAACTGACCTCATCAACAAGATGTGGAGGCTTGGGCTGTTTTCTTATGGCATTCAGTTTTGGGTGCCTTCATTAATACCTTATTACATATTGTATCTTGTTTAAAAGTTTCACCTGAGTTTGTACTGACTTACATGTAACTGGGAGGCAGGTCACGTTTTAGAAATTAAATATAAACTTCAGCCAGAGAGAGATTTTCGCGATACTTTACTGTCCGTGTTGAGCGACTGTGGGGAGGGGTGCAATGGGGAAGATTGTTTCATTAGAATTTTTGAACTGTAATCCCCAAATGAAAGAAAAATTAATAAGTTAGAAAAGTTGAAAGAAGTAATTAGCGATCCACTTCACAAAGGACCACCTCTGGAGGTTTTGGAGGAGAGGTAGGCAGTGCAAGAGACAGCCTGGATGTAAGAGGAAAAAAATGAGGCGGGAGTGTGGAAAGATAGCATTTGCATAGGAGGACGGAGGTACATTATAAATGTCAACAATAATGACGATTAGGGTGGCCACATGTCCCAGATTCCATGGAACGCCCCCACATTTTGACCTTTTGTCAAAATACCCTGTCAAAATCGTCCAGACAATGTCCCTCGTTTTGTTTAAAAAAAGTAATAACACTTATTTAGAAACCATGATAAAAACAAACATATAATTTTTACACTGTAGCTAATTCTTTGAGGAGTAGGCCTGCAGCTGTGCGTGTATGTTCTGAAAAAGATGGCCCCCGTACATCTACAGTGTGCTCTGAACATTCGAATCCCCATTCACACAGCGAGTGAATCGGTTGCCCAGAAGTCCGTTCATTTTCTACGAAGCTGAGCGACCTGAACTGGGCAAATGAGCAAAGAAAATTGCCCCATAAATGTTGCCCGCAGTTTATTTTTTCATGGTCATCGCACAAAAGAGCCAACCAGAGTTCTGCGCTTCCTATTTCTCCAACGGATATGATACCATTTCCTGAATAATTGTTTCACCCCACTTTACTCATTGCAGCAATGGTGGATCAACCATAAGTATACCTATGGTCTAAGACTACCCTGTGCTGTTTTATCTATCTATCTATCTATCTATCTATCTATCTATCTATCTATCTAGTGAGATAGCTGGCTAGCTAGCTAGCGAGAAAGACAGATATATCGCTAGCTAGCTATCAGTGTCATGACATAACTCAAAAAAATAGGCCATATGGCAAATATGTCTTTGATATATTGTGTAGTGCTGTTGTTTCTCTTCATCAAAAACTTGAGTGATCCAGCGACCAAGTCACTTGCTGTGTGGTAACAGACGTTATTCCAACTGTTTCAAATGTGTTTCAACATTCCAACAAGACACAGATCATTTCCAAATAGCTCAGACCTAATTCAAATGTGATCTTATGACTGTATATTGTAAAATCATCTTGTTTCAAAGGTGGTGTCCCTAATGATGAGTACTACGCGTGTATTTGTGCATCTGTCTGTCTGCAGCCTACATGTCCCCAAGAGGGATTTCTAGTCTTGAAGAAAAAGAGAAGACCCTCATATGAGCAGTGGAAACAGGAGTAGAGAACTACTCAGCAGGAACAGAAACAGTGGGAATTTCTCCGCCATAAATATTTATGGATGCTAATATGCTCTTGTGGAGGGTGGTGCATGCTGCGTATCAGCAGGCGGGACCCACAGGGCTCCTCTCTGGCTTGTGATGCCAGTTCTCCCTGCAGTTATTCCCGGATTAGGCCAGTTCGCTGTGCCACCGAGAAACGGAGCGCACGCGCTCAATTATTCATGACAGGATTTTCAATTATTGATGACTTTTTATTGCTTTAATAGCTTTGGCACCTTGATAAGATAAGCGATAATATTTTGGATTGGACATCAAAAGGATTCATTGGCTTCATACAAACAGCGCAAAGAGTGGAACTTTTCCAGGGAGGAACAAGCTGCTATACCAGCATTACAGCAGGCAAATAACAGTTTCAAATCTGACTTTACGTTTTTACTATTATTATAACCCTCAGAAAAACACCATATAAACACAGTGTCCACAAAATTGGTGCAATTGACCACTGTGCCGTGTCACATTAATAATGTAACATTTGAAACGTGCTGTGCCTTAAAGTGTGCATTCCATTGTGCATTTCATGTGACTGTATAGCCGTAGATGGGAATTAGAATGATAGGTTCACAGGTGTGGGAGACATCAGGCTGAAACAGCGAGTGGCATCTCTGCTATTACTGTCCGGCACTGAGAGGAGCGACACCCTGGTGCCTTGCCTTCAGTTTCCATGCGTGATGTGAAATGATCTCAGTTAACGCATTTTTGATGCATCAGATGGGTTTTTTATGTCCCCATGGTCCTCTGCATTCTGACTCCTGAGGGTGTGGGGTCTGAAAAGCTGAATTGGAGTGAAACCTGCTGGGATATGAGTTTGAGAGATGCCCTATCAGAGCAGAAACGGGTGACAGTGGAAAGCAAACAAGCAACAAATCATGCATTTGAACTAATAAACATAACATATGAATACACACAAATGGTTAAAAACAAAGGCAAACTAAACAAAACAGACAAAACAAAGATTTGGGATGGGGCTTATTCTGGGAAAATTGTGGATTGTAATGACTTGACAGAAATTCTACAGTTTGGAGCTGGTTCAGCTAGCCAGGGCACACACAGGCACGCACGCACACACACACACGCACGCACTAGCCTCAAACTAGACATCAAAAGTTGACTTTTATCTTTTAAATTTGATCTATTCCTCTAAAACTATATCTGCATGGCCACAAAAACCAGAAAGAACAGTTCAAAATGCTATATCTGTGTTCAATGTAAAAAAAAAAAATAATAATATCTGACCTTAGGATGACGAATTTGAATTAAAGTTGGGAAGAAGTCTTTGAAGAGTCAATAAGAAGTGGCCAGCATTGAAAATGTGAGATGAAACAAAGTAAAACACCCTCTACAACTCTACACCCTCAACACTTTCACAATATTTCAAGGTGACATTTATGACAATGTTATTATGTTACTGCAGCTTCACAGCAGCAGCAATTAATAAGCTGGGAGAGCTGACTGTACAGTGCAACTGTGCCACTAATGACCGGAATATTCTTTCAGGAAGCAGAACACGAGGAGTAAAGCCATAATACATCCTCAGCCCAGCCCCTGGGCATGAGTATGGGTGCATGCTTTAACACAGTAATAATTACGAATTAAAATCAATAGATTCAAGGTGCTCTGTAGGTTATACTGTCTTGATATCCCATAGCCCACAACTTGCCGCTGTATGTCAACTTGCCTTATTTGTTATTGCCTTATTTTTAATGACCTATTTATTTTTTTTACTTTTACAGTCATTTGAAACAGAAGACATTGTTTATTTGAACAATGCAGAGTAAACCACACCTGAAGCGCCTTACACAAAGTAACAGTGCTCGTACTATTGCCTCAGACACTGAAAATAGCACTCTGTCACAGAAACGTGATGGCCTATTACGGCAACGGTAGTGAAGCTCCGCAATAGGCAGGGTGTCCCATTCCCAAAATCAACAGAAAGCTTGGATAAGACCACCGGATGTGAAATACAGAAAGGTAAACACATTTCCCCAGCTTTAGTGGAAGAGTAAACCTATAATAAAGTGCTCTAGTATTTTTTTTCATTCAATGTGTTTAGAATTACGAATTATGCCCATAATACTGAATTTCACTTGTCGTTAAACAGGGGTAGATGCAAGGTTACTTCAATGTTAATGTTGCTTTGATGGCTGCATTGCAGACATTTTAAGCATAAGCATTTTTTAAATATAAAAACAATTGCGTAACGTTTCATATAAAAAGCAGTGTGAGTTCTGGATCTAGGCTAGAATCTCAATTGCTACTCTAGTTAAGAACTGTAGGCTACAGCTCAGGTTAGGAGTGCCAAGCTGGATCGTCATTGACAATCTCACCCTCACAGTCATAGATCAACAACCAGGTTCAATTCTCATGGTGGTGAATGTCCTCCCAAAACCATGCCCTCTGACATGAATGTGAGCAGTCAGCTCTGAGAAGAGAATACATTTTGAGCACTTAGACTGGTGAAGCATTTGCAGTTATGAAATACACATACGCAATTGACTGGAGCTGAAGTTACGTGTGTCTGTGTCAGCTTTGGTATTTTATCAATACAGCACAAGTGGTACGAGGACTGTCATTACTCAAAAAGGAGGTGGTGTGAATACATGCGCCAACCAGAACGCCTTGACCGTAACTCAAATTCAAAATGTATGAATCGCCTATACAGTGCCCTTCAAATTTACTGGCCTTATTGAAATTATTATGTCTTTTTCAACAAAAGCATCCTTCTCTGACACCAAAGCCACCGGTAGTGTGCATGGCCAAAAAATGTATTTTTTGTGAAAAAAATATAGCTCATTACCTGTGTTGCTTATTTTATACACCCTTCTTTCCTCATCTTTATCGATAGTGGCAATAATACCGGAGGGCAGTGTACAGTCTGTTTGCAGAACAAACGTGTCATGGTTTTTGGCAGCCCTGCTTTAGTTCTGCGGTCGTTTTCTCGTTTTACGCCGTTTGGTCACTCCATCGGATTTTCCGCCCTCCGTTCCGGTAATTTTTTTTCGCACTGCAATTATCCCTCGCACCTGTGTTTAGTTTCCTTCTGCTTTATATAGCTCAGTGTTTCCGTCTTCCGGCGCTTCTGCCTTGTCAATGGTTCTTGACTTGAAGCCGGTAAAGGTATAGGATTTGGCGACTACTTCTCTTCAATATCATTCAAGATACGTGGGACTTGCCTTAACTGCTCTCGAGCCTTTAGTTTCATAGGTTTACCTCGTTTGCACTTGGTTTCCCCGTATTGGGTTTTTACTGTTCTCTCCGAGACAGTTCTTTTGTTCCTATTTGTTTTAGTTGCTTCTTGTTTCTGCTCTCTCTAGTTGAGAGTGAAAGGTAACTAATTCATTTCCAGTTTGCTTTTGTTTTCACTCGTGTTTCAAGTTTATTCGCCCGCTTATCTAGGGTTGATTTTTTTCGGCGTTGCCGGGAGTTTTGTCCCATCTTTATTTTCTTAAGAGGAATAACTTTTTGATTCCTTCTCAGTCGCATCTGGTCTTCCAGGTTCTGATTCCACCTATGAGTGAATGGAGTAACCTCCACCATTTTGTGGATTAAAGGCTGGCTGCTAAACTCTCTGGAGAAACGTCATGTTCCAGATTAAGAAAAGCAAGTAAGTGTTGAAAGGCAACCTGTCAGACATCCCTTGTGAGCAGAGATCATTGGTGTCACAGGGAAGCTCTGATTTTAGCTCTAATCTCAAAACTGACCCATGCCAATATACATATGGCCCATACAATATTGACATTTTGGAAACACACGGAATTACAATAGAGAAAGGTATGGTAACTATATGGTACCTATAAAATATACGTAGAAAGATATGCATTGCAGTGCAAGTGTAGACATTCATACGAATGAATATGAATTTTGACATTTTCTTCACATATATACTGTGTCACAGCTTCGTTCTCAGAGTATGCATTTGCTGAGCGGCTGAGAGCCGTGACCGTGACCGAGACAAAAAGCCCTTCTGTGTTTTCTCTTTCAGTTTATTCCTCCATAAGACCTTACGCAAGTGACAAGGACAAACATAATCACCTTCAGACTGCCTGCAGTGTGTTTCTGTTGCTCAAACTGAATGCTTATTTGTTGTTCGAAGGGCAAAGGTCACTGGGATGTTTCACCTTTGCACCATTATAGTGAGCCGTATCACAGCACAAACAAAAGGTTTCAAAGACTTATAGACTGTTATCGTGCCCTATTTATTGCCGTAGTAACATGCATGAGTTCAGAAATAGCACAGTGACTGACGTGACCTTCTTCCCACAGTTATAGTTTTTGCCATTCCAGTCGTTCTTCTTCTTGTCATCATGTTTTAGGACTCCTCTAGATGCTACACATTTATGAATGTGTATGCATTACTATTGAATGCAGAAGCACATCGCATACCTCCACTGTTTGCTTCATATGATTTAATGCCCTTACACTTAAAGATAATGCAAATTTTTTATTATCTCATTATTTAACATCAAATTGCACATCATACAGCACATTGTCATATCAAATGGCGAAACGACTTGCGGTGATGTTCAGCAAAGTGTTTTTCCTCTTCCTGTGCTTTGCCACTTAATATCTAAATTGGCAACATGCTGTTACACGTTTGTGCGCCACATCCAATGTGTGAATAGTTAACTTATTATTGGGATGTAATGGGTTGGTGATAAAGGCAGTTGATATGTAATGCCATGGCAAGCATGGGTACTCAGTGCAACACTTATTTTTTTGCTGATAAAAATTTATACATTTTACAATGAAGAAAATCAATATTCTGTGTCAAAATGCAATCTAAAAAAAAACACACACAGGATAGCCAGTATCTTATTTTATTTGAGTCGGGGCTTAACTAGTCAGGAGCATGTATTAGCATAGTGGGGCATTACAGTGATGGTCTTCAATGTGGAAAATACAGGTCATGACCAATAGCATATTTTAGAGAGCTTAAAGTGTTTTTTGCTGACTAACTATTTTTGTTTGTGGATGTCATTCAGAAGTGAGACTTTTCTAACCTTTCCTTTTTCTTGTGAGATTTTATGACAATTTTAAAGCAATCGTAGCCCCGTCATTTATTAATATTTAGCAAAATATGATTTTGTCTAGCTATTTATGTGTAATTATACTGAACGTTATCTTTCTATTTCACATACAATTATGCTGAATTTAGTCATACTTTATTTACCTACATTCCTTTATCATGTATCATAAATGACTGTTAGAGACACTAATTAAATCAGTTTGAAAGTGATCCTGTTACGTGCTGATTTGCTTTTTTACTGCGAGCCACCCAATAAGCGTTACACAAGGTATACCTGTATCACACTTAAAAATATCAATTGACTGTGTGGCTGTACACATAAAATCCACTGCCATAATTTTTTTTCTGGTAGGTAAAAGGAGGTTTTCAGTCTGTGCTGCTGATTCACGGTAACACCTGAATCTGGTTCATGGTCCAGCAGGTAGCCTATACCTGAATCTGGTTCATGGTCCAGCAGGTAGCCTATACCTGAATCTGGTTCATGGTCCAGTAGGTAGCCTATACCTGAATCTGGTTCATGGTCCAGCAGGTAGCCTATACCTGAATCTGGTTCATGGTCCAGCAGGTAGCTTATACCTGAATCTGGTTCATGGTCCAGTAGGTAGGCTATACCTGAATCTGGTTCATGGTCCAGTAGGTAGCCTATACCTGAATCTGGTTCATGGTCCAGTAGGTAGCCTATACCTGAATCTGGTTCATGGTCCAGCAGGTAGCCTATACCTGAATCTGGTTCATGGCCCAGCAGGTAGCCTATACCTGAATCTAGTTCATGGTCCAGCAGGTAGCCTATACCTGAATCTGGTTCATGGTCCAGCAGGTAGCCTATACCTGAATCTGGTTCATGGTCCAGCAGGTAGCCTACACCTGCATCTGGTTCATGGTCCAGCAGGTAGCCTGCTGTGGGCACTTAAAGGTCATAATTCTTGGTTGTCTCAATAAGCAAATAATAAAAATAAACATTTCTAATTTTCTGTGCTATTTTTAACATTTACAGCTCTTCAAATTCCCAGAAAGACTATGGATCATAACAAATACAGGTACCCTATATATTATCTCAATGTAATAATCCATGAATCACTACAGTAAAATGTTCATTAAACATGCATACCACATACTCTTTTCTTTCACAACATACCAACAACAACTTTGAATTTTCCTGAATCATCAGAAAGCACACAGTAAGTTGCATTGTATATGATTTTCCATAAGACCACTGGTTTGTGGAATAATGACTATGATGTCTAGCTGCAGGGTTCAATTTAATTATAATTAATTTATTTCAAAATTTTCACAGGTTTGGGGCAGTGCCTATTCGCATAGGTCGCTCCAATCCACAAGCAGTTATTACTTTGCATTCTAAAGAAACTCGGTAATTACAACTGAGGCTGTTGTCTCATTACAGGATAAGATTATATGTGCTTGGTATTCATCAGGAGGAGCTATGGTTTATGTCAATGTGTATCTGACAGGTTTTTTTTATAAAGCCCCAAAAAGTAATTATCTTGGAAACTTCTACAGTCCAGAGACCCCGTTTTCTTTGAAATAATGCAGGTGGCATATTCCCTTTGTGACTCATGGAGAGAAAGACAACAAAAAAAAGCTTGTTCATTTTCTGCTCTATTTCACCTGTCAAAATAGAATGATAGTCCAGGTGGGTGGAGACGTAGTTGTGGAGGTGAGAATTGACAAAATCGACATTGTAACAAAATTAAACCTACAGAAAAATCGATACCACAGTAGGTAGCCTAAACATCAATCTTAAAAATGCTCAAATAAAAACATAAAAAGAGTGACATACCTATTTAATAAATGTCACAGTGTGAAAAAACTCCCACAGTGACAACCAGCAATCATTCTATCCTCAAGGGACCTTTCATTCACAATGGCTGTGTCTCTGCAACACAGTACACCAGAGCAAGATGGTCTTTGTCAATAGTCATATTACTATTTTATGAAACACAGATAATGGCAATATAATCTCCAGACAGTATACATAGTATTAACTCTTGTTCCTTTCTCCCAAAGCTGGAGCTATCTGTGAGGCAGTGGGGTGGAAAGAAAGGAACTTGAGTGTCATCATTACAGTATTCCATAATAGTGGAATAACAAATCCAAGTGATTGAAAATGAAAGGTAAATTATAAAAGGTCCAAGTAGTGATACCTGGGGAACTCCTGCTAAAGAATAGAAATGTGTGGAACAGACAGAGCCTCATTGAATGACATGGTAAGAATGAGAGTCAAGTATTAAAACTCTCTCAGAGTGCCTGATATTCTTGCCTCTGCCAGGTTGGAGAGTTAGGACTTGCTACTCTGTATCAACAACTGCATAGATCCTGGAGAATGATAACAGAAGGAGGTTACCTTTTCATATGAAGTGGACGTCCTCAGCTAGTGATCACCACCATCACTGTGGAAAAAGCAGCTGTGAAACAGATTGACTTCAGAACATTTACAAAATAATGAAAGCATTCAAATTTAACTTTTATTGTTTAACCACAAGATTGTCTGACCACATAAGCACAAGTGTATTCAGGTGATATTCCAAGCTTACCATTTACCAAAATAAGAGACTAAATTGTCAATACACTGTATTTGACTCAACCATGACATGCTGGAAATCAGTGGGATGTGGAATACTAAACACTTTATATTTCATCCATGAGAATGGATGGCATACAGACAATTATCAGTTTTACTTCTCAGTATTTCACCCATACATGTATTACAATACAAACAGGATGGAGTACCTTCTGAAAAATACCTATTACCTAATCTGCTGCAGCCAGCTGGTGGCCATTATGGGATGTGAAATGCAAATGACACTGCACTACGGCAATAGTGGGTGGCAGTGATTCTAGCTCAAACTCCTCCAGCTAAGAAACAGGGTAAACAAGACCAGGCTTGATAAGTGTTTGAATAGAAAAACTCTTGGGAAAATTAGGTTGAGGCCTATATTCACAGGTTGGTGTTGGCTGAAGTGAGTCACGTGGCCTTCATTGTAAAATTATTTGAGACTATTGAAAAGAATGAAAGATTCAATCATAACTTCAATATACAGAACAAAACTGCCTTGGCAATGGTTCTGAAATTGTCCTATTGAATGTAGGTTCCAGGATACAAATTACATTTTCATCTAAAATCTAAGTGTCAAGAGCCATGTTCTTATCACCACAACACAGACTGCACAAGAAACATTCCATCCACCCTATCTGCACTGAAAGCGGGCACATTCAAGTAGTTTTGCCTTTGTGAATAGCAATTTGTTCCAGCAGTTTTTTATCCTTGAATACATTCAATTGAGACTTCTACAGCAGATGAACTGTAGGTAGTTTTTTTGTCAAGTAATAATAATGACTATTAATGTATTCTGATTTTATCCAGAACAACCTACAATGAGGGCATGATTCATGAAAGTGCATACCCTAAGAGAATAGCCTACCATTTTGAAATATCAAATAAATAGTTTCTACTGCGCAAACACCAGCACCTGGCAACCTTTACCAGAAGGTTTTCCACTGCTATCTCAACTGGCTATTAAACTTGTTGCTGTACTACATATGGTAGTCATCTTGAATTTATTTTTTGAGCTAAAGAAAGATTTTCAGAGGAGATTTAGTATGCAACACTCTGTTAAGCACGTTTTCCCGGTTGATAACTCTTGGGCTATCAGAGGACAAGTCCTGCTTGCAATGCCTCCATCTAGCGGGAGTTTGAGTTTGGGTCCAATCGCAGAAATGCAAGGGGGGGAATGACTTGAGGGGAATGACTCCCACCACTCTTGGCTGAGACTTATTTTGCACTTTCCCACAGAGGAACAGCTGTGCCCCGGATGGGGGTTTGGAAGGTTTACCGGGCACCATGGGGTCTTGGAGTCAAACTCCAGCAGAGAGGCACAGATACCTACTCATGGAGTAGCATCTGGGCATGGAAGTGACTGAGGAGCCCTGTGGTTGGGTGTATCTGAGTGTGTTTTTTTATTTTTTTAAATGAACCAACAATAAAGCCCTCCACAACAGCCACTGCTTGGTAGAAGGTGGGAAACAGAGGGTCAGAAAGTAGGATTTAAGGGGATAGTGATGGTAGCAGGGGCCACTCATTCACTAGGCACTAGAAGCAAGTCTGAGAGTGGACACAGCAGCAGAATTTCAAACACAAAATGGTGCCCCATGTTCTTTTGTTTATTTTCTCAATGACAACACATATCTTTTAAATGCCCTGCATTTGTATTTTTCTGCCCCACAGAACCTTTTTTGTGGCTAATTTTACACTGACCCAAATTCCAGACTTTTAAATGTTATGTTTAAATGACATCATCAGAGAGCAAACGTACCAAAGTCACTCATGTGCTTGGCTACAGAAAAACATATCTTTAAATATTCATGTGAGTTATGTACCATAGATACACAAGCAGGGTCACAGGATTACACATACATGACAGGTGACATGATTTTGCATGACTGTGGTAGGATTATATACAGAGGCTATAGAAGCAGGCCAGGTCTAGACTCCTTCAGTGAACTAAAAACAACCCACCATCTTTGACTAATTTGGTAGCCAGCTAGTAAAGTGCATTATCCATTGCAAAGCTAAAGATCACATACTTTTTGCTCATTTAATACGTATGATTTGGATTTTTTTCAGTCTGGCCCTGAAAGTGAAGAGTGGAACAAGAGTGATGTTTTGCTCTTGAGCAAGATATGTTAGTGAAGTTACAGCTAGTAATGCTCTATTTGCTAAGATTCATCAGTGAAAAGCTAAATAAATAAATAGAAGAAGAGTAAGTAGAACTAATTCTGAACAAATCCATACAGTCATTAAGCAATAAATCTTAAATTCCAGTTTAGTTTGAACCCACAACTTCCAGGTCCAAAGCGTTTGTTTGATATAGCCGTCCAAGCTGGCTCACAATGTTCAGGGTAGTGTCCTCAATAGTGGGGCATGCATTATTCAGAGTTACTTTGGTGACAGCCATAATGACATTGTTCAGCTGTTTAGTGGGACTTGGAGACCTGAGAAGGCAGAACTCTGCAATTACAGCATCCATTTATGCTCTGAGGCGGGTTTCGCTGAGAGGAAAGTGTATCAGAGAGAAACTCCCCATGATGCTTTGCAATCTAAGGCACTTCAAATCCAAAAGCTCTGGACAAAAAAGAACCTCATCAGTCAGCTGGTTCTGAAATGAACCAATCCTGTAACAATTATTATAAACCAGCTTCATACCAGCACTGCAAAGCAACCACTAATTAGAGTAAATCAAATTATCGAACAAAGCAAAAACAAAATCTCTTATCTGGAACATTGGGACATAAACACCAAAACATAACACAAAATAGAATGGTGTAAAAAGATATTATAGATTGGCTGAGTATCGCTTCACTGTCAAAGGTATAAAGTAGCAACAGATCTTTACCAAGTACAGGCTCAGGGATCACATCCAGCTATTGAAAAGGGCAGAAACAAAACAAAAAAACATACTTACCAAAAGAACAACAAATATGCAGTCACTATCTGACAGGTGAGGTAGAGACAGAGGTGCACTTTCTCTTATATTGCGATAAAACTTGAATTGCTAAATAACTAAATATAATTCCCAGCTTTATGCATTTGGATGAAAGGTAGAACCTATCGGTCCTTCTGGGAGACAGACACACAACATCAGTTGTTGCCGAGCCTGTCTTAGCATGCCAAAGCCTGAGGGAGAGTCAGTAACCTGACCTGAAAATATTGATTATTATTACTGTTATGGTTATCAAGTATTATTATTATTATAAGTTAATAATTCATTTGATCCCTAGCAATATATTTATGTCAAAAATTATATGCATAAGTAAACTAAATATATATAGTATAATGTATTTATATATAATTTATATAATTAATTTAATATAAACATGTTAAACATATTTTTTAAAGTTTATTATTTTGACCTAAGGTCTTGCCCATAAAGTAGCTCAACTAATATCACCTATGGGACTACTGTACACAGAGCCCAGTTCTTTATGTGTCGGACGATATGCAAACTGGTTTTTGTGCATTAGCAGTTCCGGTAATATATTAACATTGCTAATTAAAATCTATTAATTTCCCTATCTAGAATGTGTCTGAAAATGCTGACTCGTTTAAAAAGGCCCTGGGGTCAGTATTAGACGTGCTCGTTGGCTCATCAGTGAAAACGGTTGTCTCATTGTGGATTCACATCATTTAAATGACCCTGCATTGGAGATAATGCTGAGCGGCTGCAAATAACCCTGCTTTAATAACCATTGCATATCCTCCG
Organism: Ilyophis sp. 1 JC-2022; assembly: GCA_022702515.1. NCBI lineage: Eukaryota > Metazoa > Chordata > Actinopteri > Anguilliformes > Synaphobranchidae > Ilyophis > Ilyophis sp. 1 JC-2022. The sequence continues at coordinate 52,719,124 of CM040395.1, read as the reverse complement.
GTGTCATTTACATGAGCATAAGCATATAGGGCTATGGATCGCTTATGTAATGATTATTTACAATACTGTGGCCACTGTAGCCTGATGTTCCGAGTGTCCTATGCTGATCTGCTGTTATCGTTTCTCTTTTCACACAGCAAAAACAGTTGGTGTAACATCTAACACTGTTGGTGTAACTTTAACACCACAGGGTGTACATTTAACACCCTAGAGTGTTTATATGAGACCACTGTCTCAAATGTACACCAAGATTTTTGCTGCGCAGCTGCCGTGGAAACTCCCAGCCGCTCCACCCATATCTGCGCAAAGACCGGCGTATGGTTGATAAGAGAGCGCTGTGCGGACGCCGACATTTAGTAATGATCGTAGATGTGAATGATGAGATGACAGGTGTTCAGTCACAGCTGGCAGTTCTGGCAGTTCTGTCAGTCCCAGCTTTTGACCAAAGTGTCGGAGAACCGTGTCGGGAGTGGAACAAATGTTTGTTTCGTGAGGAAATGGTGGACAGGACATTTAATGAACAGGGCAGGGCAGGGACAAGGCACCATAGCGGTGTGTGTGGCTGCGCATCCCAGGGAGCTCTAGTATCTTGTTCCAGCCAAGAAACAGGGCAGTCCTCCACTCTGGGCGAAATAATGAAGGAAGACAGATATGAGCTTCAGAACTTAATCAAGGAACAAATGTTAATTGATTTTCTGCTCATAGCCTCATCACCTGTGAAGGCAATGAACTGTCGCAGGGCTGAGCAGATTTTATTTTTTAATCATAGATATAAGTTTTTTTTTTTTACTGTTTAGCTTGGCATTTCACTCCTCATAAATACAAACAGTTGATAGAATGGAAGTGTACATTCTAAAACTGACAGCGTGAAAAAAATAAACTAACCGAAAAATACACTTTAGAATATGCTAGCTATAAAGGCTTAATACATTATTAATAAACACATTTTGTATGATAAATCAAATAAAATATTATTCATAGTTATAAATAGAGTTTTGTTTTGCCAAAAGTGGCTAGACTGAAAAAATACCTAATCATAGCAAGCAACACCTTGATTTCATATGAATTCATATTTTGGACTAAATTGATTTTATTATTAAGGAAGTATAATGTATCTATTAACCTGCACTATGTTCTCAAGTGTTACTAAATGTAAATGGCAGCACAAATATTAATGCTTCAGTTTATAATTCTGTGAAAAAATGTGTAAAAAATAATGTCATGCTTCTTTGGTCCTTTCACATTTTTTGTTTGTTGTTGATGCTGTTACCCCCTTCTTGATCAATGCCAGTAAAAGTGTCAATTATCTTTAATATAAGTCAATTATACAAACCGCTCATGCTTGTCGAGCTCTGCTTCGGCAAGGGACAGGTTATCAGCTCTAGCCCTATTGGACACACACAGCCCAATTACCAGTGCTGTCCCGAGTGGCTCTCTGTGACAGCCTGAAACTTTAAAAACAGCCAGGACCTTGCCCGACACGGTACACAAGTGTGCCCAGGTGGCTGACGGTTTTCTCTCACAAACAGAATGTGCTGTTGTGAGGCTTGTTTAGTGCTTATCACTCCCAACACGCACTTCCTTTTTTTCATTTTAATTTAGAGACAGACCAATAAGCCCCTTGATCTGACTCAGTTCCACAGAGAATGCACTGTGCCTGCCTGATACAAGCACCTCGAACGACTCACCGCTCTGAACAAGCCCCGCAAACAACGCCATTTTGTCTCGAATAGGAGAAGCCACAACAGCAAGCAGAGGCGCTGCTGTTGTCTTTCTCCTGGGCTCAAATCTGTTTGAATCTTCACAATTAACTATTATTACTTGGCCAATGCGGGATATTCAAAATACTGCACAGCGCCATATGCTTTTGAATTCAGGTCCTCAAGCCCGCAGTAAACATAGTAAAGTAAAATAAAAACAAGTTCTATTATCTTGAAAAAGAAGGGGTTAACTTGAATTCTGGTCAGGGATTTGAAGTCTTTAAAGTTTAGGATTGCATTTTTGCGAAGGGGTGTAAAATATCCTCATTGAAATGGTAAACATATGCCCTGGGTTCTGTCACGTCTTGTTTGTTTGCTGTAACTTTGACAACGCATCTGCTTGGTTTATTCAAATTTTCTGTCATTCTGAACATTAGCAAAATTGTGCAGTATCAAATGAGCAACCCAACCCTATAGAGTACATCTATAATATATTGATATTTTATTGAAAACTAGTGTTTTGTATTGTCTTGATTCACATGGTATTTGTGAAGAAAACTGTAACACATTTGACCTTATATTGTCATTGGCTATTTCTGTCACACTGCCTGAATACAAAAGCACACAGACGGAAAATTATTCAAGTTGCCTCAGAATTATCTTGGTGAATATAATTTAGGAAAAAATAAATGCACAATCCCCCTTTCCCATTTAGCCTGTCCCAGTTCTTTTATATTGATTCTCAAGAGACAATTCTAATACTGCAGTTGAAATGAAAATATAGCCCTTGTTGTATAAAGCATTCTGTGACAATCTCATCGAAAGCACTCCATCAAAATCTGATGTGCTGATTTATTTATTGAGATATTTGCATATATTTAATACTATGACAACTTGACTGGTTCCATTTGGCATGCTTCCAATGCTGCTAAACTGGTCATAGCAAATTCACAGTTTTGTTTCTGACTTCAGCTTATGAAAGTTATGAAACTGTTCAGACTCCATGATATAGCTACAGTACTGTTCACCCACCAAAATTATCTGTGTTTGTATTCGGATATAAACAGGAAGTGGGTGTGGTATGAACTGGAAGAGATTGGGAAATATAGACAAATAGGTTTTTTCCAACTTAATTTCACACAGATTGCAATTGTTGGCGTCTTAAAACTGATATTTACATCATAACCTTTTTCATAAAGGTGCAATATATCATTTGAACCCATCTAGTGTCCACAAGGGAGAACTGCAATCCCAAACCAAAGCAAAGCATTGTTAGTTGCTCAAAACTCCGTCCCCGCGAGTGGCACGCCCCTAATCTCCTGTGATTTTGATATGACCTGGTTTTGCAATTATGGAAAGTACAGCCTATCAGATCTGGATCTGTTGCCCATTTTTGAACTATTCAGAGAGTCTGCGACCTCTGCATCGCTTCCCCAAAGGAAATATGGGAGACAGCCCAGTAATGTGTTCCCCATCCCAGCTACTTACTCTGCCAGGCCCATTACACAGACCAAAAGGACATCCGTTGATACAGTAATGGAATCCCCATCCTGCTGACTGATTGTGACGTTTCTGGGTCGTATAAGTTGAGGCTCACTCTTCCTCATTTAAAACGAGGGGAGCATGACAAAGGTGCGCGATGGGATGTCAGGGTAGTTATCTCTACCCGAAAAGGCCAACGTCTACTGTTGCAAGCCTCCCACTTAATTTCGAGTTTAAAAACTTTGAGGAGTGTTTTACACTCACTTTGCAGCAGTCAGTTCCGCGGCTATCTATTTATCGGACCGTGTTTCACGGAGAATGTGGTTGCACTCAGCTGGTTTTCTGGTTGGGGTTCTGGCAATGGTTCATGCAGTGCCTTCTATTATGTTAGGCAGCATGACTGTGACCCAAAGCCAGCCAATGCTCATCAATCCTCATCTCCTCTGTGGCAAAAAGAGCGCGGAAAGAGCACGCATACACTGCATTCCATAGCTCCACATTTTCAATAACTGTAATCTGGACAGAAGTTGATTTCATTACCTTCTCAAAATGTCACCCGCCCCCAGTAAGCTATGCTATGTTTACTAAACAGTGGGAAATATTTTAAAATCTACTTTAGTATTGTCAGCATTCATTGTGAGCTGGAGTACAGCCCAAAGAAAATTATATTTCTGTAATCCCCTTTGTTCCGTAAATAAACTGAAAATTAGACAGAGCGGTTTTCTTTTCATCTGGATTCAAAAAAAAAAAAGAAGAAGATAATAATGCATCCCTGCATAATCCATTTAGTGGCAGGATGTAGTCAAATGTATTCAAAATGAGCAGAACATTGATATAAACAGTACTAGCAAGTGCAGTCATTTCCTTTAGAGACTCCATGTCATTTAATTTAATTGCAACGACAATGTGTGAGTCCGGGTTAGACCCAGCCAGTTTTTCACAGACGAACCAAATCTTCAGCATTCACATTTTGTGAAACTCTTTCCGAGAAGGAAAAAATGCTATGACATTTTAACTTAACTGGCATTAGGGGTGTGCAGAAAGAACACTCTCTCTATCTATACCTGTGCAGCAAAACAAAGTTCTGCACCTGTAGTACATTTTGTGGGTTTGGGTGCTGATGAACTGCACAAAAAAGGTCTAAGGAAATTCAACAATCAACAGCATTCTAAATTAATTAACAGTTCCTCCCTTTCCAAAACAAACAAAAAAAATTTATTCCATTTATATAGTGAATGTGCTGGCTAATAATGTTTCATAGAATATTAACCATTATCTAAACAGAATCCACACCTATTTGTAAATGAAATGTTGACAGACCCGTATGTCCAGTCTTGCAGACACTAAAAACGGAACTCTATCCAAAGTAAACCAGACAGTTCGGAGAAAAATATCAAAAGGGATCTTTCAGTATACTAATTTAGACATATTTCTTGATATTCTTTTGAACATGTTGTTGTGGAAGAACATTACCTTCTGTTGGAAGCATTGTTTATAATAAATAACTAAATAAATAAGAAAAACTCCAGAATACTTATTGATACCCAAGGACAGTGAACCTAATCATTTTCAATGATAAATAAATTGCCTCCTCAACAAGACTTTGACAGATGTCTGTGCACTTGATAAATGCCTTCTGTGGGACACCTAGCATTCTTCACTTCATAATGATTGATGGATTCATGAATACAGTAAAGCTGGCAGAGGCCACAAGGTCATTCTGTGTTACTGCTCTTGTGTTTAATGAATTTAAATTGTGCTCTGTTTATGAAGGTGAAGTCTGTGTGGTGTGTCCTTGAGTGCTGCTGACAGACAGGAGGAGCGGACACGCTGAGATGCCTGTGCACTCGCTCCGGGGGCCTGCGAGATCCCGACAAATACAGGTGGGCAGGCCCCTTGAGGCCCCCGTTCATCTGTAAACACCAGGGCACCGTGCTTGAAGGAAAGAGCTGAGAGCATCTTGACCTCTGAACTCTGACCCCCCTGAATTTCTGAACAGGTGCCATTACAGTTCACAGATCACATTCAATTTGCACCTCCCAGTCTGTCAAGATAGTTGTCACGATATAATCTTATCAATTGTGTTAAATTAAATATAACAAATCCTATTAAACCCATTTCTCATTTAATAATCACGGATAATACATGTGAAAAAGCTATATTTTGTATGGTTCCAGGTCAGACACCAGATGATTAAAATGTGCTTGCAATAAATAATCATTAGGTGGGTCAAAGCTCAGATTTAATCTGCCGTTTGCTTGAATCATAAATATCGTTTTTTGCTTTCATCAGTGCAGTCAGCATGTAGTGGCTCTCTTAAGCTTTATGTTAATAATTTGGGTGTTCTGACACTACAGCCTACTGTTGGTCCGCTCTGTTTATGAGAATGGCTTTGCAATCTGCAACCAAACTTACTTGAGTAGCAGAGTCTAAAATATTTATTAATAGAATGTGGGTTATCCATCATTGTGATGGACAGTCTCCTGCTCAGAGAAAGGCTCCATGAACATGAGATAAAGCTCCTCTCACTCGAGCAGGTAAGTGATATATCTGAGCAGCTATGTTTCCATTAGAGTGAATTTGTGAAACTTTAGAAAGTAGATTCATAATTTTGTGCTACTTGCCAAATGGAGACAGGCGTTGTGCAGAAAAAAATAAACCAAGTTCAATTTCGCTCTTGCTATTTAAAGCCTCATTCTATGCCAATTAACATGGCAATTACAGAATGTTGATTACAAAACAAGGCACAATGTAGTTAAAAATTCAGGCAAATTAGGGTGCTGTTCAAATAGAAAATACTTTTTCCATTTGAATTTATAATCTCTGATGCTCATAATATTTTATGTCCCAGCTATTATGGCGGTCGTGTTTAAAGTTAAAACCGGCTTTCCACTGGCAATAAAGCAAACTGTGGAATTATTTTTTATTATTTTTCCAGCAGTTGCAGCCAGCCTTGCTAAATTGCACAAGGTAGTTCATATGTATCTATTTACCTCGAGGCTATATCACCCCTTGAGATGAATTTGCTGCTGGAAGTGGCGTTGGTTGTCCAGTAGGGGGCAGTTTCCTTCTGATCTAAGCAGAGACTCAGTGCTGCAGTGTAGGCACAGGGACGCTGTAAGGCTTAAGAAGCCGTATTTCTGATCAGAAGTATTTCAGATCAGAAGTCACACAAGGTTCTGACTCACTATGAACATTAAAGATCCATGAAACAAAAGAGCAGGGAGCTCCCCAGTGTCTTCGCTGTTTTTGGCCACCTGAAAATCCTTCAGCATGTATGACTTAATTATTGTCCCTCCCTCCCCACTTCTTTGATGTATGCTGGTCCTTTGGATACAAAATGGCTGAGGTGTATCGCGTAGGCGGGTAGTACACATTAGTGGTGGTTGAGATTCATGGTAAAGTGCTTTGAGACTGAAAAAGGTAATATATATAAGCAAGCCATTCTTCTTCATATAATAATGATGATAATAATAATAAATAAAATACGTATGCATTAAGGCTTACCAGTAAAATTTCTTTAGTATGTTTTACCTCCTCCATTGCTTACTAAATCAGAATCTTGTGAGGCGGAGGCTTCTAAGATTGTACTGGGTCACTGTTTTGTCTTTGTACTTGCCAGTAATTACAAATGAATCAGTTTGATGAACACTTAACCTTTTGGCTTTGAATTTCTTGTCATTTGCGGTGGTAATAAATATAGATCACCATTACACACTACATGCATAGCTAGAGGAGGAAGTGAATCGATGACTCAGCGTCAGGCAGCTGAGTGACATCACAACACCTATTGGGGCCAGTCAACACCGAGATACTTATAAGTCTGTCATTCTACAGAACAGGCTGCGCATCCAAGCTGAGACCTTATGTGGTGGTAACAGGGACGTTTGTACTAGGGAGGTGTTTGGGGTGCAGGGAGAACAAGAGACACTGTTTCAATTTCAAGGAACTTTCTGACAATCCTTTGATTTTAGAGTACCTTATGATTTACGAAGCACTTTCAGCTGTCTGTGACGGTGACATTATCTTCAAGCTAATGTGACGCGCACCAGGAAAATACAGTAAAATGGTCAAAAATAGACACTGCCATTGAAAATATTCCATTTAAATTCTGGAAAAAGCTCAGACAGTTCACTGCTTTTCCGTTTACGCATAATTTTTTACGTGTACTATGTTTTCTGGGATATATATTCTGAAGACAGCTTCCTCAATAGCACGAAGAGTAAAATAAAAAAATAAAAACACACAGCTTAAACAGAAGTCACTTATGCCAATATCCTACCACATACATGCTTTCATTTCAGTTATGCCTGAATGTGTTGGGTCATTTGAATCCATAGATCCTTACATTAATTTCTTATGTTGTGATTTGACTTTTAATTTAGCTATGAGGATGCATTTATACAGGTCAAAGGTGGATATGACATTGACATTATCATGAAAGGGAATAGGTACATTTGGCAAAGAATTTTAAAGGGTAAATGCTGATTCACTCCAGCTGTTTCCCCATGTTTCATTTTTCATTCCTAACACTGCAGAGCTGCATTTCAATCTCATACAGACACAAAGCGTCAGACAGTCATTACCTCATGTTAAATGGGGCATAAGATATGCTGGTTCAATTCCAGGTCCTGGAGAAGAATGTAAGGGATAGTAAAGTATCAAAACTATCACATATGGTCACATACACTGCCTGGCCCAAAAAAAAGTCGCACACTCTAATATTTAATTGGACCGCCTTTAGCTTCGATTACGGCGCACATTCATCGTGGCATTGTTTCGACAACCTTATGCAACGTCACAACATTTATTTCTGTCCAGAGTTGCATTCATTTTTGGCCGAGATCTTGTATTGACGATGGGAGAGTCAAACCACTCCGTAAAGTCTTCCCCAGCACATCCCAATAACTTTCAATGGGGTGAAGCTCAAGACTCATGAGACGGCCACTCTTTCACAATTTGAACCCGATGAATCTTGGCATTGTGGTCCTGGAATATGCCCATTGATGGGATAACCTGGTCATTCAGTACATTCAGGTACTCAGCTGACTTAATTTTATTTCTGCATAACATTGCTGAACCTAGACCTGACCAATTGAAGCAACCCCAGATCATAACACTGCCTCCAGAGACTTGTACAGTGGGCACTATGCATGACGGGTGCAACGGCAACTTTTTTTTTGGCCAGGCAGTGTATTTGTTAATGTTGTGAGATATTGTTTGAAGAAATCACCAACAGCCATTTTGATTTGATTGTTCTTGCTTGCTTGCATCCATCTTTTTGAATGGGCCTATTATAGCTGGGTGCACTGCAAGCTTCTTTGAACACATAGTTGTTATAGCATTTACATAGTGGGGTTATAACATTAACATAGTGGGGTTATAACATTTACATAGTGGGGTTATAACATTAACATAGTGGGCAAATAATGAGATCAACAGAGATACAATCATCAGCATGAGAGAGACAGAGAGAATTATTGAATATTTTGATTTGCAATCATATTTTGATGTAAGTAAATACTGCATTTCAATGCTGTGTAGACTATGTCTAGCATACTGAAAAGCAAGTACATTTCTTAAAGGAATTATGAAATTTTTACATAAAATACGTCTTAGATACATACAAATGTATTCAGTATGCATGTTTCAAAGACTTTAATGTCCATTTCATTGTTTAATTAATTTCATATTTGCAAGTGCCTGTACTGTCTGTATGCTTGAAACTGTATGTATTCCAACTGATATTAAATTTCAAATACATCAATAAAAAAGTATTAGAAAATATTGAATTACACCAGTATTAAATGGGTCAATTGATGACTCATTCATTGGTTAATTATGAAATGATCATATGACCTCATCATGTGGTTTCACACACTGGAGGGTCAGTCCCCCTCCCAGGGATGCAAGACAGAGAAATCTATGATGCATCTAAAAACATCTATAAATAGCAGGCTTGAGCGGCAGCTATAGTGGCGGCTGTACCCTGTAAATATTAACTGTACCAACACAGCTGTAGCCTGCTGCATGTGTCCAAAAACAATCTATGTACTCTGCAGAGTGCCCCCTAGTGTCCACTTTTCATGAAAAGAAAACGCGAAAGATTTCCCCGCCTCTGCTGTCCCCAAGTCGAGCGGCGCAGCCCACGAAGCCGAAACAGGCTCACCGCGACCACTCCCGGCTCAGGATACCCACCCACTGCCCCCAGCAGGGCTGTAATGCGCTCGCTCCCCCACTCTGCAGGCAGCAAAGGGAAATAAAGACCATAAACAGGAAACAGCGCGCCCATAACCATGGCAACAAGGCGCCGTTTGCACCGCGCTCCTTCAATATAAGCACCTGCAGATGAGAAATTCAAAATAACGAGGAGGTAGTGGCGGTATGGGGTCGAAACGGCATTTGAGGATCGACGCTCTTCACTGCATAGCTCCTGGTTGAAGTCGCTCAGTGAAAAGACAGGTTGCAGTCAGCCTGGAACATGTAGAAAAACATTTTTTTAATTTGATGAGAAACTGCAACTGGAACGCAGCAATAACCTTGAATTCCGTATTCCTACTGTGGATAATTAGTGGTGGAACATTGTAAGACTAGCTACTACTGGCAGGCCAGGAAAAGGCACAGGGAGGGGAGTGATATGTGATACGGGACTGCAGGAGTAACTTTATAAACTGGGGGAGGGTAATTATTAATGCAAGTGATAGGAGGAGGAATGGTTTGATTTGCCATGGGAATTAGCCAAGTGTTTGAATTCCAGTTCTATTGGCATTCCGAGGTGATCAAACGATTGGCAGGGGCGAGGTGAGTTCAGGATGAGGATGAGCTTGGCTAGTACACCAGCGTGCTCACAAAGACATGCGTCACAGAAGCTGATCAATATACTTTCACACAGTTTTACTCCGCTTGAACGTTCCCTGTCACTCTCACTCTCTCAGATGAAGCATTCCTGCCTATAGACAGGTAAGAACAGAGTCCAGTGGGAGAGGATGTCCATTGTGTTGAGCACTGCATATGGATCGTATGGATTTTCGAGAGACTCTGGAATGTGTGTGTGTGGATGTGCCCTCCCTCAGAAGGTACAATCGTTTGAGATGGATATAGGCAAAATATGAAGCAGTGTGAAGTCCTGTCATCTGTCAACCAATTTTTGTCAAATCGCCTGTCACATTATGGATTCAGTGACCCCCCCAAGCTAGTCCTTCAATGCTGAAATTCGAATAAGTGAAAAAAATCTACCTAGAGACCCTGTCAATGCAACATTCACCTCAAGTTTGAATAAAGAAATTCAGTGAGCGTTCAACCTTTTCCGGTCCTCACACAAAACGATAGCCTTGAGATTTGCTCAAATGAAGATAAAAAAGGTGAAAGCTAATGACGTCGATGGTACTGCAACCAATGGGTCTTGAGCTTCAGTTTAATTACAAAGACAAAACAAGTGTGCGCGATGGGAGCAGACGGAGGTGAGGAAGCGATGCGGAGAGAGGGAATATAACCAGCCGCAAATCAATGGAGCTAGCTGAGGCCCTTTCCTGTTGTGCTTCTGTAACCTCAACTATAAACTCAGGGCAGTGTAAATATGCTCTTTCCACTTCTAACTTGTTGTTAGATCTTTTCATGCGTGTGGTGAGTGGCGCTTTCTTGCGTCACAAAGTTACACTGTTACATGTGGGATGAGGAGAGTTTCCCATTCTCTGTAAACATTTTGGGATTCTCAATCTAAAAAAAGCACATCCCTATCAAACTGGTCCAATGCTGTCCATAAAGAATAACTGGGCTGCTCAGAACATCACTATATTAACAGTTATTGGGCAGCGTAACCACGTAAGGCACTCATTCTCAGATCAGCGATGTGATCCACTGTTTGTCATCAAATCCTGACCATGCCAGTGTCGGCTGAAACATTACTTACTGTAGTAGGCAAGTGTAAAATCCAGGTTCAGAAAGTAAAAGTCCTCTCCAGTATTTTCTTCGTCACCTGATTTGCTAATTAGCACAATTCTTCCGCCGGGACGTAGAACTGCATAAAGCGCGCATTTAAAAGTTGGCATAATTAAAAATGGGGAAAAAATAAATTGGTAAAAAAGTCATTACAGAAATAATAACAACAACAAAAAATAAAAAGTTTATATTTGTGTGGCAATAATCCTGAGCAACTCAACTAATTTAATTACTGAAGTAATTCCACTGAAGCACTTTGTGGTTTTTCCAAGTGGTCCACAGCCTATATTGCATACTCCAAAGATCAAACACAGAAAGATGAGCATCTGAAATCTTGAACCTTGACCCCTCATCCCAGGAGGTTGGAAGCAGCTACATCAGTGGTTTCTATGGGCCTTAAATAACATGTATAACAACATGTATTCTGGGTGCACAGCTGGGTTTACACTAGCAATCTGAAAGTGAATTATCTATGAACAGAGATATGATGTTAATAAAGATATTTTTTATGAAATATGAACCCACACAACCTCAGTCTCAGCACAAGTTATGAATGCCCTATTTAGTTTGTGCTTCAGGGCACGTTAAGCAGATTCTTGTCAGATGTCAATTAACTGGCATGAATATTGATGGGGGTCACCTGCGTTCATTCAGGATCTAAGAAAATAAAGCACTGTGCGCACCTGACAACATTTGATTTAGTAATACTATAATTACATAGATGGTGATGGCAATGATGATGATGGTGATGATGTTGAGAGATGATAAGGATGGTTATTGCTGTGAAATTGGAAAAAAAGATTACTACCATGATCATTAACAATTAGCCGGGTCTGCAGCCAGATGTTTTACCTTGCTTGCTTTGTTACCTCAGAAAAGTGGAGGCGACCGATAATGCAATTCATAACTATTGCCTGCATTTAGACACATGCACTCTCTGTAAGACTGTATTACCACAGTAACTACAACAGCCTATATTTGTAAAAGGGCATTATTGGTTTGAGCAGAGTGTGTTGCTTACAAAGAAAAGGCTGTGTTCTTCCCTATACATTGCATTACATTACAGTCATTTAGCAGACGCTTTTATCCAAAGCGACATACAGTAAGTGCATACAGAAAGGTCATCGAAGTAACTACAGAACATATAGGAAAGCACATTCTTCCCATAACAGTAGCAGCTATCCCTAGTCTATAGGTAGGTGGATTAAAAGCTTTAATAATAGTTTCTGTTGTTTTGTGTGTTCTACTTGTAGAAGTAGAACCTGGGTGCATGCAGTCATGCTCTTGGGCACAAGCTCTCTGTTGAAGAGGTTGGCAAGGCTAGCAGCACGAGTGACTTCTTATTAAATTGGAAATTGATTAACTGCACATATCGGGTGGTCTGCAGAAAAATCCACATCCTGAGAGTTTTCTCTTTATCAACACGGGAGAGCTTTCAACCTTCACTGTGCATGGACAAAAAAAACCTGCACGTAATTTCTCAAGTCTGGCTTCTTAAAAAGTAAGTAAAAATTGAACAGCATGAACATGTTATCAACACCACATTGATATCAAAAGAGCACTTTAAAATGCGAGGGTTGGTGTAAGGTTCGGAGAACCAAACGAGACCGATAAGGAAGAAACCGCACCAGGAAGGGCTGAAACAAAAGAAGGGGAGTAAAACTTCCCTCGCACGAGGCAAATTAATACTACCTCAAAAAGAGACAAGACTCGAAAACAGCGAGTATAAATAACAAAAGAACCTCCCACTCTAAATCAAAGAGCGCAAACAAAAGGTTGAAAACCAAAAGAAAAACCCAGTTAACGGGTGAAGGAAAGAAATAGAAAATAAAATGTGTTACCTAAGATCTGTGGCAATAGAGCTGAACACAAAAGGTCGAGAGATATTAGGATAAAGCAAAAGATTGGACGTGAAAGAAATAATCCAATCTAATCCTAAACAATAACCGAACTTGCTGCGTTTCTTATTTGTATAAACCAGAAATGCAGTGACCAAATTCCTATACCGTTTATCGACTTTGTTTGTCAACATTGAAAAGGCAATATCGAAATGTGGAAAGTCCTGAGCTATTTATAACCGGCAGGAAACTCAAAACAGGTGTGAGGAATAATAGCCGGGCGATATCCAAACACCGGAACAGAGGTGGAAAAAACCGAGGTTGCCAATAACCATGACATTAATGCCTGACTAAAAATCATACTATTGATTTTTATCATAACCATATGATATGTCTATATATTTTCACATCAACTTTTTTAAATTATGGAAATCAGATGTTTACCTTCACAACATTCTCACAGAATAGTTCATTTAGCTAATTTCTCTGGGGTTCCTAATTTTTATTATGAAATCATTAGCATCATTTATTCAATATTTTTCGACACTGATAAAGAGTTGAGACTACACAGTTACAAAACTAAAAAAATATCCTTAAGAAGCATATAAAACAGAATGTCCCAGAGGGGCATGTTTTATATGAAAATATTCAGGAAAACAAAACCTGAACACGCACTCCTCATATTGACTTTAACTACAGTACTTTGCTGCCAACGGCTTTTTGTTCACTCCTGCCTCTAGTTATAAAATGCAACAGTTACTTGGTCAGTCAGCGGGGAACATTTCAAAGGCTCCCTCCCAAAGCAGGCTTCTCTCACACATAGTCATTTGATTCGGTTATCGCCATTGTATACCATTCTCCCCCCACACGTAGAACTGCTCTTATAACAACAGAAACAGACAAGCAAACTTGAAGGTTAGTAATTGTAAAAGCGCTGGACTTGTTTACCTTAATTGCGGTGGTGTGTTTCGACATCATTCCTTTAGAAAACAGGTCACATTTTGCACACACCATGCAATTAATCACCGCCCCAGTATTTTACAAGTCACAAAATGGAGGAAAGGCAACATCGAGCTCAAAAGGTTGTAATCCCGGTAATTATGGGATACATTAATAAGCACCTTAGAGCTTTGCGATGCTTGACAGAATGTAAAACAATGTTACTCAACAGGAACCCAGGAAATGAGGCTTTGTGGGAAAGTGCTAGTTAATGCAGTTTATTTTCCTCATGGACTTTCTTGTCTTAGACAACAAGCAATGCTGAGGAGACTGAAAGCGCTAGGATAATGGAGAATCTGAGAGCCAGAGCCTTGCCAGAGGGCCTAACAGCAGTGATTCTGGGAGGTTTGGACCATCCGTTCCAAGAGGCAGGGACCGAAGGTGCGCTTTTTGCCATTCTTGAATCCAGCCTGAGTTTAAGCGAGAACTGAACTCCGCGTTCCTGAAGTGATGTATCGCACAATAGCCCAAAGACAATGCCCTCAGTCTGGTACAACAAATAGCTTTCCATGATATATGACCGTCTACTACAGAGTGGGGCTGCTTCCTCCTGGGGGGAAAATGCATCAAGGGAAATTTAGAGGGCATCTCCCAAATGCTCTCTAGCCATAGGTCCCTTCAAAAACTGTTTTATTGGATTTTTTTAGAAGCAAGTCTAAGCACTTTCTATTATTATGCTAAATAAAGGAACATAAGTTGCAGATCAGGAAAGAGAGACTCCACACCAGGGGTACACAATTCCAGTGCTGGAGGGCCAGTGTATATGCAGGTTTTTCTTCCAAACAATTATTCTGGCTTCCTTTTCCACATTGGTCACCAGAATTATTGTCAACCCTGGAAAATATGAACAGACAAAAAAAAAAGTATCTCCTGACTCATTTTTCTATTGAAGTGTATGAAAAAATAAGTAAGGAGATGAAACCCAGAAAGTGACCCACCCACATGATCACATCTACTGCATATCTGGCAGCAGAGTGATGGTTTCAGGCTCGTTTTATACTTTATACTCGACCCATGATCGCTTACAGCCATTTAGCCGACCATGTGTTTCATACTGTCACAGCGTAATTTACAGCCTAATCTAGTTACCCACAATTCCCATAGAAATCTATTTAAATGCAGAGAGGTTATAGTATCGCTTGTAAGAGTACCTGAAAATAAGATATCAAGAGTCTTGATTTTGTTAGGTCACATACATCAGGAGTCATGACATGCAAAAGATATGCAATCAAATATTAAATATGATGACTTTATTTAAGTTTATGTTAATTTGTCCAATTACTTTTGGTATCCTAAAATGGGGGGCCTATGTATAAAAAGGGCTACGATTGTGACACACAGGCTAAAACCCCTTAGTCATCCATCAACATGGGAAAGAGCACAGAACACACAAATTAAATGGAACAAAAGATTGTTGACTTTCATAAATCAAGCAATGGCTGTAGAAAATTGCCTGGAACAATCTATTTATAATGTCTGGAACTATCTGTTTTCACCATATGTCTATACATTTTCACGTCTACCTTTTAATTTTTTTTTATTTTATTTAAATAATAATTTAATAATAAATTATTCATATTAAACTTTTCATAATCATGAACATAATTTATTTAAAGAGATTCTACACTGATACAGAGTTGAGACTTCTCTATTCCTTCCATGTCTAGAAAATAATCCACTGTATTACACAGTTACAAAACTAAAAAATATCCTTTAAAAGCATATAAAACAGAATGTCCCAGAGGGGCACGTTTTATATTAAAATATTTCGGAAAACCAAACGTGAACATGCCCTCGTCATATTGGCTTTAACTACAGTACTTTGCTGCCTACTGCTTTTTGTTCACTCCTGCCTCTAGTTATAAAATGCTTTTAATGCAACAGTCACTCTGTCAGTCAGTGCGGAACATTTCACGGGCTCAGTCCTAAAGCATGCATCTCTTACACATAATGATTTCATTCAGTTATCGGTATTAAGGCAATAATTAAGACATTTAAAGCAACTGTCACTCGGATTAACCTGCCTGGAACCCCCATGCAGTGTCCGAGAGAAAATGTTTTTTCTAAAATCACAGTTTGAGCATTACAGAAGTTTTCTGGGGTCTCCAAGAGAATAATTAGACACCACCAATATGCCAACAAGCTATTTAGAAGGCTTGCCAGAAGAAAACCTCTGCTGTCATCCTACCACAAATGTAAGCTCCTCTAGTTTGCTATGCGGGTGCTATGGTCAGATGAGACCAAAATTTTACTTTCTGGCAATAAATATCAAAGGTGGGTTTGGCGTAATAAGAGGCATAGTTATGCAAAAAATACCCTTATCCCCACTGTGGAGTATGGTGTGTGATTTTGTGCGGCTGTTTTTCATACAAAGGCCCTGGGAACCCTATTAGGATACATGGCTTTATGTACTCCATCAAATACCAATGGATTTTAGATCAAAATATTGCCTCTGCCAGAAGGTTAAAACTGTGTCGTGGTCGGATCTTACAGCAGGACAGCGATCCAAAGCATACCTCAAAATCTACACTGACCACAGAATCAAGGTTTTGCAATGGCCATCCCAGTCCACTGACCTGAACCCCATTGGAAACTTGTGGGGTGAGCTGAATAGGAGAGTCCACAAGCGAGGACCAAAGATCTGGAGAGATTCTGCATGGAGGAATGGTCTCAAATCCATTGCCATGTGTTCTCCAACCTCATTAAACATTACAGGAGAAGACTCAGTGCTGTTATCTTAGCAAAGGGAGTCCACAAAGTACTAAATACAGGGATGCCACTAATTGTGACACACATTTCGCATTAAAGATTTGTGTTCCTCTGGTAATATACACTGCTCAAAAAACACTTAATCATCACAGTATAACACCAAGTCAATTAAACCAAACCGGTCATGCTGGATGATGTTGCAGGCAGCATAACATTCACCACGGCGTCTCCAGACTCTTTCACGTCTGTCACATGTGCTCAGTGTGAACCTGCTCTCATCTGTGAAGAGAACGGGGCGCCAATGGCGAACCTGACAATTCTGGTGTTCTCTGGCAAATGCCAATCGAGCTGCACAGTGCTGGGCTGTAAGCACAGGTCCCACTACAGGACGTCATGCCACCCTCATGGAGTCTGTTTCTGACAGTTTGGTCAGAAACATGCACATGAGTAGCCCGCTGGAGGTCATTTTGTAGGGCTCTGGCAGTGCTCCTCCTGTTCCTCCTCGCACATAGGAGCAGATACCGGTCCTGCCGCTGGGTTGTTGGCCTTCTACGGCCCTGTCCAGCTCTCCTCGTGTAATGGCCTGTCTCCCGGTATCTCCTCCACGCTCTTGAGACTGTGGTGGGAGACATAGCAAACCTTCTTGCGATGACACGTATGGATGTGCCATCCTGGAGGAGCTGGACTACCTGTGCAACCTGAATGGGCTGCAGGTACCACCTCATGCTACCAGTAGTGACAAGGCACTATAAAAATGCAAAACTATAGAAAAATCAGTCAGGAAGGATAAGGAGAGAGAAATGGTCTGTGGCCACCACCTGCAAAACCATTTACTTTTTGCTTCTTGCTGTTGCCTCTCCTGGCCATCTGGTGTCACTTTCATTTGCACCAAAGCAGGTGAAATTGATTCACAATCGTTTATGCTTCCTAACTGGACAGATCGATATCCCACAAGTTTAATTGACTTGGTGTTATACTGTGTTGATTAAGGGTTCCCTTAATTTCTTTTAGCAGTGTATATAATAATTAGTGGTGGGCCGTTATCGGCGTTAACGTGCTGCGTTAGCGTGAGACTCTTATCGGGCGATAAAAAAAATATCGCCGTTAATCTATTCTCAAAGTTGGGTTGGGAGCTGGGTCTATACTACGCAAGCTATGATGACTTTCACCTTGATATTTTAGCGCGGATGTATACCTAGCCGAATTGCACTGTAGGTGTTACGTCTGGACTCAGAAAACCCAATAGCAGACAGGGATAAGCAGAAACGTAGTTTTATTTCAAAGGGTGAGGTCAAAAAGCCAGGATATCAGACAGCAGTGGCGGCCGGCCTATAGAGGGCGCTGGGGCGCCGCCCCCCCTCCCCCACATACAAATTTTAAAAAAAGTTTAAAAAAAATTATTATTTTTTATTATTATTTAATTTTTTTAGTAGCTTAAAATTATTATTTTTTATTATTATTTTTTATTATTATTTAATTTTTTAGTAGCTTAAACATGTTATATGTTGGCCTTGCGTTGTCTAAAGTTTAATACATTACATATGCATGTTCCGGGGACTGCGGGGCGCCGGTAACGTTATGGTGAATCAGAGCACTCATTCATTTTCAGGCGAGCCCCCTGATACTGCTGCCTGATTCGCCGCCAAAAAAGGAAGTCCCCGGGCGCAGGCCTGTGCGCCCCGGACTATCCTACCCTTTTATGATTAGTCCTCATGGTTTATGATATTATTTGATTGGATTTAAGGCATGTTTATCACGCCCAGCCGGCATCTAGCAGGATATCACTGCGAGTGCGCAAGTACTACGGATAGGTTCAGTCGGCTGCTACTCATTCATTCAAGTAGACCTGTCCTAGACCAAGCGAGAGAGATAATTCGAAATGGCTTCTTCAAGTGGAACAGAAAGCAAAGAAAATTCGGTTATTTCTTTGCAAAAAGAACCTTTCTCAAGGCGTTCATTGGGAGAAACGGGTCGGGCTCGGTCACGGCGGCCGAACAACTAGCGAACATTTTACTTTTGAACTACAGTAAAACCTTGACATACGAGTGCACTAATTTACGAGTATTCCGAGCAATTTCTTGTTTCGCCTTACGAGCCTAGACCCGAGTTACGAGCCGAGCAAGCGGAGCATTGCGAATGCGAATGCAATTTCGGAAATTGCATTCGCATTTCCGAAAAATTCTGAAGGGAAGGAAGAAACAAACCACCATGGATAGGTTTTTATCGAAACGCCCTGCAGATCAGTCAGAAAAGCGTGACGAAAAAGCCAAAAATCTATGAAAAAGATGCAAACGTCACTGATGAAGATTAAGTGTAAGTGAAGAATAATAATGTAGCAATTAAGTTTAGAACCAGTTTATTTCTTTATATTCTATTTTATTATCTTTGTATTATATTTTGTATTAATTATTTATAATTTATAAATACATTTCTCATTTTTATAACAACGTAACAAAGAAATTAGGGTGTTTTTTGGGGGGCTGGATCGGATTAATGGTATTTAAATTAATTTCAATGGGGAAAATTGATTTGATATACGAGTAAACCGAGTAACGAGCTCGGTCACGGAACGAATTAAACTTGTATGTCAAGGTATTACTGTACTAATTGGGATGGGTTAGCTTACTGCACATGGTGCTTCAAGTTGTTTTTGGTGAAAATATAGTGTGAAATAAATAAAAATGATACCGAATATTGTGTGTGTCTGTTATCTACCAATAAAACAATGCCTTTTGACGGTCATTTAGGTGCCCAGTGACCACTAAACAGAGAAGCTGTAACCATGGTAACAACAACTGCGTGACAGGGAAACACAATGTCAGCGCTTCAGTGCCTTAACTGCGTCGGGCTCGGGTCGGGTTCGGACATAAAAAGCAGAATTCCTGTCGGGTTCGGGTCGGGCTCGGTCGGGTTCGGACAGAAATATGCGGCCCGATCCGCACTCTAGTTCAGTGATGTCTTACTTGAAAAACTGTCCTCCACTGTTGCCAATCAAACTGTCTTATGCAACTGAGACACACGGTAGCTTGTTTTTTCTGTTTAAAGTCAAAGTCAGATGTATTTTTTTTTTTTTTGAAATGCTAGCGCCCCAACCTATATTTAGATCACCAGCCGCCACTGTCAGACAGTACAAAAACGGAAAGCAAAAGAGTAGTCAGGAAACAAAAGTCTAAAAACCGGAAATCAAAGGCAGAGGTACAAAAACGGCAAGCAAAGGCAAAGTCAAAAAACAATCAGAAGTCGAAACCAAATGGCAAACAAACAAAATCGCTAGGCTATCTCGGGTCGTACGGAAAGGGTGTCTCAGGTAATCAATAAGTCTCTGGCTTTCACAATCTCAGGCTCAGGAAATAAAGGGTACGTTCTGACAGGGAACAAACAGATATGTGGGTCTATATATACGTATAGGAAAGGGAGGGGTAACAAACTACGTGAGGTTAACACATGAGGTAGCAATGAAACAATCACGGAAACATAACAAAGACATGGAAGGGACTCGGAAACATGCATAACAAACAACGGGCTCGAAGAGGAGCGGAGTGTGCTCAGTAATCACGAGAGGTGAAACTACATACAAACAGCTGGGGCGAATAACAGAGATCGCGGACAAACTGGTTAATCTTGTTAATACCTAACTATAAGACAGACCGTTAGTTCGTTAGTAAACGTTTATGTTAATTGGTTTAGTAAGTGCATTTAACTAATAAACCACCCGAGTGATTGTTAGCACGAGTTAGTAATCTATACAATTACGCGTAAGGAAAACCAGGAAGTAGCAGAACACGAACCCCTCGGAAAATCCCGAAGTCACCTAAACAGTGCATACACAAGACAGGGTAAACAAACACACGAATGCGACTCAGACAACCCACGAACAGAGGGGAATGCAATGATGAAAGAAAACAATAATATAAACAGACATACATAATTCCAGAACATCACAGTAGGGGGCGAGAACGAGTCTTCGAACCTGTGTGTATGCCTACTGTGAAATTACCACATCAAACGTGACGTGCTAACATGGATGCAGCTATGAAGCCGCCGGGTTTGCTTCAGGGAAAATGTATTTTTAAGAAACTTCCCAAGCAGTTTGTGATGCATTTTGGAAACAGGAGATGAGCCCCTGGTCTAATGCGCCACCTGGCTTGAGAAACCCGTTCTCAAAGACTTACTTTTAGTCATTATTTGGGTAGCACACATATTCTGAATGCCTTCGGCAGAATTCAAATGAGCCATTTTAATCTAGATTAATCTAGATTAATTCCAAGATTACAGTGAGATTAATCTAGATTTAAAAAAATAATCTATGCCCACCACTAATAATAATATATAGTTTTCTCATATTTCTGAGCATTTGATGAACAGTACATTGAATTGAATCCTGAACATTTTGTGGCACATCTAGCGGACATCAGAACTGGTACCAGTGGTGAAGAAGAGTAAGTGTCCCCCACAGGTCATATTGCTTATTGAATTTTCGCTCTGGAGCCTTTCTGAAAATGTCCATGTTCTTTGATCAAAGTATTTCAATATTGCTAAATGATGCAACTTTTTAAATGATTATTAGAGTCAGGCTTGAATTGTGCCTCTCTGAAATGCCAAGAAGCCCTGGGGAAATCTTTAAAGTTTTAAAATTTGACAGATCTCGGCTGTAGATGAAGATTGAGTGGTCTATGAGGTTTGAACTAATTACGATTTTACATGTAGACGGTAACTCTCATTTTTAAAGTGGCGCAGCCAATTAGTTATGTGCATATATTTTACTTAATAAAAGATTATGCAAAACTCCTTCATGGGTTGGTGTTCCTACACTGGAGCATGTACTTTTCTTGTTATATATTCTGTTCAAATGACTTAATGGTGAACCAAAACTAAACCGTCTGAAAACACCAATTAACTTGACAGTTTTGCAGCTGTGCGGTCCTCTCGGCTTTGCGCACTAGCAGATCTCTCCATCTTCTCAATCATAAAAAAGCAGTAACTCCTTTGAAATAAATTACAATCGTTTTTGTACCGGGGGACTGATTTACAGTGAGAAACGTACCACCGAGCAAATTGATTAAATTGAAGATGTATGATTTTACCAAGGACATAGATACCTGAGGAGTGTGGTGGCGGGGGAGGAATGGAATTGGAGGAGGGTAGAATCACCAACAGGGGACTGGGCAATGTTGCCTGTGTGTCACACCAACTTTTAGGAACATCAGAAAGCCTCCTCCCCATTCACAGGGGGATGAGGGAACTCCAGCACAGAGCCCATCTCTGCTGGAACACTCCGGAAACTGCACGGCGGATAAGGAAACACAGAGCCTCTTGATGCGCATGACCTTTTGATGGGGGGAGGAAAAAGGGAGGGGTCCCCGCATTCTGATTGGACGGCGTAAAATTCTCCTTAATCTCCCGAGCCATTCCTCATACAAAATTGATGGCGCGATTTATTCGGTTTATGAAGATAAAGGTCACCCATTCTCAAGCTCGCTGGCAGAACCTCTGCTATCCTATGGGGTCAGCTCAGGTCTTCCATGGGAAGAAAGCGTAACAAAGCCAAAATATTTGTAAAGAGGGCATTTTAAATGCTCATACGGAAGGTCTAAGGCCTTCAGAGGAAAAATACTTACTGGACCAAGACTCCCTTTGTCTCTTTGTTCATGCCCATGAAAACAGTGGAACCCACATAGTGGGAAAGGGACAAAGAGTACCATATCACATGCAGCAATTATCCTTAGAGATGAATGTGCTTTATTATTCACCTGCTGTCATCATAATTCTACAGCATATATCCATATAAATAAGGGTTCATATTTCCTATCCTTGTTATATTCATATTTCCTATCCTTATTCTAACACTTGGTACAAGGGATTTTGTTTTTGTTTGCATATATAAAATTGTACACTAACTGCAAATAAAACGACAGACCATCCTGTTTTATAACACACAGTAGACAGTTCACGTCCTCAGAAATAATGGACTCCATTTCCTAGACAATAAAGAAACAAACAAGGCGCAACTTTCATCTTTTCATCTCGGCTTTTTCTGCCAGCAGGGGGGGCGGTATCGTTACTCGGCCTGGGCTATCTGTGTGGAGCGACTCGCATATCATTAGTCAGATGAGCAGGCAGTTCAGGGGGGTCCTCTGTCAAACTGTTCCCAGTCAATATGTGGCTTCCTGTCAAGTGTGGCTGCAGCGCTAGAGAAACTGCCCATCTCGAGATCACTCCCTCATTAAGGAGGCTCACGCGGGAGACGTCCCAATCAATTATACAGTTGGGTTTGATTTTGGGGAAGGGTAACGGAACTCCCCGCCGGCAGCGAGTTTTTTTTAGTTTAACGTGCCCCTCTCGAGGGTAGAGCAGTAGTGCCCCTCTCGAGGGTAGAGCAGTAGTGCCCCTCTCGAGGGTAAAGCAGTAGTGCCCCTCTCGAGGGTAGAGCAGTAGTGCCCCTCTCGAGGGTAAAGCAGTAGTGCCCCTCTCGAGGGTAGAGCAGTAGTGCCCCTCTCGAGGGTAGAGCAGTAGTGCCCCTCTCGAGGGTAGAGCAGTAGTGCCCCTCTCGAGGGTAGAGCAGTAGTGCCCCTCTCGAGGGTAGAGCAGTAGTGCCCCTCTCGAGGGTAGAGCAGGGTACAGCAGCAGCTGCTTTTAAGCACCCTGGACATGTTCTCTATACTGCCTGATTTTTATTCATGACACAAATTAATTTAATATCAGCGGCTTCCAGCAAACCCACCCAGAATGAAATGAAGGAAGTTATTTCCTAGGTAAGAATTTATTTCAGAGATCAAATAATCTTCAAGAAAAGATCGCAGAGATTCACTAAAGGGCTTATTTATCCCATGTTACTTCATTGATTTTGATTATCTTTTTTATAAACATGACAGGTCTCAGTGCACTTAGTGAATTGGGCTTTATTAATAGATACAGGCCGCTAGACCATATCATCAGATCTTGAGTTTGATGTACAAATGGCCTAAGGCATTTTTAATGGCAATTCTGCTGTATAAATATGCAGGGTTTTGTTTAGTGAATAACTATGCCAGGTGAGACCTGGGTCATTTTTGAGTAACTGCGAAGAGCACCGAGTTGTTCTTCTTTAGAAATCCTGTACTTTATGCGTTTGCCTCCCTCATGCTCGCTGCCTTGCCTTCGTATTAAAAAAAGTGTGTCACCATTGCGACAAGAGGCCAAAGACGAGCAGAGGACACGTGTGGGAGGTGTGTCACATGGTCCGGGTGTCCCAGACACCAGCAGAGTTTTCAGGCCAAGGAGACTGAGGGCTCCCCAAACTGGAACATGTCCTCGTCGTACAGGTCTTCTGGGAGCTCTTCGTCCCCGTCGGCGAAGAAGGTGGGGAACGGGGGATTCTGTGTATTCCCCAAACGTGTGGGCATAATGGTGTCTCTCACCTGGGGGGGGGAGCAAAAGGAACATCGTGGCAATGTTATCTCAACATCCCGATATCATCACAACAACGCGGCAATCTTACCTGAGACACAGCAGGATATAACAAACAATATCACGACCTGGGGCACGTGTTTAAACCAATCCAAACAAATGCTTTTCACATCACATACAGTGCCCTCCATAATGTTTGGGACAAAGACATATTTCTCTTCTTGATCTGGCTCTGAACTCCACAATTTTAGATTTGTAATCAAACAATTCACATGTGGTTAAACGGCAGATTCTCCGTTTTTAATAAAGGGTATTAGTGTAAACATATTTTCACCGTATGCAATGACTGATTGAAGTCTGTTACTTTGCATGCAAAGGATATGCGACAAAGTACTAAACATGACTACTTTAATTTACATAACATTAATATGTTCCAAAGATTATGGTGTCCAGAAATGGGGGACATTTCTACATGGTGAAATCAAAATGCATAAACATACCCTTTAATAAAAGCAGAGAACCTACAATTTAACCTCGTGAATTGCTTGATTACAAATCATAAATTGTGGAGTACAGAGCCAAATCAAGAACTAACATTTCTTTGTCCCAAGCTTTATGGAGGGCAGTGTAGGTGACTTCTATTTATGCAAAAGTGAGACCCAGTACAATGACTATAATTATATAATGTTTATTCTTTTTTCATAGTAAAGCATAAGGTGCAACCGGCTGTTGCTTGTAAGTGCAAAGCAGCCTTGCACCTTATTTCAGACAGGTTGTAAAATGTTTCTAGCAGCACCTGTATTTAAAGTTTTTTTTAAATGTAATTTTTAGAATCTATTTTCGATCCCTGGCTCTTCAGGTGCTACCTTTCGTTACATCACAATCTGTACATTAGATGGAATAACCACAAATCAAATTGTCCGACACTAAAAAAATTTTTATGAAAACCTGAGAATAAAAAGGTATTTCTATTGTAGTCTGTATTTCAGTATTGGTAGTCTAGTTTGAAGATTAAGAGGTAATTTAGTGAAATAAAAATTGACAGCAGAATTTATTCATATAATAAAAACAGTAATTAATTTTTATCTAAACTATAAATGTTAAAATGAAAAGGTTGCAGCTGAAAATACCTCGTAAATGTATCTATCAATCAGTCAGTGAAGCAAATTAGCAACCAAAGTACGATTAAAAATGTTATTTTTTTATTTATTATTATATATCATTACATATGTACATTACATATAAAACCAGGCATGATGTGACACTCATTGGGTTGCATTGGTGGTACACTGGTTGGAGCTGGTGGTGGAGTAGCAACAGCATTCTACCTGTCTGCCGTTTATCTTAATATTTGAGATATTGACTTCTCCATTAATGTACTTGCTCACATTTGAGAAACATTGTCTCTAGCTCTGAACACATGGAAGGTTGGAATGAATACATCTGGGAGTAATTAGTCAGACTTAGTGGGTGGACCAAAGCAAGTTGATTGACAGATTGTGCTTGCCAAGAAAAGCAGAAACTAGGGAGATATATACAGAAATAAATTAATAAATATATCCAATGAAAAATGAAAGTAAATTGAGAAATATACACGGAAATAAATGTAAACGAATGAACGTAAACGAATACAAATTGCTTGAAATTTTTTTAGAACTTGAAATTAATTGTACATACATTCATATTTCTATATACATTTTCAGATGTATTTATTTATATATTTTTAAGATTATTTTATTTATTCATTTTTACATTCCCAGATTTATTTATTTATCTACTAGTAAAGTGGCCTGTGAGTGTATCAGGGCATTTATTAAAAGAATCTGACTACTTTCAGAGTATAAAAGATGAGCTGGAATTTGCTATAAAACCAGGGGTAAGTATACCAGGGGATGTAAGAACTCACAAACTGCAGTGTGCGCTAGTTTTTCTGTCTGTTTTTGTGTTTGTGTGCTTCCCTTGAGTCACTGATTGGCTGGAGTCCACAAACCTGGTTTACAAGGCCTAAATCAGCTGGGTGAATGAAAACCACACAAACCTGCAGATACTATGGCCTTCCAGTATTTGAATTTGACGTCCCTGCTTTTCGCTGTGACCCAACGATATCTGGAGGACGAGAGCCTTTTTATTAACAAAGCCCACCTCACAGACTTGCATCCTGATACTGAACCTCAATAATGGAAAATAAGCACATGGTCCCAGACCACCATTCACCGACTGTAATAAAATCAGCATTCTGAGCCGGCAGTTATGGGCGGCAGTTTAGTATAATGGTTAAAAAACTGGACTTGTAACCGAAAGGTTGCAGGTTCGATTCCCAGGTAGGACACTGCCGTTGTACCCTTGAGCAAGGTACTTCACCTGCATTGCTTCAGTATATATCCAGCTGTATGAATGGATAAATGTAATAAGAAGTTGTGTAAGTCGCTCTGGATAAGAGCGTCTGCTAAATGCCTGTAATGTAATGAGCCGGCCTTTAATCTCTCACTTTAATCCCTGCTTGTTATTGTTCCCGATCCACGCAAGAGGAATGGACATATTCCATTAGCGCTTATCTGCAGTATGTCTGCCGTAAGCCTTTTCTGCACACCGCGATCGAGGGGCGGGGGCTGCTTCTCCCTACAGGCGGTTTCGGCCGGTCACCGGGACGGGGTGCCCCAGCTGGTCATCTGGTTATCCGCTGGGAGGTGCGAGCGGGCGGGGATTAGAGTCTGGGTCCGAGACCGAGAAACGTACACTGCATTACCGTGACACCTGATACCACCGGCTACCTGAACTGCCATTATTCTGGAGGATGAGGGAGGGCTTATTCAGAGAATTGGCCAAAATCGGTTTGTTCCAGACCGGTCACAAGTGCCCAGGATCTGGGTTTAATTCACCCTTCTGAATCCGAGTCACACAAAAGCTAGCAAAAACAGAGTCATCATCCTTTGCTTTGACGTTTTTAAACTGATAACCTCTGCCTGCTAACGGAGCTCTCTCATTTGAAAGGGATATTAATGGCTGGAGATCAATAATGGGGATACCTTGTTGGGGCATGTTTTGTCTGATCTTGTTTCACTTAGGCACTGTTCTGTACAACAAATTCTGTACAAAAACTGGAGTGTTCTTTCTAACTGAGACTAAGCCGGTAAGAGAGCAGAGGGTGACAATAACGTAATCAAGCCAAAAAGTCACACCAGGGGCGCCAGTGTTGGACAAGACAGAAACATCAAAAAAAGGTGTCTAATTAGTCCCGGAAAAGAAACACCTATACGCGGCAATAGGTTAACACCAGCTATCCATCTCAAAAGCTTTATGGTCCTGAAGGGCCATGGGAAAGAATTGGAGCGTTAACATTAAATTATTCTGTTGTAAAAGCTGTACGGTTTCTTTAATTTGGAGGGGAGGGAGATGTCAACCTCAAACCTCACCTGAGTAGTAGCCTCTGTGCTAGGCGGTCACGATCCTGCGATGGTGTTCAGGGACAGTTATTTTAAACCTAAGTACTTCACAGACTCAAGAACTGTCATATCTTTAGTCATCCCTTGACGGACCGCAGAACAACGATAGGAGCTTCGAAGATTGCTAGGCAAAACCGACAGCTCATTTGCAGAGCGTCTGCAGAGCCTCAAACGAAGACGGTTCACAGGGTTAAACTAGTTTACTTCCATAAATGTCACAAAGCATTTAATGTGCGGTCCTGGAATATACGGAGCGAGAGCAAAATAGTTTTGAGGATTTGGCTCTCGCCAACCCTGTCTCTTCAGAACGAGAGACAGACAGACGGTAATCCGAGCCCTGAAATAAACACTGCAGCAGGGTCCTGACTCAGCCCTTGAACGCGATCGCGACCGTCCGGGGTTCGCTCGGCTGTAACGGTACACGGGTGCATGAGTGCGACTCCTCCGATCATTTCCCGCCGACGCCGGTCGATGATGCGTGCGGCAAAGTCCTTCAAAATTGCTGAGGCGGGCACAAAACCACCGAGCCGGGGTGGTCTAAATCGGGACGCTGAGCGCACCGTGTTTATCTTATTACCAGGTGAGGTGGCGACTTATAACAATACGCGAGAGAAATAAACAATGGATCTACAACATTAACCCCACTCATAAAAATAAAAAAATAAATTTTTATTTATTTTTTTTATTCCCCACTGGAGAAGAGAAGACCTGTGTCTTTGTCCTCTGTTACCCTTGACAACCACACATAACCTGAAAGAACATCAGGCCCGATAGGGAAAAGCAGAGGTCAGGATGATACAGCTGATCCCATACATTAGCCTTGACTCCTGAACCAGAGTTATTTTTTAGAACCCGCTCTATGACATCACATATTTCCCGCAGGCCGCTAACACCACAACGGACTGCGCCACTTGGGCCTGGAAACCGTCTGTGTGCAGGACAGTCAGGAAAAGAAAAGAAACGCCGGTGACAGAAACAGGTCTGTGAGGTAAATCAGTCAGTCGGTGGCATACTCCATCCACCCATCCATTATCTATCCTGCTTACTCCTGGTCAGGTTCGCGGGGAGGCTGGAGCCTATCCCAGCATGCATTGGGTGAGAGGCAGAAATATCCCCCTGGACAGGTCGGCAATCCATTGCTGGGCCCACACACCATTGATTCACACAGTCATACCTATGGGCAATTTCGAGTCAAAAATGAACCCAACTGGCATGTATTTGAACTGTGGGAGGAAACCGGAGCACCCGGAGGAAACGCACGCGAAAAGCAAAAAAATCCACACAGAAAGGCCCCCGGCCGGGATTTTAACTCGGTTCTTTCTTGCTGTGAGGCGACAGTGCTCTCACTTAATATGCAAACTGATACATGCCGTCAACTTGGGATGGCACTGTCTTACAATGTGTGCTCTTTGAAGTTAAATGATTAAAAATTTGTGATGGAAGCTGAGCGATATAACAAAAAGAACTGAATAGCATAACTCAAAGGAGGTTACACAATATTAAAAGCAAACAATGCCTCCATCAAGGTAAGGTGCCCAGAAAGGTTTCTGAGGAAACTCAATCTCTTGAGCCTTAATAAGTCCAGCCCAGGGACTGCAGTTGAAAACTAGCTACCCAGCTAACACTGGCATATTTACAGTGGTGGTACTTTGTCTCATTTCTGTTGAATAATGTGCACTGTCCCTATTCAAATAAACTTAATAATAATAATAATAATAATAATAATACGGATTGTACATTTTTAAAAGCCTAAAATTGTTAAAAGCTTGATTAACCAAATAAATTACTAGGGAGCTCACACAAAATAGATTAACATATATAGTATTGATATTTTCATTATTATGCCAACACAGACCTTGTTTCAATGATTTTTCTATTCATCTTTGATAGTTATTAGCAATAAAAATCTCAAGTGTTTATCACACCTCAGCTTGCTGCGAGGGTTTATTTGCTTTTAATAGGGATTAAAGTTGACAGTAAAATATGTTTCGAATTGAGGTCTGTACATAGAACAAAGGGGGCACAAACATCGGTAAAAAATACACTTGAAGAACTGATATCAGGAAGTATCTTTTCACCCAGAGTTGTCGAAGCCTCAAACAGCTTGTCAGGCTATTCAGTAGAAGACATTTGGGGTGTTAAAGACCAGGCATGACACATCGATAAATGCCCTACAGAGATATGGCCTGTGACACAAAATAAAATATGTAACAAACTGCTGACATTCAGATCCAGGGAAGAGGTCAGAGGTCAAGATAAGGTCAAGCAGAAACAAGCTCTGTGACAAATCGGAGAGGGGGAAAGGATGGGATGAAGTCAATGAGAATGTTCTGCATCATCGAGGTACCAGACATTGCCAGTCACAGGCTGTTGGGCCAGTCCTTCTTAGTAAAGGTGGCGATGAGTCTCCCCGTACTCACAGTGGGAGATACACCACTTTAATCAGTCAAAAATCACTGCCGGCGGCATGCTGCGCATTTCTCACGGCTGAGAAACAATCAAGTGTGATCAACAGAGACAGCAGCTCCGCCATAACGTAATATAGATTTAAATTCAGTCTAATACCCACGCTTAATGCGAGAGGCTCAATGTTTACGCATGGGGCATCTGAACTCTGAATGCAAAGTGGTGAGGAAGGTGATTAATGCAGCTTGGATGGTCATTAATGCGCACTGGCAAGGTGACCCGCCCTGTCGTGAGATTCGCAGAATTATTCCACAATTCCTGCCCGGCCCCTGGAGTTCTGCCTCATAAAGAGCCGGAATGCTGGGACCGCCGGCGTGTAGTGGAGTCTTACCTTGACTAAGCAGTTCCTGTGCCCGGGAACCGATCCGTTCACGTAAATTATGTTTTGTTTGGTATTGATTCTCCAAACCTGGAGGGAATATTCAGAAACAAAACATTCACTGTAACCCACACACACACACACACACACACACACACTCTCTCTAAACTCTGATATTATAGACTTTACAGACTTAAACCGTCTCCTTTTAACCCACTTACAGTGGCCTTCCCCATTACTGGCACCCCTGGTAAAGATGAGTAAAAAGGGTTATCAAAAATTTGTTTGGTGAATTAGCTTAATCTCACACTGAAAAAAAAAAAAAAATCCAACCTTTAATTGAAGTAAATTAATTATGAGAAAAAGAAATCCCTCAAGAAATAATTATTTTTAACAAACCCACGTGTGCCACAATTATTGGCACCCCTGCATTTATATATAGAATAAAGTAATCATTGTTAATATTTGATTGCATATCCTTTGCATGCCATGACTTCCTGATGTCTGTGACCCAACAACATCAATCTTATTTTCTAGTACTCTTCAATTAAAGGTTAGATTTTTCTCATTTTTTCCAGAGTGAGATTAAGCTAATTCACGAAACGGTGAATTTTGTATAAACCTTTTTACTCATCTTTACCAGGGGTACCAATAATAGTGGAGGGCACTGTATATAGCCGGATAGCCTTACATGATTAAATTATTATCAGGGGAATACTTGCTTAAGATATGCAGGTTCAGTGCTGTGCTAAATGGTACATAAGTCTCACTCAACCTTCCGGTCACAAGCCGTTCCTTCAAGGAAACATTCACTGTATTCCTGTTCAATCCATATGTTGTTACTTTTCTAATGGTAGTAATTTACCTAAATACAGCTATTGATGTATACGATTAATTTTCTTAATGAAGCAGGCTACTGATTTTGCTGATGTTACAGACACCAAAAGCAATAACTTTGAAATTAACTATGCGAGTTTGAGGTAATGAAAATGAGCCCGTATATCACAATACGGTTTAAATGACAGGAACAGCCACCTGACAAGCCAAATTGCTCAACTGACAAAAAAACAAGAATGTGGACGTACATCGAATATATTAATCACAAAGATAACGACAAGTGGCTGAGATGAACATAATGCTTCATTCCCACCCCTCAATTTGTCTAACGACGCGCAATCTTGCCTAGCAGGGTGTTTTATCGTGTCCGAGGTGTTCGTATTATGCGCATAGTAAAACGCATTTTGTACATTCTCGGCAGTGTTATTCCCTTCAGCACTATTCTGCACTGCTGCCTATGCTTTGGGGACATGAGCTCCGCTGATGTCATTTTTCTGTGTCAGTGCCGTGCTGTTTGTGCCATAGATATAGAACCATAGATGTGACATATGGCATAGTTCATGGCATAATCTTTGAGACCATACCCAGGTAAAATGGTGGCCAGTGACCATGGTTTTATGTCTATGAGCCAATCATCAGCTATCTGACTTCTAAGACCCGATTATGACATCACAGTGGGTTAGAAAGTACAAGGCTGTGTCTGAAATCGCTCCCTATTCACTATATAGTGCACTATTTAAGGTATCGGCCATTTTGTAGGGTGTACGAATTCAAAATGTCAAATTTGACACCATAAATAGTTCACTCAATATCCCCCACAATGCACCACAAAATGTAGGGTACAAACGATGTACGCTACATCACTGGAGACATTTTTTTTGTCAAGATGGCGACGGCTGAGCCTGTGCTGGTCTACAAAAGTAGCTAAATATAAATGCAAGTTTGTAGCCTAAATCAGTTTAGTCGGCTTTATAACCGAAATATAAATAAACGCGGTAGATTAAATAAATTACAAAGTGTTCATTAATTTTTTTATTTAACAATTATTACTATTTAATAGAAAATGCAACTTAATTAGCTAGCTAGCTACCTAGTTACCTAACTTACCTATCTACCTACAACTAGACAACAAAACCCTTGCCGGTGACCGCTGTCACACAAGTGTAACCTGCTCAGAAACGGTAGTGTCCAAAATCGTCTCCTCCTTTCACCAGTGATCTATGTAGATTTCCCTAAGTAGTGTATAGGGAGGGAGTGAATGAGTGAGCCATTCTGAACACAGCCCATGACACTTTGCCATAGGTTCCTATTATAGTTGTACCCAGGTAAGATGGCTGCCAAATTGTTCCATTTCAGAATTCCAAATGACTATTACATTACATGATATGTCATAGCTATGGTTCTATATCTATGGTTTGTGCTCCCTCACCTTCAGCCCGTAGGAGGTGTCGTAAACATTCCCCATCCGACCCGGCATCTTCTTCCCCTTGAAGACTTTGGCTGGATCCTGCAAGAAAGAGCCAGCCCCGCGTTATTCACACAGCCCCTGGGCCGCTCTGCTGAATAACTAAATATTTACCGTACACCGGCAGACATAAACACGCACCCACAGAAGCTCACATAAACACACACCCACACAGAGCATAAAACGCGGTACGAGTGAGCCACATCTCGGACATATATCAGCGTTAAATGATTAATCACTCGGAGACAGACAAAACTTTCTTTTGTATTTTTCATGTTGGGGATGTAAGAGGAAGCATCCATCTTAAACACACAATAATGGTAAGAGAAGCTTATTTGTAAAGACCCATATTTCCCATAATGCATCCACTAAACATGCGAGCGGTTTGGTAATTGCATTAAAAAGGCATCGCTTCAAAAGGAACAGACATAATCCCGTGAGTATTGTTCGCAGTAATAGACACCATAGTCTGAGTGTGTATATCCGCCATTTGGACCTGCAAGGCAACAGACAGAATGTACTCATTTATTTCTATCTTGTAAATTCCGGACTCAATCCGTGAGCTGCACAGTCTGAATAAAAGCCCGTTGCACTAAATTAATTTGAATTGTTGCTGCAGTTTTTGATAGCTTGATTAGAAACATTTTTAATTGGAGCAGGTTAAGGAGATATTCAAAGGGGTGTCAGCCAATGGGGCTACACATAAACATTGAGTTGCCTGAATGGATATACAGCTCAGTTTGTTCAACCCTGAAAAATCTGTCGCTGCCAAATGTTGAAGCAAAAGTGAAGCAAAAGTGTTCCAACGTGAAGTCGCCTTATAAATATTTATAAATGAATGTAGCCAAAGAGAACATCCTAGGCTAACTTTGTAGCATCTTCTGATATAGACAGCACATTAATCTCACATTTTGTACACTAACCTCTTAGCCTCAGAGCTGGCAGTCTAGTTTAATTTCCCCTGTTATACTAGTGAAGGGAGAGTGAGGCTCTATGAGACCTGTAAAAAGGAAACCGGCCCCTGTACTGCCAGTGTCTGACTAGACGAAACTAGGGACATAAATAACAGATAGTCTAATTTGGGTTCATTTGTTTCAGCTGTTAATGAGAATTCATTCAGGGAGTTGGAAAGTTTGGATGCTGCAGAACAAACAAAAAGGCTCAGAATAGGCCTGGTGTGAACCTGAAGTGGAACACCACACGCCTGAAATAGTTGCTTCTCTGCAGGTCACAGCATATACAGTGAGCACCATAATTCTTTGGACAGTCACACATTTTTTGTTATTTTGGTTCTGTACTCTTGCACGTTGAGTTTGAATGGATGAATGGATCTCTATGGGAATTGGGAGGTGTGACTAGATTTAGCTGTAAATTATGCTGGAACTGTATGGAACACACGGTTGGTGAAATGGCTGTAAGTCATCAAGGGTATGAGGTATAAAACGAGCCTCAAACCATCACTCTGCTGCCAGATATGCAGTAGATATGGATGGATCACCTTAAGGGTTGTTTCTCCTGACACATTTTCCTATTGAACTCTATGAAAAAAATAAATCAGGAGAAGAAACACTTCAAGTTATCCATCCATATCTACTACATATCTGGCAGCAGAGTGATGGTTTAAGGCTTGTTTGATACGTCAAACCCTTGATGACTTAGAGCAGGGGTGTCAAACTCCAGTCCTGGAGGGCCGCAGTATCTACAGGTATTTGTGGTTTCCTTTCAATCAGCACCCAGTTAAAGCATTGAGAACAAAGTGTGTGGACTTCTTAGCCAATCAGTGACTTAAATTAATCACTTGTGCTGAAACGCACCAAAAACCAGCAGACACTGCGGCCCTCCAGGACCGGAGTTTGACACCCCTGACTTTTAGCCAACCATGCGTTCCATACTGTTCCTGTGTAATTCCATACTGTTCCCACCCCCAAATGCAGAGAGATTATAGTATTGCTTGTAGGAGTACCAGAAAATAAGATATCAAGAGTATTTGATATCAGTAAGTCATATTAATTAAAAATGATTACTTTATTCTACATTATGTTAAACTGTCCAATATTCTTTGATGCCCGAAAATGGGGGGGGGGGGGGGGGGGGACTATGTACAAAAGGTTCTATAATTTCTTAACGGTTCATCCGATATGGATGAAAATACCCTCCAATTAAAGCGGACAGTCTGCACTTCAACGCCATTGTCGTTGTATCCTTTCAGACACAAAGTGCTAGAGCACAGAATCGAAATAACAAAAAATGAGTCACTGTCCAATTAATTATGGTGCTCACTGTACATGAGATGCAGTTTGTCAATAGAGCATGTCTTAAAAATTCACTGACATGGCCTTAACAATTGACTTTTCCTGAATGGTTTTATTAAGCACAGAGAGACTGCCAGTGTGCGAGCATTTGTGCTTGTGTTTGTGTTTGTGCGCATGAGCAAATTTGTTGCTGTGGTTACGTGTTGTCAGGGAGATAAAGGAGCAGATGTTTTCAGCTTGCTCAGCTCTCGAGACCTCAGAGGTGACACTGGGGGCGGAGGTCTCGCCTGCCTCTAACCCCCCCCAGACTGTGCACTCACCCCCCCGGGACCTGAAGCCCCCGGTCTCCTGTGGGTCTTGGTATGCCCGTGGGACGCCGGCTGGCCTTTGAACCCATATCTCTTCATGACGCCCTGAAAGCCTTTGCCTATTCTGAGGGGGGAAAAACAGTAACAAAACAATTAATAAATACGGATTTAAAAAAAAAAAAAGGTATAGGGCACTCAGGTGTTGCATGGAGCTGAACCAGGCTTCCTGAAAGAACCTTCTCTGAAGAAAAGGCAGCTAGATCCCCTGGAAGAGGCCAGAGATATGAGGCCACAGCCTCTCAGTGCTATTAGGCTCATATTTTAGTGGTTATATTTCATACCTCCTAACATGCAACGCGCTGACAAAATGATAAATCCCAACGCTTAAACACCTACTTTAAAACATAATCTAGCCCGGCAGACGTGACAACGTTTCACGTTTCACATCTCCATTAGGCACCTAAATAAACTGCCGCCATTTTATGAGCCAATTTCAGTCTCTAACAAGCTACCTCATACTCTTACTCCAACGGAAAGCAAGAGTTGGGCTATCTTTATAAAATATGCATTGTAAGGCCTTCAAACCTACCAGAGAAACATTGAGTGATTGAAAACCTCTTCAAAACCATACGACTGATCGTACAACTCGTAAACGGCAAAAACGAGGCCGTGCATTTTTTATGGCCCTCAAACTGCCTGGAACAATATAGGAGAAACAAAGCAACCGAAGAACAATCAATCTAGACATCAACAGGAAGTAATAAAAGGGATTTTTTTTATGAGAAAGAGGATGGAGGTAGGCTCCTTGTTGTGCCCTCCAGTGATACGAGATGGGGGTTAAATGTACCACGGCCCTTTTCACAAATCCGCTTTTAAAACTGCATCGACAGGAAACAGAGAAAGAAAGAGGGAGAGAGTCTGGTTTGCGTGGGCATGCGAGTGTATGTGCGTGTGCGTGTGTGTGTGTGTGCGTGTTCGATGAGTGGGCTTTGTTGGTGTGTGATTGTTTGTGTAATGGCACATAATGGTGCGTGCATGTACGTGCATGTACGTGCATGCGTGCGTGGGTCGGTGTGTGCCGGAGTGAGGGATGGGGTCTGGGTATGTGAGCAGAATTTAAACGGACTACTCTTCCACACCGAGCAACATGACGGTCAGTAAATCTGTGAAACTCACAGCAGTGCAGCTGAGGCACTATGAATCAGGCCCTGCCACAACACAACCGCGGATAAACAGGCTTACTTTCTAAACCACTATCAGTTAGCCCTTGATCTATGACAAGGCACAAGTTTTATCCTCAGCAGCCAGTGCTCCGACATGGACATCATAAACTCAAGAGAGCAGAATCTTCAGTCTACACATGCACAGACCCCTGTAATTCAGCCTCAGGTCCTGAGAGTATCTAACCAGATGATGCCTGCCGCCGCAAATAATATTGTGTAAACCTGTGTAAAATGTGAAGTTGTCTTCACTTCCTATAACCACAACTTCTTTTATATTAAAAAAAAAATGAAGGTTTTATACCATCTCCCTTCTTTAGCTTTATTAACGTTCCTCGGCTGCAGCGGTTTACTCATCCCGGAATACCCAGCCTGCCTTGCTTAACTAATTGCCTGGCCTCCCGCTATTAGAAGTGTTGGAGGAGAGAGAGAGAGAATGGAGGCGGTATTCATTCCTAACAAGCCAGCGGCGGGAGCTCGGAGGGGTGACCTTCTGCTCAGAGGGCCCGCGCGTGGGACAATGTGACGGGGAGGATGTGGCTTGACAAAGCGTGAGCGGGGACAGGATGAGAACATTCCCCCCTCTATCTCTCTCTCTCTGCAGCACCTCCAGGGACTCGGGTCAGGGGGCAGAGTCACTCTTTTCAGTCACTCACTAAAGCCACAGTATAAAGCCTCCTTATCCCCCGATTGTGTTTTTGCATGGATTCATTACAGAGAACTGTAGCGACGATGACCTGATTCGCCCGTTTAAATGAAAACACCGCTCAGCTAATGACAGAGATCACAGTCTTAAACAGAAGGTAGCTCTGAGCACCTTTTCCACACTTTGACGTGACGTCTGTTGACTACAATCGATTACTGCCAAGGAAAAAGCGGGATTGCCTTGAGTAAACGTGGTATTTAATTACAGACAAAAGCACAAACAAAATGGCCCACATCCAGGATAGAAAAATCGAGATTCAATCAACTTTCATCTATACTGTCAAAGCCATCTCACAACAAAACCTTCAGCTGTAGTTCCAAAACATTTTAAAAATATTTTACCAGGAACAATAAAATAAAAGATAGTTTTACATTTTGAAAAAAATGTCCTGTCCCCCAGGATTGTGCACAAAATGAACGCCTTTAAGCTTTTTCGCTGTAGGTCTTCATTTTACTGTTTATGTAGACGCACGTGCATGCACACACGATAACGAGAAAAGCCTTCCATCATAAAAAAAATAATAAAGAAATTTTAAAATGTATATATATACTACTAACACTAAACCATGACTTCAATATACAATCATCTCTGCTGGTTCCCAAATGAAGCGAGTGAACTGACCAGGAAGGCAGTTATGAAGCTACTCAACAAAAAGGCAACTCCCAGAATACCCAGGTGGAGAAAAAGGGCAACGCTACGCCATGTAGCTGTGGCATTAACACCGCTGGACATACACATGACTTATAAAATCAGCCCTGACCTCCGACCAGGAAATGAATTAAAGGCATTAACTCGACCGCGGGTGAGAAAGGTCTAGGCTATTTTCCCTCTGGCACTGGGAGCCCTTTTCAGTGCGATTGGATGTGACGGAGGGTAGAGAGCCCGAGTGGGAGAAGTCACATCTCATCTGCATGGACAGCAAAAAAGGTCCAAGTGGGATTTCCACACAGGTATGAAGGTGTAAAAACTAAGCCTGTTTTCTGTTAGTTTTTTTTTAAAATGGAGCCTTTGAAATATGCAAAACACACAGAGAGGATCCACAAATAAAAGTTTGTCAGCTATAAAGGCATATACCTTTTACTTTAAAATCTCCCTTTGGCGCAAGACAAACTAAGAGTGCACCGCTGAGCAGTGCTTTTGTGTACAGAATATTATACTTGTATTCAGGTCATGATAGCAGCAGACTGCAGTCATATCTAAGGCTCTTTATTAAAAATGATGTCCAGCATAGATACGCCTCCATGCCGCTATGTCAACAGGCCCTGACAGATATATTGGAGACACACACCAGAACCAGTCAAAGCCAGACCACACAGTAAGCCAAAGGATCTCACAACATTAAATGGTCTAAAAACCAAATTGTTTACGACCATGGAGAAATACAGAAGTGTACCAGCTTTCAGTGCTGAGAGCACGATTTCCAGAGCATGCCAGAGCAGACAGGCAAGAACCCGCAGCGGCGCTAGGGAATTTTAGCCAACTCAAAAGCGATAACGGCTCGATAAGCCGCAAGAGCAAGTATCGCATCCTCTCCTGGATCATCTCATCCTGCACTAATTGAGTGCAATCAGGTCACAAGCACGTTTTCTGAAATAATAAGGGCTCTAAATTAATTACAGAGTTCCGTCTCCAAATCACCGCCCAAAGAAAAATAAACGAGGCTTGGGGTAACCCTGGAGGCGCAAAATAATTACACATCTGAGCTCCGGTGGAAGCGGAATGTCATAACTGAGAAGGCGGCGATCTCAGACGCGCGCACACCTCCCAGGACGACTCCAACGACGCGCCATTATCCCCACCCCCAACCCCGATATGCGTGCACAGAGAGCGGAGGAACACGCACACCTAATTACACACTTCCTGCATGTAAGAAGAGAATACATTTATTCGTGCCCCGTTCATAAACAGCTTTTCCGTGCAATCGCATTTTGTCATTTGTCTGCGTTTCATCGCAGGTTATCGTAGTTTATTCCGTCAGTGGTTCCCAAATTGTGGGTTGGGACCCACTGGAGGGGCTGGCGTGGGCTGCAATAATCATACGTGGAAAAACATAACTTAAAAGAATATAATACCCTTTCCATGCACATTGCCAAGAGTCAAAATAAGCAATGCACTTGTTACATGCACTGCACTGTTACAGTGTATAAGCTACTTTAACATTTGTTAAGACCTGTTTCATTTCTATATTTGAACAAATAAATAACAATTTTAATAAGGTCATAGAAAATGTATCAACTCAATAAGAGGCTCATGGGGTTGGAATGTTTGGGAAGCAGCACTGCAAATAACATGTAAATGGCAAAGATGAAGATGAAGATGAAGATGAAGATGAAGAAAAAAACAAAAACAAAGAAGGCTTGCTCACGTTTTGGCCGTGACATCGACGTAGTGGCCCGGACGGAAGTGCGCGGCGTAGAGCGGAGTGCCTGGAACCACAGACCAAAATATTTTTAGACTTCAGTTGAGTTACAATTCTATTACAACCAGAGGCTTAACCGAGTCTTGATTAGCTCATCTGATAGCCATGCTATTAAGCACAAATTACTGTAACAAAAGCAACTTTAATCTAAACCGTGTCAGTCAGGCTAGATGGGGTCATCTTTACCCGGCACGACAGGGCCAATGTAGTAAAATACTGTGGTGGCTTGACTGCAGAGCATGCAGGCAAGCACTAGAGCTGAATGCTGGAAGTACTCACGTCCCAGAGCAGCCTCACCTGGCTTTACGACGGCATTATCGGACACCTTGAACGTTGTCAGCTTCTGTTTCGGGGGGACCCCGGCATTGCGGAACATCTCCATATGCTCTTCTGACCTCTGCATTGGGCAGACGCAAGACGCGGTAAGGCGCACATTACAAACGTACACCTGGCTGGACAAAACGAACCGCAGAGTGAAAACACGAGAAAGAGTCGCTGACACAGCCTTAGAGGGAATGCCCTCTGTCGTGACAGCTCTGTGCAGGTGTGCCCTCTTCAGAAACACGGCAATAAACGGCTCTGACAACCAGAGAAGGAGCAAGAGGCTAATGCACCAGCTAATGACCTTTTTCTGTAACACGCTGCGCAAATACAGCGCTAATTGCAGCAACCCTGTCGTAAATTGTGTGGAAACAGGAGATTCAGCATGTTTTTTTTTTCTTCTTGCGCGTGAATTCTTCAGAGAATCAGGTAAAAGAGGCGGTTATGATTTTAGAATAACCATGACGGTTGTCCTTTAATGAGGCTAAACTGGTCAGCATAAATGTGCGCATCGAATGCACCGTAACTGCCGCTTTGGAAATTACACGGCGGTCTTAGGCTCTGGCAGCTGCCGTGCGCTCACACTCTCTCTCCAGTGACACAGAGAATTGTCATATTTGAGCGTCTTCGCACTTTAATTTGTACATCGCAGCCTTTCTTGTCCGCTACGAAAAAGCTTACATTTTCTCATCCATCAAGCCAAAAACAAACATTCTGAACAGGGTCAATGCGGCTCGCTCATTATTATAACACGTTTCTGCACAGACGAATCAACACCTCTCGCTGTGGTAATCAACGGTTTGGGCAAATCACCCGGGGAAAAAAGCCTGCTGCGAGCCCAGCCGTAGCACCAACGGAAGAGTGTAGCGCGATGAAGTGCTGGCTATGACATTCGCATCGCTAACCCCCTAAAGCTACAGCCGCAGCCCTGGCTGATCTGCCTCGGTCTTTTCAGAGGCCCGTGAAAGGAGAGCGGAATTATCCACAGGAACAGCACCTGCAAAGCCATTTGTGTAGAAATGGAGCTCCCAGAGTGACACGGGGAATTTCACTAATGAAATTCAACACTGAGATCATACAAGTACTACAAGTCCTACAAGTACTTTAGGGGCCAAAACGAATCGTCTCACATGGGTCTGGATTGTCTAGACCAAGCTTTCAGACAGCTTCTCCCCCCCCACCCCTGAGAATATCCCATTCCGCTTTGGAAATAAATAAAAAAAGCCTTTGAGTTCTTGCTCAGATTTCCTACTCTTAAGACATCTCATCCTAACCTCTTTTAGTGATTTTTTGTGTGTAATGCCTCCAGTTGCCTTGAGCTGTTAAGGTGTGCAGGCGGGGGGGTGGGCTTGGCTGCTGATATCCAGAAAATTTTCAGAAAATTGTACTTTTGAAGCATGGACAAAAAAAACCTTATTGCAGCCTGTATGGCTTGCAATCTTCAAGTGAATGGAGAATAGATCTCTTAAATGGCATTATGCAGAAGGCTACAGTTATGCTGGGGGCACTTTTCCAATAATATCCTGTAGGGTTTAAATGTCACGGCTGGTTCCTGGATACCCACATAGAACGGAGACACGTTTTTGCCCCCCACGATGAGAGCTGCGGTGTGCCCATCAAATTCTTCTTTGGACACGTGCTTAATGACATGGCAGTCCATCACCTGCAGAGGAAGGCAGAAACAACATGAATACACTCAGACGGACCCCAGCTCACACGGAGAGCGTATACTCAATCGCTTATCTGCAGAACACGCTTTCCATCATTGGCGTGCAGCTGAATATTCATCCGCTCTCGTGCAAAACATATATTTGCTCGTTGCGTATGAAACGTTTTCAATCACTCTCACAATGAAAATATTTTTGTTTGGGAATGCGAAGGACGTTCGGTGATCTGCTGTACTGTCATAACGTTTGCCCACAACACAAGCTTGTTCCATTTGCGTTCGCTGGCAGGCAGAGCATTTTCATTTGCTCACATGCACAACAGGAATCTCATTGTACCGTGGTTCTTCCTATTATTCCCTGGATTGAATTTGTGCCGGTGCCGATTGGCCAATAGTCCCTTGGGTCGATTCTTAATTGGCCAGATTGTTGCTAAGGGAGGGTGCAGTAGCTGCAGATGCTGTTTTCACACATTGAGAGCCAAATGCTTCCTAGTAATACCATCACAGAACGCCAAGACAGAATCTTGCATCGAACGGAGGAGCCAGCATTGAAAGCTGGGGTAACTACCGGTCAAAACCATTTTATAATAACAAATAACAAAAGTCTATGTTTATGTTGGCTAAGATACACAACCTTTCTCCTCTGTCCACCTCACCTGGAGCATGGTGACCACACGTTTGTCTCCGGTTTTGGTCCAGAGGGGCATCATCCCCAGCTTCAAGGCCACCAGACCAACTCTCCGACTCCCTAACAGATACAGACAGACAAAGACACACACACCACATTGCAAAAAGTGAGATTAACTGCTCCCATTGTTAAATTCTGTTCCCAGGCACATGCCATAATTAGGGTCAGCAGTTTGTCTACACCAGGGGTGTCAAACTCCAGTCCTGGAGGGCCGCAGTGTCTACAGGTATTTGTGGTTTCCTTTCAACAGTACCCAGTTAAAGCATTGAGAACAAGGTGTGTGGACTTCTTAGCCAATCAGTGACTTAAATTAATCACTCGTGCTGAAAAGCACCGAAAACCAGCAGACACTGTGGCCCTCCAGGACCGGAGTTTGACACCCCTGGTCTACACCATGTAACCTGCAGTAGTAAATACTAAACTAGTATTTCAATGGTCATCCTCCAGGGGTCCCCATAGGCACTCTAACGGCACAGTCAAGTGACTAATTATACAATTGAGTTTCTAATTGAGACATTTATAACTACAAATAACAAGTTGGAGTTTACATCCATGCCTGTCCAGACTCATAAAATATATGTAGTGAAGACTTTGAAAGAATTTAATTTAAAAGGTATGAAGTGTATTTATTGGCGAAATGGAAGTTATCACTATATTGACATGTATGACTCCAGTGAGAAACATGCTGTCTTCACTTAGAGACTATTTTTACAGAGGAGTACAGAGACGCTAATTTGCCAGCCAATACAGTTTTGTCATTTTTTTATTTGCAAATGAAATTAGGAAATTGTACAGTCATGTACCTGAACATGTTAAAAAAACATTATGATGTCACAGTGAAGTTGACCTTCGAACTTTTGGATATAAAATCACTTCATAATTTTATCCTATTAGACATTTGTGTGTTAATTATGTTGTCATAATTAGCATAGGAATTCTTGAATTTGTGTGAAATGTTGTCATAATTAGCAT
This sequence comes from Ilyophis sp. 1 JC-2022, assembly GCA_022702515.1. Classification (NCBI taxonomy): domain Eukaryota; kingdom Metazoa; phylum Chordata; class Actinopteri; order Anguilliformes; family Synaphobranchidae; genus Ilyophis; species Ilyophis sp. 1 JC-2022. Next base: position 52,675,990 of record CM040395.1, on the reverse strand, counting down.
AGGAATTATTGATTTATGGCCAAAAATATCTTTTGTGAGGTCACAGTGACCTTGACCTTTTACCACCAAAATCTTTTCAGTTCATCCTTGAGTCCAAGTGGACGTTTAGGCCAAATGTGAAGAAATTCCCTCGATAAAAATAAATCCATATAAAGCAGGGATGTCCAATCTTATCCGAAAAGGGCCAGTGTAAATGTACAACATATAAAAATACTGCATCATGAACTGAATTTACCATGCGAGTGTCACTTGTAAACATCGCCGTCAATCATCATCTGTGCATACTTAGTGCCAATTACTTTATCAACTTAGATGATTGGGGTGGCAAAATGGGATAATTGTTTGAGAGGTGGCTTGACAAAGCGGCTATTGCGACCTCTAGCTGGCGGAAGACTGAAGTACCATGAGAGAAATCAAGGTGAGATAAACTGGTGGCCCTAGCCATAATCTAAGAAGGTGCCTGACTGTCTATACCTTAAAGTCTACCCATATCTTTGTATTGTAGTGATACAGTGTTTCAGAAATGAAATGGAATGCAGAAACATGCCACTTTTGGCTATCACAATAAATTTGTACTGTTTAAAATAATATTTCTTGTTGAGTCAGCAGTTTTACACAAGGTTCAGAACCTGGGCGTGCAGATGATATAGCTGTGAGCAATATACTTTACCCTATTCACTCCAGTATGTTTAGGCGCACTGTATACATGTCAAATATAAGGTAAAACAGTAAGCAGAACCACTACTCAATCTATGCTCAACACTACTTATTAATTATTAATTTAGATGATATCCCCTCAGTCAGCAAGATAGCCAGAGATAGGCAGTGAAGAAAACAGGGCTACTTATTTTGCTCATGGGACAAAAACACCACCTTACCCATCACCTTCCAAGGTTTTACCAGAAACACTGCGCAGACAGTGCACTCACCTTCTTCCCACTTGTGCCTCGGCCAGGGCTCATCTTTAAGGGGGTTGAGCTTGCTGGCCGTCTGCCTGTCGTACTCCTCTGGAATGACTTTTCTCAGAAAGGTTGAACTCTCCTCGGAGAGATGCTCGTCCCACCACGTCGTGCTTTTGATTGTCCTCACAAACTGGACACCAAGCACACTGCTTAAAACAAGAAAGCCATTAAAATATATCATAAAATAAATCCATCAATGTGTTTACTTCAATTGTAATATTAAAGTCATGCATTTTCTGACAGTACAAACACTTCTGACGTCATGGCAATGACACGTGCCACTATGTATTGTCTTTCACCTTGTAAATACCTTAGTAAGAACTAGTTACGACTTCTACGTTGGAAATAGGTAGTGTTTGTTAACCCAATACCTAGATCAATAATGAGCCTTTTCGCTGCGTTGGCGCTAGCTATGCAACGTTAGTCATACTAAATCTAAAGCTGCACTGTATCAGACTGACTGTTTTAGCTAGTTAAACGTATAATCTCACTTCAAAATCACAATAACGTAGCTCGCTAGCTAGCTAGATAAGTAATGCATATTACAGGTTAAAAGGTAAGACAATAAATCTATAACACATAGTTTTTTTTTTAGCTAGCACGATAACGTCAGTAAACGCAAGCCGTTTCCCGTTGCTTACCTTTCTGCTGTTGGGGCTGATCGGCTGACAATAAAACATGCTCCTCTTGAAAGCGGATCTCCCAGCCTCAGAAACCTGCAGCCCCAAGCTGCCATCCTTACTTAGTAACCTTTAATGATATTTGTATGGATACGATGAAGCCTGTGTTTCCAATTTAAATGTAACTTTACCAACACATGTTATTACACCGGTGCATGTTGTTGTCAGAAATGTCACCCTGAGAACTTCCGGGTACAACGAGGAAATATTTCCCCTCGCGCCTGTAAACTATGGTTCCGGCCACAGAACTACGATCAATAAATAATATACACTAAAAGTTTACTGAATGAATGATTTAATTAATTAATGATTTATTTTTTGTTTTATAGTAAATCATGACGAGTATTTTTTCTTTTCAATGTATTTATGTAATAAGAAGACAGAGCAACAATAGCTAGCTACGTATAATAACTTAGCTGTCCTGTCATAATGGTCCAGGTTGTGAGTTAAAATTAAAATCAGCAGCTTTCTGTCAGACAAATATATAAATCACTTTGTGCAGTAGGAAAGTAGGGAAAGAAAAAAAAATTTTTTTTTAAACTATAAAATTAATTCCTGAATTCATATTTTTTTGATTTGCCAATTAAATCAATTCAATTTTTAATTACAGTGAATAGTGGCATTAAGATTAACTTGTTTGTCAAAAACTCATTGCTAACCATGGCAGTTTATTGCAAATGGAAACAAAATGTATTATGCTTATGGGGGCCAATGCATGAGTGTAATTGTGCATGTACATATTGTGCTGTCCTCCAGAGTCAAATGGGTGTTGCAGTGTAACATGGCATGAACGTGTATAATGAAGTTGGGCAGTGATCTGAATATCTAAGACAGGTTAGTAGTTGAGTCATTAATGTTATGTAACTCATAATGCCACAAACCATTTTGAAGAGACTGGCCTTTTCTTCAGTGCTGCTTTTTATTGTTTTATTGTATCACAAAATGGGAAAATATTAATGCGCGTGGGATGGAGCTAGACAACAAGAAATATATGCAGATGTGGGATCGTGTTGTGTTTTATGTGCAGATATATTTGTGATCTTTGTCCTATACATGCTGATGCTTCTCTGTCCTTCTTGCAGCTGAATTTGTGATCCTTCTGTTTGTGTGATATTTCTTTTCCAGATGGCGATGTGTTTATGATCCTTCTGCTCTGCATTAAGATGTGTAACTTATGAGATCTCCCTGCTGTATGCAAATTATATTTTTATACAGCATACAAATGGGCTATTGATATTTTTTTTATTTAGTATTTTGGGTACAAGGGTCAGTGGGACATTTTTGAGTGAAAACCTTTGAACCTGCCTCTTGTATTACGTCATTACGTCCGATTATAGGCTGATGGCTTTGTTGAAATTGTATTAACATTAATGGCAAGTTCTTAATAAAAAAACGAATTTGAACAACATGCAGGTGTTTCAGCAGATGTAATTGTTACAAAGCCATGGAGAAGATATCAAAAAAAGCTGGGATTCATTTGAACTGTATTAAGGCAGAAGGTAGTATTGCAGGAAGAAAATCACACATATTTTCCATTATCCACCTGCTTGCAAACAAGGACCACAGCTGGGCAACACTCTCCCTCTTCTATCCTCTGTGTATCAGAGTTTTATTATATATTTATCTTCTGCTGGATTCCCTGCAGGCGTGTCCTGGCCATAGGAACTGTTACAGATTAATTATGCATGATAGCAGAATTAATTGAAAGGCCTCTGTGCTCCGGACTTCAAAGAGCTGTGTGATTCATAAAGGCTACTACCAACACCTTTCTCACTTGTATCTGCATCTCAATCTGTTCTAGGGCACCCAGTGATCTCGCAATGCTACGGTAACATTTTAGCAACCATTTTGCTGATGTAGATGAGGCTCCATTGGGCAGGGGAAAGGAGATTTTGGGCCAACATCAGCTGTGTTTCCTTTAATATCCAGTGTTGGAGAAGCTACTTTGAAAGCATAGTTTTGCAAGCTACCAATTACTTCACACCGGAAGAAGCTGAACTACAGCAAAGCTACACTAGGGAGAAATCTAGTTTGGTTAACTAAAGCTACTTAGAAAAAGTAGTTCAAACTACTTTGTAAAAAAATTATCAAATTGAAAATTTATATGCGATATGAAATTATAACAAAATATAACACAAAAAAAGTCACATGCCAGCAAAAAATGCCTCTCAATTGAGTTTATTGCAAAAAGTGCCCACTTGTTCACAGGTCATACATAAACTACCCCACGATTTATGGGAAAGTGCAAGGAATGTCAGCTTTGGTTTTGTTATATAATGTGGCTAACTTATCTAAACTTAGCTAAATTGGCTAGCAAAGTCAATGTTAATACACTCACTTTTATATGTGTTCTTAGATTTGTGTTTGACGTCTTTGCAGTAGAAAGTGTATTTACTCTCGGCTTGCATAGCTCACAAGTAAAAACGTAGGTTTTGTTGGTGGAGCTAATCAGTGTCATGTATTTGCTTAAGTATGGCCACGGTGATTCTTCTTCAGGCTGAGATTCTGAAAGTTTATCCTTGATGACGCTGTCGCTGTGTGAGCACTGAGCAACGCCTGCCTTTTTGCACATGCACTACACAAAGGTCAAGTGTGTGGTGGTGGCTGCCTGATGAATGCATTGCCTGGGCACGCCTTCACAGCGGTCAGGATGAAAGAAAAATGGGGCGGGGCTGGTCAAAGGGGGTTCAATTACAGTAAAGGAGCTTTTATGTTTGTAGTTTCAGTAGTTAACTACACAAAAAATGACAAAAAGTAATTTAACTACTTAAATCACTATGCAAATATGAATGTAGTTGAACTACCAGCAAGCTACTGCAACATGTAGTTAAACTACTAGTTTAATTACATGTAGTTCACTACTCCCCAACACTGTTAATATCCACATGACTATGACTTGAGATGGCTGGAATTCTGGGTTTGAATCTGATAACAATGCCTGAAGACTAATTAATCCTGTGGTTTACGTTACTTACACCAGTGCAAATCAGAGTCTATCTAGGAGTAAAAGCATAAAGTTGTTTAATTTTGTATTAAAATGTCTACTAAAAAGAAACAGAATATCAGACCCAGTGAAAAACAAAAAAACTGTTTTTTTTTATTATTGACATGCAAAATACAGTCCGTTTATCTGCTTTATCTGGGAAAAAATATTCAGTCCGAAGCAGATGATTCTAATACAGGTATAGCTGCTATTGACTTTCATTGATCCAAAATACTTTACAATGTAAGAATATTAAGAAATTTAGCAAAATCTCAACAAACCTGTAGAAAAACCAAAACAATTATTTTGTATATGTTTTCCAAGTCAACATGCTCTTGTGTAAAGGAGTCAGTTAATTGCTCTGTTCTCTATGTACAAATTTCTCCAAGAACACTGTCGGGTTACAGCTGCAAGCCTCGGGGGCCAGACATGCAACAAAGCTGTAAGTTAAAAATCACCAAAAACATGCTATTTCTGCACGGACAATGTGGAACTGTGTGTGATGACGTCATGGGCTGAATGTTCTGGAAGACTCAAAATCGGAGAGACCCTTGGGATGGATTCCCTTTCCGTTGTAGTAGTCGACCACCTGGTTGGGTACTTCTGCTAAAACGCTCTTCGCCAGGGCTGCAGGAGAGGCCTGGAATGAAAAAAATCACAATACGACAAAGATTCGCCTTATAGTAAAACAAACTTTTAAGCACAACTGCATCACAATAAGGAAGTTAATTTTAGCTCAGGCTAAAAATGCTTTCATTACTTCAATGACACTACCACTCACAGTCACAAGCTTCACAGTTTCAAATCACATGAGATCACTGAGGTAAAATTACAGGGGGTACGGTGCAGTTAGCCTTGGCTCACAATATCTTTGTGCAAGTGCGTCAGAGCTACAGCCATGTAGACGCCCCCACTCAAAGATTTGAATTTCCCCTCAAAGATTCTTATATTTGTACTATAATATAGACAGTTTTCTCCAACTTCTTGGCTAAATTATTCCTTTTTGTTCAAAGGCTGATGGCCTAGCTATCCCTACAATGTAATCACTGGCTCTCTCCTCCTTATCTCCCTGGTAGGTGCAATCTTCGGAACATTACATTTTGTAATGCTCTTTGAAATCTGTGAAAATAATTTGTTTCACACTGAGAACGTCCTCCTCAACTTCAGAGCAGCAACAAAAGAGACACACTTCTCTTCATCTACGTAAAATTAGGATTATGTTTTATCGTCACTGTCGTTTATTACAATCACTACCACCCTGGTGGGTGCTACACATCGATGGTGGTGCGTCATCCCCAGTTCACTGTGAAAGATAGCCTATGAATTCATTATATTGATCTATCTCTATTAGTCGTGACATTAGTAATATCAGTAACAGTAATACAAATATTAATAAAAGCAGTAGTGGTAGAAGTATTATTCGTAACATTGATAGTGATAGCAGTACTGTACTATTAGTAAAAGTAGTAGTGTTAGTAGTAATATTAGCAACAGTGGTAGTGTTAGTAGTAATATTAGCAACAGTGGTAGTGTTAGTAGTAATATTAGCAACAGTGGTAGTGTTAGTAATATTAGCAACAGTGGTAGTGTTAGTAGTAATATTAGCAACAGTGGTAGTGTTAGTAGTAATATTAGCAACAGTGGTAGTGTTAGTAGTAATATTAGCAACAGTGGTAGTGTTAGTAGTAATATTAGCAACAGTGGTAGTGTTAGTAGTAATATTAGCAACAGTGGTAGTGTTCGTAGTAATATTAGCAACAGTGGTAGTGTTAGTAGTAATACAGTAGAAGTAATAATACTATTAGTAACAGTAGGAGTGGTAGTATTAATATTAGTTCTATATTTTTCACCTTTTGCACTCTATGTGGCCTAGGTTTCAGAATCTGAATGAATCCATTCTGTACTGAATCACCCGAGAGACAAGCTTTTACTCCAGGTTGAGAGACTGTCAGTGTTGCGTGGGTGTATTCAGAAGAGAGAAAAAAATCTACCTCAATTTAAAAATGTCGCAGAATTAAAATACCATGGCAAATCATCTTGTCTCTGTGGTACGTTGCACTGGGAGATTAATTTGACTTGATCGCTGAAGCTGTATAACGCTCTGTCATTTTCAATTAAGATGTTGTGTTTGGAACTTTTGAATGTTTTCCCTGCCAACATTTTATATTTATGAATCATTGCTCATTAAGTACACTATTGTAACGTACGTCATACTTTATGAATAGTGTTTACACTTTGGCAAATGACATGCAGATGCAAGACAAAATGCCACAGCCTTTATGCTTGCAGGATATCACAAAACAGAGGGAAGTTATGGAGGATTATCGCAGTTACCTTAAACACCAGTAGCCTACAGGGTTCTGCACCAGTAATTCACTTAATAATGTTGAAATGTTACTGAAATTTTTTCAGCATTTGATAAACCTGCTAAATGAGACTGCAGGCTCAATGAATTCTAATTTGCAAGAGCAGAAAGATGTGAAACAGTTAAAGCACGGAATTAAATATTTTCTCAACCTTGATCCGAAATTGCATTGACTTCACTTATTTGGCCAACCGTACAGAAATATGAATTATGTGACGTTAAAAAAAGCAAAACAGAATAACGTTTGTTCTAATTGCGTAATCTAATGCCCGCCATGGTCTAAAACCAAACTGGTCGGGAGTCAAGTCAGCAGAACATTCCCCACCTCATTGCACAGTACAGTGACTCCTCCGGTCAATTGGATATCTGCGATCTGTTTACACCAGCTGTGTAAAATATGTAATCCCAATGGCTGGAAGATTTCAGAGTGAAAATAAGTGGTGACTGGCTGAACAAATTTCATTTGATGTGCATGTTGAGCTGAGCTCTCCAGTATATAGAGGATATTGCAAGGGATACATAAAAGTGGGGTGACTTACTAGTGTTGTAACACTGGAAATCTTATTTTTTTCTGGAATGTTCTTGGCTGACAGCTGAGCCAAAGATGGGACTGATAATTTATGAAGCCATGCCATCATGAATGTGTTGCATGCCTTAAAAAAGCAAGGTTTGCTGCAAAATACATATTTCTTGATAAACCACTTCCAATAAATAACCCCAAACATCAGCTTGGTCAGCAGTTGTTCTGCACAGCAAATTCTGAACATGAAATATTGAATATATCAATCAAAGCTGGAGATATTTGTGTTTCTGCTATATCACACTGTATACATTATTTATAGTTATATTGATATGTTTAAAAAAAAGTATTTTGTTTGATGTTTGCTGATGGTTTTACCAAAGAGGAGGTCTGATCGAAGTAAATGGTTCTCTTGTGGGAAAACGCAGCTGCCCGGCTTGTGTTTAACCTCCCGAAATTTTCACATGTCACCCCCCTGTTGAGGTCACTCCACTGGCTGCCAGTTGCAGCTAGGATCAGGTTCAAAGTTCTGACCCTGGCCCACACTGCAGCTAATAGGACAGGCCCCGTCTACCTGCAGGACCTGATCCAGACCTATGTTCCTGCTCGACCACTTCGCTCATCTACAGCAGGGCGCCTCGCACTTCCCCCCCTCCGTGTCAATGGCGCTCGCTCCTCCCGACTGTGGAGCTTTTCCACCCTAGCTCCCCAGTGGTGGAACGAACTTCCCATTCCCCTACGCTCAATACCAACCCTGCCTGCTTTCCGTCGTGGCCTGAAAACACACCTTTTCAGGCTCCACCTGGACTAATACTTATCTAGGACCTCATCATATGTCTTCTTGTCGAACTGTGTACTCAAGTTTATACTATTTAGAATAGAATTGTAGTAGAGCTGATTTACCCAGTTCACTGTGAACTGCACTGTGTTCATTACTAGGGATAGCTGATACTGTATGGGAAGAATGTGCTTTCTTATCTGTTCTGTAGTTACTTCGATTACCTTTCTATATGCACTTACTGTACGTCGCTTTGGATAAAAGCGTCTGCTAAATGACTGTAATGTAAAAACAAACGGAACCAAAACAGAACACTCAAAAATGGACAGAAGCGAAAACACATTTTGCGATTTAAGTTTCAATTTAACCGTAAGACAGTGCTCACAGCAAAAGCCTAAATGCTGATGGCAGTTCTGTGATCTCTCAGCTAGAGTGTGTATATAACCCCTGAAGAACCACTGAAACATACTTTAAATAAAATGAGTATGAGCCGTGCATACAAAAATAAAGTCTGAAATTTCAAGTGGCTGTGATATAGAATGAAAGTGAATTTAGGCAGGCACTTAGAGGGGTCTTAGGTTTCAACAAGAGCGGCGTGTCCAATCATATTCAACAAGAGCGGCGTGTCCAATCATATTCCTGTCCTGCTCTGTCACCTCTCCTTTCCTGTCATCTTGTTCAGAAAAAAAAAAACGAATCAATTTTTTATTGTAGCAGATGAGGAGGGAGGTCGATCCTGAGCTGAGCATTCACACTGGGGGATCTCATCAGGTACAGAGACCTGGGGGGGGGGGGGGTACAGAAGGGGTATATTCTGTGCAGCGCAACGGCCGCGCCGCAGCTGAACACCGGGCGAAATGTGAATAAGCGCTGACGCTGCTGTTAAACGGGTTGATGGCCTTTGTCTGTGCTCTGCGCTCAGAAATCCTCACACTGCTTCCCGGGAACCCGGTTTGATAAATTATTAAGGGAACGCGGCAGAACGCTGATAGAAACAAAGTTTAAAAAACGGTGCTTCAAGGATGTATAAAAGGATTGTAGTAAGTCTGTGGAATAGCAAAAAGAAATAAAAAAATACCATGTATGAAGTTTAATCAGCATGACACAAGCCATTGTTCCCATATTAAGTATTCACTGTTATTGAGTAAAAGCTCCTGTCCTGAAAATGTAGCTGTATAGAAAAGCAGGGTGTAGACGCACGTGTTTGAAGTTGTGGAACGGCACAAACTGCACAATGTCCCTGAGGACGGGCTCCCCCTTGGGCGAGCGCAGAATCCCGTCGTCCCCATCCAGCATCTGCATGTCACTGAAGTCGGCGTTGCCCACGCCCACGATGATGACGGACATGGGCAAGTGGGAGGCGTGTACGATGGCCTCCCGGGTGTCCGCCATGTCCGTGATGACGCCGTCCGTCAGGATCAGTAGGATGAAGTACTCCTGTGGAGGGTGGAGGGTGGGGGGAGAGAGAGAGAGAGAGAGAGAGAGAGAGAGAGCGAGAGAGAGAGCTGTTCAAGCACAATTCCCAAATAATGGCAAATGGATATTAAAGTACATTTGAGAATTAAAAAAAAATATTTATAATGAGGTTGTCCCTTTGTTTTTGAGTGTGCGGTTTACACTGAACCATCAATTATTGGACAAAGCCCAGTATATTTTTTCTTTTTGGATGTACTCTTGCTGCAACCGGCACCTCTATTGAAGAAATACGGAGTCCATTCAAAAAAAGTTTGTGCATATTGAAGTACTTCTGGTTAGCAAATTAATTGATGTAATGGAACATAAGGGTTCAGAGAATTGTGGTTTGTCTCAGGGCTCCACCCTCACCATGGCCTCCTTGGTGTGCATCTCCTCGGAGGCGGAGCTAGCCACTTTCTGGATGATAGGGGCGATGTTGGTTGGGCCATACAGCTGAATTTTTGGAAGGCAGTTCTGATAGGCTTCAACCACACCCTGGATACCTGCAAAAAATGGCGCAAGATATCAGATGAGACGTGAGCCTTACACCAGCTAACGACAACCGGTTTAAATTGGTTAAGGACTAACCCATGCACTGACTGAGAGTCACTACGGAGAAAGGTAAAACTTTTCCCTCATCTTGTTAGTTCTGCTATGGATTTTACCTGTTGAGCATATCTGAGGTCAAAAATATAAATAAATAAAGTCATGCTTTTTTTTTTCCAAATTAAATATTGATCTCAGTGAATAAACACTTAACTAAAACTCAAATGGCTTCCATGGTAACACAATGTCATAAGACAAAGGAGTTAGCACATGGGAATATAGATGCACTTAAATCTAATTTAGCTCATGCAGAGGGCTAGGATTTCTATTAAAAGTTAGCAAAGACAAATCCTCAGATCAGAAAGAAAATGTATTTCTTTCCTTGGTTAGTAAAGTATATTACTTTTTCTGTCACTGTAAATGCGTTGAATCATTTTGTTTCCAATGAGCTGCCTATAGGAGAATGCAAAGTCATAAATTGTGTAACCGTACACAATATGCTGTATCTAATATGTTGAAAATTCTCGTTTGCATTTACATGACAATTTTCTCAAAAAAGAGAAGAAATATTTTCCCATGCGCTTCCTGTTCTTTTGTTAAATTGGGAATTGGCCCATCTCACTTTAGACTAAAACTGCTATAAAATCGGGTATGATTTGAGATACCCATCTTGAGTATAAATGTAGCAAATTCATTTTCTTACATCCAACTTTTACATCTACCCAGAAAACTAGTAAAGAAACTCATGTTTGGAAAAAACTAGCTGTACATTCCCCACAAAATTTCTAATTAACACATTACACAAAGTTTGAAGTACACTATCATTGTCTGAGGTTAATGAAACCTCGTTGAAATATTTATCATTCCGTTGTACCAAACTACTGTGTTGCACCTTGTGCTTCCAGCTGCCCCCTGGTGGTTGTTGTAGTCAGGGCAACATTAAAAGAAAATCAGCACTGTTGCATGCTACCCAAACATCATGACAGTTGATAGCATATACAAAACATTTGGCTGCTTCTGCCATATAAATTGTGAGACTACAAAATAATGAAATGAATCATGGAGTGCAAAATCTGTACACTCACAATGCTAGCAAATGTTCAGACTATGCAACCATATAACTGGCCAATGCTTGTGAGTGTGTGTATTGGTGAGATAATGTCTAATAGAACATAAAGTGGTTCTTGATTACTCTATATAACATTCCTTTAATGTGGATTAATTAATTTGAATGTATTTTATATCCGTCAATAGCCGCTTAGGGTCCGATCCTGGCTTGAGATGCACTCGCTTAATATGAATTCCATGCAAGTTGCGCTATGCACATTTGGGTATGGATTTCATTGGGGAGGTGACAAATGCACACTTAGGAGTTTCAAAGAAAATAAGGTGTGGTCCATTATATTCAGAGTTCCATGGATCCAGGACTTGAGACTTATGTGGTTTTTTATCTATTTTTATCTATGCAGCCTTTGTCCAGTGATGTTATGTGCACATTACCTGATTTAAAAACATTTTTTAATTTTTTAATTTAGGCCGTGCTAAATCTTGGCTTCCAATATCAACATTACTATTTGGATCCGTCCCTAGTGCTAGTTCGGTTGTTTATTGTGATATAAACTGCATTTGTTAAATTCAGAATCATGGGCAGCCCATACAACTTAATTAGAAGCGTTCTTGTTGCTCTAAAACAAAGTGATTTTCAGCCAAGCATTTATGGATGCCCTCCAGAGCACAGTATTTATAAATAAAAAATAATGACATCAGTAAAATCAGGTACTGTAATCTAAATATATTCCACATTCTCTGTAGAGGGGCATTTGTTATATAAATTATAGTTTACTTTAAAATATGCAGTATACTTTATTTTATATACACATTTTAGATGAAATCCAAAAAACTCCATGGTTTCAACTTTGGCAACATTTTGCACAAATGCCATGCTTCACCTGGGATTATACAGGATCACCCTACGCCTGGGATTATATACAGGATCACCCTACGCCTGGGATTATATACAGGCTCACCCTACACCTGGGATTATATACAGGATCACTCTACGCCTGGGGTTATATACAGGATCACCCTACGCCTGGGATTATATACAGGCTCACCCTATGCCTGGGATTATATACAGGCTCACCCTACGCCTGGGATTATATACAGGATCACCCTATGCACATTATGCATTATAGCAACGTTGATGTCAATCATCGCCTCATGATCACGAGTCATCATATTTGCTTCATGCAAAGAAATGTGTTTCACTGTTGAGGGGGCTTTGTTCAACATGAAAGCATTCCCATCCACAGAGCATGAGTTGCGACCCGATGGTGTGAGGTGCGTGGCATTGATTCATCCGTATGTTACGCTCTTCTCAGTCACTACATCTGAACAAAATCAAGCATATATGGAATATTCTGGAATGACACCCACAACAGTGCTTCACACTTCTATCACCTTAGTGTGAGTTGCAGACTCCGGTAGACTCTATGCCATTGCACACGGCCCAGCCCCCTATTAGATTATATTAGTGCTTTTCTTTTGGTATTAGATCTGTATATGTGTAAATTGGGGGTAAAATAATTCAATAATTCAAGGCAGAATAGTTAAATTTTCTGTCCGTGATGCTGAATGACCCAGAATATTCCCCTCACGGATGGACAGCTCTGAAGCGCAGGAGTGAAATTAACAGCTGATTTCTCTGAGTGGGATCAGATGGTGCTGCTAAGTAGCCAAATGGCGGCTGGAGCGTGTAAATTTGAGCAGGCCCAAGAGACGGGGTACAGTGTGATTTATTCACAGGCCTTTAGGGGCTGCCCTTCTCATTCCATCTCATGTGCCTACAGAAGTAACAGCCATAAAATGGCTCTTTAACCATCTGTTAACACCTGTATTTATGTATCTGAATAGCTCACCATAAAAAGGGGATAAGCGTAATAAACCTGCTGAATCGCTGGCTGAGATATTGATGCAGAATAATGTTATTCTGTGATTTGAATTTAGGGAAATGTTTTTTTCTGGGCTGTGACAGGCAGTCAGGCAGTCTAGTTTTAGCTGAGGATGCTGGGCCACTCTTTTCCGGCACAGAACCGCTGCGCGGTACAACGATTCCCTCGCCACACACTGATTAGTGTTACATCCATTTTTGTACGTGAGAAATGTGGCTCTAATATAAAACAACGAATCCCAAACAAACGAAAACCACACGTGGAGGAGTTAAGATACACCAAGGTCAAGGGTATTAAAACTAAAATAGAAATCACTACACCGCACGACGAGAAATGCGATTCAAATGTCCTTATCCTAATCCTTATCCCCAGAATGCTTGATATTGGACATTATTTTGTGAGCGGTGTTTGTTGAATGAATCACTTCACCAGTGCAAGTCCTTGCAAGTTGCAATCAAGTAATTTTTCCCAAGAGTACTCACAAAATCTTTAATCACACCACAGCGAGGTAGATTTCCTCAGTCACAACCAATCAGATAAATTTGTTGCGACACAGCAATGATGAATGGCGGAATAATACTGGAACCAATGGAAGACGGTATATTCCTGACGGGGAGGGAGCAGGTGAACAGTCAGATCGGTGCTCAAACACTCACCCGCGCACTCTGGATTTTCTTCATCAAAGTTCACAGCAAAATCATGAGAGACCTGGGAGGTGGAAAAACAAGGTCCATCTGTGACCACAGAAGAACAGGGAGGCTGTTTCACAAAGCAGGATTACTGAGTTAGCAGGATAACTGCGCTGAGTAAAACCCAGAACCCTCCCAAGTCTGGAACATGGACTGAAGTAAAAAGAGCTGCTCCCGGTTTTACTCAGCGCAGTTATCCAGCTAACTCAGTAATCCTGCTTTGTGAAACAGGGCCCAGATGTGCACAGTAGCCTACACTGGGTCAGTACGCACAACTGAGGTTTTCTGAAATATCAACAGATTCTTCTGCATTACACAGATTTCGATCGGAGGCGGACAGAAAATCAATGCTACCTAGCTTTCTTATTCTGAGGGCTGATTAATGCAGCGCAGCTGATAAACACTCAGTTTATGGTCTGTGTGGTTAATGCATATTGATACATGGTGAAACCGCACTGGAATTCAAAGTGGGTTTCAACGTAATTCGGGAGGTCTATGTGCAAAATGGCTGACACTGAGGTGCTGTTAATCTGTCCTTTTTTCTCTTTATAAAACAGAAACTAAGACTTCCCACAATAATACTTGTTTGGAAAGCGCACATTGACAAATGGAAGGGAGTGTGATTTCGCTAATATATTATTTATGATACTGATAGGCACGATTGAGAGATCAACTAAAACTAAAACTAAATCTGACAGCGAGACACCTGATCTCACAATTCTGTCTGAAGCGATCACTAGTTTCCCCCGAGAATTAATATTTTTACCTTGAAGTCAGGTGGTATTTGAGCTCCAAACCCAAAGGCAGGAAACATTTTGTCACTGGGTTTAGAAATGAACAGCAGGGCATAAGAAGAGGCAACATTAAGATGAGACAGTCTGTATAAAAAAAAACAATTCACAGCTTTTTCCGTCCTCCTTCTCACCTCCCTGTAGGATGTGCTGGTAGTGTCAATGACTGTCTTTGTGTGGGTGGAGGGGCGTTGAGAGGGGGAGGGTTACATTTCTGAGGTGTGTACCACAGATATTTTAAAATCCAAGTTCAACAACAACAACAATAATAACAATAACAACAATAATAATAATAATAATAATAATAATAATAATAATAATAATAATAGAAGGATAATAATTTTCTGGGTTAGTGCACCATGCACACATACTCAGTAATGTACTTATTGGCTTCCATTTTTCTTACATTTGTTTAGTCCAATTTCCCTCAACGCGCTCGATTGCTCACCATCATTTTCAAAATTGTGACTAAAACATTGCAAAAAGACTGACGTTGGCATCAGTTATGGGTTTAGTTAAATCGCTGGATAAAATGAGCTATCTCCAAATGAAAGGAAGCAGTAGGTTTTAGCCGACCGGTTTATGAGATGATGGAGCCTGCCCATTTAGTCACAATGTCAAACATCAGAATGTCAAAATTGGCAGCATTTCCTATCCACTTTGGTACCGATACATTGGAGACAGAAAGGCTGTAATGCTGAAGTAACAATTCCATCACTATCTTCAAGTCCTTCATCCCAAAAATACAACAGTGTGCCTTTACTAATGCACTTTTTATACTAAAATGTTTCTCTGAGGAAATCCTTTTCAATGGGCCCTTTATTACTATGTGATAAACTCATAGATTGTTTCCCACCCTAGCCATGACAGCTGATTGGCTGTGATGATCTCTTACCTGTCATAGTCCTGGCAGATTTCCCCCACAGCGACCAGGGCCTTCAGATACTCATTAGGTTGGTATGGGTGGATGTAGTGCAACGAGCAGCTGTTTCTAGGGTCCCCGTTAGATGCCGTGAAATCAATAGCTACCTGGACAGAGAAGTGATAATCACTGGCAGCAGGAAATGCTAATTATCTCCGGTTCATTTGAGTACACATCATCTAATAGATATTGTATAACCACATGAAGGAATAATTGCCTTGGCTATAATAATTGATTTCCGATAATATTTTTAATGCATGTCCAAAAGTGTGGCAATCCAATCTATAACATCATGCATTAAACCAACAGGAAAACAGCATCCAAAACCAAAGGCTATACATGCAGTTTTTACTTACATGCAGCTATCTAATTAAGCAATTGAATACAATACATTTTTAAAAATTATGAAATAGGTCAATGTTGAAACATAGCCGTTGCTGCAAAGCTGCAACAGGGGGAAAAAAACCTTTTTCCATTACGCATAGTATAGCTTCTGTGCTTCCTATTAGTGTTCCTGAGGTCGATTATGATTATGTCTATAGCTGCTCCCGCTGTGGTAATGACCTATTTTCGTCCCTGAAGTGCTAATGAGCAGGTGCTCTATCCACACCCTGCATTACAGGCTGAATAAGGCTAGCCTGGGTTTTATAACTTCATAAGCATAAAAGTGACATAAACGGCTGAGTTTGCCCATGACAACTTTGCCCAAGCGTTTCTGTCCAAACTGGAGCAGTGTGAGAACGCCTATTTTGTGCTGCGGCCATTTTCTTCTGTGCTTGCTGTTTCAGAGAAACCATGGCATCTGGAATACATACATTACTGTAGGAAGTCCTGCAATCCATGTTCCATCAGGAAATCATATTTGGAAGAAACAGATGCATTATGGGAGATTCACATCTCATCTCACCTGTCATTGTTATTTATTTGAGGTTCAATACATACAGTTTCCTTTTGCATATAACAGCAGTACACCAGCCACCAATCTATCCCTCAGTCCAGTATTCGATCTGCTATTCCACGCGTGGAATCTACTCACTGTAAACTGGATTTGACATCCTCCCATGATGTAATCAAGAAAGGAGTGCATCTTGATGATCTGTAATAAGGCACTCATTAAGATATTCCCCGTACATATTTTCACAAAAAAATCTATAGTTCAATACTTACATAAATTAAAGCATTTCATTCATTTTCAAACACTCCCTGAATTAATCTGCAACGCAAAACTTTTACAATGTCACATTCAGAGTTTGTTCCACACGTTCAAGTCTACCATGGACATCTGACAATTTAAAAAAAAGACCAATTAAAAAACCAATTAAAAAACGAATCTCTCTGCTTGTGCATGTTTAATATGGATGGTCTGAGAGACGTTGAATAAAGGGGACATCTGGAATATCACAGTTCGCATGCAATACAGCTCTCTTGAATGGAACATGAGAACATTCTATAATGCTTTCAGGCCATTATTGGTTAATTATCAGATACTTCAATCAGGGATGATGCAATTAGAGGCAAGTGCTCTGTTTCTGGTATAGAAAAAAAACGACAAGAAACGTTTATGTGTTTTCGATCCGTTTTCAGAAGTCACTGTAAATGCAGCAACTCCACAGGGTCCACATGTGCTGACAGAGACTCTTTACCTTGCATTGGTTCAGAATAACAACTCCGGAGTTCCTGTAGTTCTTCTTCTTGACCAGGTACTTTGGGTTTATACATTCCCACTGTATCTGTCAAGACAGCGAAACAAAAAACAGTGCAGTCATCCTGCTGGGAAGCAGAAAGAATGCACGATTAAGAATGCGCAACATTTCGACAGGAACACGGTTAAAATGGCAGAGGAACATCTGCCCCACTGGTGCTAACTTGGGCCGAGGTGCTCGATGCGTTCGCAAACAACAGACATCAAAACTATAGCGGTGAGCGACAGCCAGGAGAGTATGCTTCTACTTTCTTACTGATTCAACATCTGACGGCTATTTTCCACTGCGACGTAAATACGGTTTCAAATTATTTTGTTACTTGCTAATGAAGTGTGATTTTCAAAAATGAGTTTAAAAGACTCACAGAGGTGACTCACTTCTGGTGTGATGCGCTCAGCAGTACAAAATCAATTTCTGATTATTCATATTAGTTTAACTGAACACAGAATACACAGCACTGCTGCAGAATTGCCTGTAAGCCCCCGACTCCCCCCACCCCCCACCAGTTAGATCAAAATATATTCTGAAACACGATTCCCTCAAAAGACTGCACAACAAAATGTGGCAGTCAGCCATAGCTGCTATTGTATTTAATTGTCTTCTCTCTGCTGACAAGTACTGCTCCCCATCCATAGACTATGTGCCAGATTCATCTGTCTCACATTGGCAGATGCTGAGGAACATACAGCCTGAATGAAACAGAGCAAGGCTGTCAAGAACACTTCAGTCACAAGTGCAGAAACATTTCCATCGCCTTAATTTCAGAGATATTACAAAAAATATATATATATGCTTTTTTCAAATCACTCACAGAAGCAATCAAATGTGAAATGTCACAACCGGGGTGCTAAGTTGTGCCATATCATTCTTTAAAGTTAAAAGTTTTATTTAATTATGTTATTACTGTGAGCATGGGAATGTAATTATGCATTGAGTCTGAGTGTTATGGATTCTGTTTCAGGGCAGGGATACATCTGTGCATATATCCAATTGCAAGACTATTGAGTGGATCTGCCAAAACTAAAAGAGATTCTTTGGGAGCCAAATAATAGTTTCCTACCTGTAGTTTTTCCGTAGTTCTACAGAAAAGGGTCGATCAAGAAAATTACTATTGAAAGCATACATCAAGTAATACACATGCATTGTATCTCTATGAAAGACTGGAGAAACTGGGAGAGGAACATACTTTGGTCAATTCATCACCTTCATAGAAGGAAGCGTAGCACCCAATCAGAAAAGAATGTACTGCAGGTCTCACTTACTACCTGTTTCCCGTCCAGTGCTCCTCTCATGTCCTTAAATGTTGTTTGAAATTCTCCAATGAAGTCATGCTTCCCGTTGGAATCCCAGTCCCATACAGTGCACTGGAGCAGAAAGAATAAGCAGAAAGATCACGTATCACACAGTAGTTTTTACTCATGAGTAAAAATCTGAACAAATATAAAAACAGGCAAACAAACAAAAAAACGTTAAGATAGGATGTTGGAATACATTCGTTTTTACCTGTGAGTAATAATTTGAACAGACAAAGACGTTTGAAATTGAATGTTGGCATAAATTGGAACCATTGGTGCTTGTGACTAAAAATCATTTGTGTCTTTAGAAACTTGCAATGAGCATAAAAAGGCACTGAATGCATCGCCGTTATGCCTCAACGGTGCTCATAGGTTCCAGAAATAGAGTTTGTGGCATGCATTTTGTAAACTAGCTCAGGACTACACCTCCCATCAGCACCTATTGGAAATGAGCGCAGCAGGTTTCAAACCCGTAGTACACAATGGCACAGGAAGTGGAGAAAACTCCAGAAAGCCTTTAACTATGAATATGAATCATTCATTAAGAGAGATTAGTGGGGGGGGAGGGGGATTAAAATTTAATGGTACATTAAAATATTAATAAGGAGATGCTGTGGGTGATGCAATACAGATGTCATGATAAAACAGTGCTTTTCCACAGTTTTTTTTTAACACATTTACATAGCCAGCATACCGCAGTTGTATAATGTATTGTGATAATGTCTGTGAAATTAAATGCATTCCAAAACCTAAAAAGGTTATTTTGATTTTGTATTTGCACACACGGAAATGGGAGTGGATCTGCTATTCCTGAAACAAGGAAAGTGACGGCCGCCACAGTTCACAGCACACTGCGAGTTGTGAACTTAACAAACCTCGCCTGTTGCTTTCAGGTCAAGCCAAATCACACGAAAAAAAACATCACAGCGCATTAAGAAATGACAGCGATAAGTCCAGATAATATGCATTCTTTTGAGTCATAGGGTGAATCTCCTGGATTAACCCCAGCATAGACGCTGGAAGTCTGGGTGCTGAGGGTGCTGCAGCACCTCTCTCTGAACGACTTCTACAATATATATTAAATCTGCATGATGCCATACATTTACTGTCCTACCGAAGGCAGTATAAATACAGGGAAATAGTTCTGTATCAATGATACAAAACAACTTAAAATCTCTGTTGCGTTATAGCAAACGATTTGTTATTGCGATTTTCAGCACCCCGAGTTCAAAACATCTTTCCGCGCCTATGAACCCCAGGCATTGTTATAGCTAAAAAAAGGTACTTTACTTTGCTTAACTTTCTCCTTTATGTTATCACTGTCAACAACACAGACGAGATAATAATTCCGCAATTGTCCTCAATGTTGTCTGTCAATCAAAGTGTGGTTTCAGGCAACATTTTTCCTGAGAGTACCTGATCTGGAAAAAGAGAGCCCCCGAACACCCCATACCTGCCTTTGTAAAGCTGGCAGGTCATCAGAAACATCTCTAAACATCTAAAGTATCTTTCATCATACATACAACAGTCAGGGCGCATCAAAAACAATAACAAATCGTATATTTTTGATAATATAAAAAAATTGCAGCGAGTGAACTATCCCTTTAAAAACCGTACACTTGTATTCTTTCACCATGTCACACATCTGTAGAGGTCATGATTTTTTCATTGGCAGATAGGAGATAAGGGTCAGAGGTCATTTGTTTCACAGTTTCAGCGCCAGGGTCAGGCAGGTCACCAAACTACTTGAACCCGCGCCACATGTTGGTAGTGAGCAGAATCACCCAGCCACTGAGTATGGGACTCTGGGGGGTGGCCTGCTCAAGCCAGACCGGAGACAGTACAGAGATCAAGGAATTTCCAGATATGTATTATGTATGACCAACGCCATTGGCAGGGAGGCTGGACATCCAGGTGGCCATTGGAAGAGACATATTTCAGTGTCATAGTTGTCTCTCTTATACAGAAATATAATAAAGGTCATTATGTTGATCCCCAAGAGGCTCATTTGTTAAAGGTGTTTTTCCAGATGTACAGACAGAGCGCCGTAGGTGTAGATTCAAGCCTGGCCTATGATATTAGCCGTTTATTAGCCATTTTAAGTCCACAATAGTGAAACAGAACTGGTGTCATTTTGCCAGGGTGAGTCAGCCAGGGTTTTGATGGTTGGCCGCTGCATTTGCTATTTCCGAACGGCTGGACACCAAAATGGGAGCTACACCATTACTGGAGCAACACCCTTTCAGCAACCAGCGCTGGCTCTCTTGTAGCACCGTGCGTCCTGCGGTGCATTGGAGGAGCACACAGTATGTGCTTCAGCTATTCTCATTGTGCTGGTGCAGTCAGAATAGCCGTTAATGGAGAGGCAGCCCTGCTAATTCCACAGGACTGAGAATTGTTTAAATTGCTAAGTAAAGATCATTTAAACTATAAGGTCTCATTCTAGTCCCTGCCATTTATTGGTTCAATCAACAGCCTCACATGAGATAAACTAATGTTAATTAAAATATATCATTACTTTGGAGGGCAGTGAAATAATGACCAGCAGAGAGTAAGGACAAATAAACTTTAAACAAAGGGAAATTAAGACTGGATGAATCAATCAATGCACTCTGATTTAGAGTGAATGACTTCAACCAAGTGATTTGTATATAAATGCATTGCTGTTCATTTCTTAAAATACCCAGGCTGATTGCCTTAAGGCATCACACGTTCTCTCAAAGAGCAGGGCTATCCCCACAGAAAACAATGGGAGCTAGAACTACGAAGCACTGAGCTGAACTGAGCCAGAGACAGAAGTAGCTGTTTTTGGCCTCATTTCCCACAGTTCCACAGGGAATTGTGGCAAAAATGGCCTAAGAGATCAATTTGCTCTCGCCACTACACGTTGCAGTTAATGCCTTATGTTTATGGGAATTAGGAAAGAAAATGGATGTTAATTGACCTTCGTGTTACATATTCTATTACAAATATTATTTTAAATATTTTGCAATAACATATATATATATATACACATATATATATATACAGTGAGCACCATAATTCATTAGACAGTGACACATTTGTTGTTATTTTGGTTTTGTACTCTAGCACTTTGAGTTTGAAATGATACAATGACAATGCCGTTGAAGTGCAGACTGTCAGCTTTCATTTGAGGGTATTTTCATCCATATCGGATGAACCGTTTAGAAATTATAGAACCTTTTGTACATAGTCTCCCCATTTTCGGGCATCAAAAAATATTGGACAGTTTAACATAATGTAGAATAAAGTAATCATTTTTAATATTTGGTCACATATCCTTTGCATGCCAGGACTTCCTGATGTCTGTGACCCAACAATATCAAAAGACTCTTGATATCCATATGGATTTAAAATTTTGCAGTATATGGATCAAACCTAGCTCTTCTATATGCAGCCTAGTCTGTTCAGCACAACTAGACAGAAACATTTATTCTGAACACATAAGCCCTGAATTTAAGAAGAGAATGGAATGTCGTTCCGGTTTTATGAATACATTCCTTGCCACTGTGTCAAAGTCTGACGGGCCTGTGTATTTTTCAACCAAGATTGTTCCATTTATATACGTGTTACAATCAACAATTCAGAGACAAGGGGTAGGAAATATGTAATGACGACTTTCCAAACAGAAAGACAGACCTGGGTTTGTTCAGAGAACTCAATCCCCCTTGCCTTGTCTTTCCTTGATGCTTCTGATTGTGGATTATGGTTATGACGCTGATAGTGTTTAACTATCTTTAACTTCCTGAAACAAACACTTAACAATTCTCTATACAGCACATTGTAAAAATATTCCTTTAATATTTCATATATCGACATGCGCCCCAGTTTTTTTCTACAAATAATAAATAATGCAAATGGCCTTAATATGTTTATGTCTGTATTGAATTACGGTGCTTTACCATGGTATTAATGAGAGAGCAGCATCCAATAATTTTGTCTTAACAATGCACACAATTGACATGAATGTAGAACAGCTGTAAAACTGCGATTTCACCAAAGGCAGTCAACTGTGTAAATAAATGACTACTTTAGGATGCACTGCATTTGTCATTGCCATTTACTCACAAGCACAGAAGCAACTGCATATCAATCAGATTATATATTTATAGAATATTAATCTAACAGTTAACGCCAGAAGAGTTCTGGCAGCTGCTGGTTGTGGCAGCATGTCCTCCCACAGTCACGATGAAAGGCATGACCCTTCATAATTGAAAGCAGGTGATTCGAACACCGTTGGTCCTCTTAATATTTATACAGACTAGAGACAGACTAG
Organism: Ilyophis sp. 1 JC-2022; assembly: GCA_022702515.1. Lineage (NCBI taxonomy): Eukaryota > Metazoa > Chordata > Actinopteri > Anguilliformes > Synaphobranchidae > Ilyophis > Ilyophis sp. 1 JC-2022. Next base: position 52,653,053 of record CM040395.1, on the reverse strand, counting down.
AGACAGACTATGAGACAGACTATGAGACAGACTAGAGACAGACTAGAGACAGACTAGAGACAGACTATGAGACAGACTAGAGACAGACTATGAGACAGACTAGAGACAGACTATGAAACAGACTAGAGACAGACTATGAGACAGACTATGAGATTACCAGGGCAAAGCATTATGAGCATTGAAGAATAGTACCATAAATACACACATTAAGCTTCCACCTCCACTCTCATGAGCTCATCTGCCAGGTACTTCAACAGACTGATAGAGATAGACTGGACCCAATCCATAAAATAAAGTCAACCATTTTCATCAGTTAGACTAAGATTAAGACATGCAATGCTCTGGCACTGAATAGGTTAAAAAAGTTGATGTTCATTTCTGCAGGTCTCTCCCCCCTCAGGCATTGAGCAATGATCGCTGATTGGCTTCATCAGCCGAAGACAGGGTCACGGAAGGAAACCGGCTTCTAATACCGCCTCGCGGCCTGTCTGTCCTCTCCTCGAATTACGACAGATTCGACCTCTCAGAGAGGGGCACGGCGGGGGAATTGGGAACGAGCTCTCTGAAGATGAGAGGCAGGAGATGAAGAGGCCAGCTCATTCGGCCCTGTCACACTTGAGCGGCTCCCCCCAGTGTTTCAGAAATGAACGAAGTGAAGCTGCAAAGCGGCAGACGTCCCTCGGTTAAACCTGAAAGTAAATCGGCGTGTTTGTTTTGGGCGCGCGCTGAAGGTAGGCAGACGGTCACGCAAACTCAAGCATCCAATCAAATGGCTGCGGTGATACAGTGCTTTAAATTGCCATTCAGATGGTGTGAAATTATGAACAGTTTAACCCATAGCCTCAACGTACTGTATTTCTGAATCTTCTCATCTTTAAAAACTTTGTTTCCTGTTACATCACATGTAGAAGCAAGAAAAGCTACAAAAAACCTGCTTTTATTTCTGAAAAGCCTTTTATCCACACATTTTTATTATTCATTTTTCAGGTAGCTCAGATGTGGTGCAAGATGTGAAGATTTTACACAGAACTAACAGCTAGAACTCACTTCTAAATTATCGACCACACATGATTAAAATGAGTATTTTGGTGATTTTAGCAGCTACCATTATCTGCACTATACACCAAAACAGACAGTTCTTATTATCCTCTCTTTATTAAACAATAGTTCTGCAAGGTGTATAGCAGTAGTCTCCTACATATTTGCTTAAAATTATTCTAGTAATATGTCCCACACTTTATATTTTTACAGCGGATCTTCTGCCTCTGCTGGTGCACATTGGGCAAAAAACTAGTGATAGTAGGTCAACGTAGCGATGGCTCACTTGGGAAACATAACCACATTGCAGGTTACAGGTACAGAGCCCTAATGTTTTGCCTGGAGGTAAAATTTATAAATGTCACCGATACTAGCTGTAAAGTGTGTTTTGATCAAATTATAAGAGGTTATGAAGGTGCTTTGTTACCAAAAGCAGGCAAATGAGCCAAACTGATGTTTTATATACTTCACCCTCCATTCCAAAGTCATTGATTTCTTTTTAGTTCCAGTCATATTTCCTGTTATCCGCTTGTCAGGATTAAATTGCATGGCGGTGCAGCTGATCCAGGGTAATTACGCTGCGTTTGAAATACCCGTCAGCTCGCGCTGAAACATGTCAGGTCAAATCACACAGTCAGGTGTTCGTCATTATGTAACGTTTCTCTTCGGCTCCACATTATCATTAGCCTTATTTTCACCGGAATCGTCTTTGTATGCCCTGTGCACTGAACTGAGTACGTTTCATACACAGAAATCGTTTCCATCGGTTGCGATTGTTGGTGGTTTATGGCTGAATGTTAAAATGGATGTAATATCCAGCTGCAGTGCACCTGTGCAGATGCTGAGCTCAAATAACGGTACCAGTGTGATAAAAGATCTGAACTTGTAACTTGGAGATTTACATTTCAAATCCAAAGTGCGTCACTGCTGCTGTATGCCATAAGAAATACATTTAACTCCAGTTTCTTCATTGTTAATCCAGCAGTATGCGTTCACAATGGATTACGGCATCAGCTACAAAAATATAATACCTGAGCTAAATACCTGAGTACATCAGATAATGCAATTGTACACCTAGAACCAAGAATGTTTGGTAACTAGGAGCAGCAATGAATGCACTGAATGGGCACTCATTAATGAAAAAAAACAATACAGACAGCCGAACAATCTCAGTACAATGTCCCCAGCAAACAACTGGACTCGAGCATGCAGAGCTAGATCTCTCATCGCCGCAATGCCATAAAGCAGCCGGGGGACTTAAATAATTGGTGTTGTTGCATAAGACACAGCATGACCAGGCAGACTGACTCTAAGTCAAGTTTGTTTATAGTGCCACAGAGATAATGAATTCCATTTCTTTGTCTGCAGCATAAACCGTCTCAGGACTAAGAACAGCTCAGAATTCACCCATTAACCGCCATCGAGAATATTCAACGTTGGGAATATTCTGCATAGAACAGCATCATTTATTATTCATATACTACTTATGTAATGCATTGTCATTTGCACTAGGCTAACAGTTGTGTAGTTTCTATTCAGTATACACATCATCCTTTCAGAGACGTAGAGCAGAACCAGATCATCAATGCAAGTGTCTGGTCAAAAGTCTGGTTTCTTAATGATTACGTCGCAGGATCATGTCACTGGAATCAAGGCAATGTGCTGACAGCGTAAACTTTCCCTGGCTGTTGGGTGTTTGCCTTTAGCTTCCCATTTTGGGGTCACTCATGTGTTCCTGTCTAGGCCTTGTGTTCCATGCTTAATTCTTTCATCAAAGAAGAACCTCCTTGGCTCCAAAATGGCTTATATACCAAATACACTTACTCCTACATGGGCTAAGCCCTATGGCCCAGACATCGCTGGTTTGTTTACGGGCTATTGAATAACCACTGCATGAGCACCACCTTGCTATGTAATGGGGGCCCCACATGTTAACAGTGCGAGTCATTCTGTCCGCCATCCTCCGATCAGCACTAGCTCTCCTTTAGTACACTTCTAATGTGGAAAATAGACGCTGTTTTAGGGATAACCTTGTTAGATAACTGCAGCACAACTGCTGTGCACTCTGTGTGGGTGTGAGTGACACAGTACAACATACAATTCCAAATCACTGAAAACAGTGGACAACAGACATTTGAAAAAAGCCCCTGATTGAATTAGAAGTATGTTACAGAAAGTGCTCTGACAAAGCTGTTCCTACCTTTAGTTCACGGTCATGGTCTCCACTGCACAAAGTGTTCAGTGAGACCTTGAAAGTCTTCCAGGCAGGACTCAGATTGTTCATAATGGTCTGTAAATTACAGGGAGAAAAGTGCATCTGTTAGAGTTGATGCAACACAGATTTCAAATGCAGTCACAAGAAAATCCTGGATCAGTTCCTGTAAATTTGCCATTACGGGAGGGTAATGAAAAGCACATTCAGTTCAGTGGATCCAACTGAAGAAAAGTTGATCTAACATAACCAAAATTCTGAGTTTCAGCATGCACATTTATCTCTGTCTATGCGAACACAACCTTCATACAAAAGCTTAAGCAGAAAGTAAAACCTTACATTTTTTATTTCTTTCAACAGGGAGTTGCAGTACATGGGTTACTGCTGTAGGGAGTTGTAGTACATGGGTTACTGCAGTAGGGAGTTGCAGTACATGGGTTACTGCTGTAGGGAGTTATAGTACATGGGTGACTGCTGTAGGGAGTTGCAGTACATGGGTTACTGCTGTAGGGAGTTATAGTACATGGGTTACTGCAGTAGGGAGTTGCAGTGCATGGGTTACTGCTGTAGGGAGTTGCAGTACATGGGTTACTGCTGTAGGGAGTTATAGTACATGGGTGACTGCTGTAGGGAGTTGCAGTACATGGGTTACTGCTGTAGGGAGTTATAGTACATGGGTTACTGCAGTAGGGAGTTGCAGTGCATGGGTTACTGCTGTAGGGAGTTGCAGTACATGGGTCACTGCTGTAGGGAGTTGCAGTACATGGGTCACTGCTGTAGGGAGTTGCAGTACATGGGTTACTGTTGTAGGAAGTTGTAGTACATGGGTTACTGCTGTAGGGAGTTGCAGTGCATGGGTTACTGCTGTAGGGAGTTGCATTGCATGGGTTACTGCTGTAGGAAGTTGTAGTACATGGGTTACTGCTGTAGGGAGTTGCAGTACATGGGTCACTGCTGTAGGGAGTTGCAGTACATAGGTTACTGCTGTAGGAAGTTGTAGTACATGGGTTACTGCTGTAGGGAGTTGCAGTACATGTGTGACTGATGTAGGGAGTTGCAGTACATGGGTTACTGCTGTAGGGAGTTATAGTACATGGGTGACTGCTGTAGGAAGTTGCAGTACATGGGTTACTGCTGTAGGGAGTTGCAGTACATGGGTTACTGCTGTAGGGAGTTGCAGTACATGGGTTACTGATGGAAGGAGTTGCAGTACATGGGTTACTGGTGTAGGTGTTACGTTTATGTCATGTTTATGTCATGTATCATGTTTAGTGTTTGTCACAGTTTATTTTCTGTTTATGTTACGATGCAGTTCATTGTTTGCATACATATTTCCATGTTTTTCCGCAGCCTTGCGTTCATGCTGTTTCTTCTCTTGCTGTCACTCACGTTTCCCTAATTGTTTAATTCTCCCTTGTCTAGTTACTAATATACTAACATTAGATCAGGATTGGGTAATACTAACTATCTAACCATGTGTTCATGTTTACCTTACGTTTCTCGTGCATGTTGATTACTAATTTACTAACGCTAGGTCAGGATAGGTTAACTACTAACGATTTACTAATTGCCTCGTTACGTGTCTCATTTTCTCAAGCTGTTGTGAATTTCCTGCTGCTCTCAAGCTAAATGTTTGCACCTGTCTACACCTGCATTTAAGCTCAGTGTTCATGTCTGTTCGTTGCGAAATTGTTGCCTTAGTTTACTATTGTCACTCTTGAGCGTTTTTCCATTGTTTTGACCACCGTTATTGATCTAGCCTGTTTATTGACCATCGTTACTGCCTGCCTATTGTTTCCACTGCCTGTTTTTGACCACGAGTTTTGCCTGCTGTTTGTTTGTACCTCTGCCCCGCGGATAGGACTTCGGTCTGACTCCTGCTACGCCCCACGACTACGAACTTTGCTTTTTCCCTGTTTTGTACTTCTGCTCCGCTGACGGCTACTCTGGTTAACGAACTCTTGCATGGATACCGACTTCGAGACTGCCTTCTCCCTCGGTACTGTATCTTTGGTCTGGCTGGATTTATTGGTTTTTGGACTTTGCTTGTGTGACTACGTTTTTGGATTTCCCCATAATAAAGCCCTTGCGGGTATTTATTATAAAGTTTGTGTTCTGAGTCGTGCGTTACGGGTCCAACCCGCACACACTCGTCTCAGTAGGGAGTTGCAGTGCATGGGTTACTGATGTAGGGAGTTTTTTAAATTTTTTACCTCAGTTCGGTGAACGAGTGATCCGGTGGCATCGTCGTTTATTCGGAATATTTCCAAAAATGGGTCTGACTTGCTGAAGAAGTCCTGAGGAGGGAAACAAACATTGATCGGCATTCCACACTTAACACACCGTTGGTCAGCATGCTGTTTTATTTTAGGGGACATCTATCATTTGATGGCTTTCTGAATTATCTGAGAAGAAAAAAAACGTATCTTAGCCTGCGATTTTGTTTTCTCCTTTTTAACAATGTTGAAATAATTACATTTAAATGTATCACATTTTGTTCTAAACATTAATAAAGGAGTGACTGTGTAGTGTGAACAGATCTGAATGAATTATCTGCTGGCCAATGAGTGCACTGTCTCAGGATGACATCAGGCACCTGATGATGCTGCATCCTAGATGATGAACGTTCATCTAGCAACTGGCAGCAGGACCCAAAAGCCCTCCCTGAAGCTGTGTTAGGAAACCTCGCTAATGAGAACACCTCGTTTATTTTTTTATTTATTTTTTACTCCCAGCCCTCCGGAAAACCACCTGTCCTTGTTTCACGATGCGCGGCTTTCCCGCGCGGTTATACCAGCTCACTCAGCCGTCTCATCGATCCCTGTTTTAATCAAGATCTCGACTCTTAATTAACGGTTGGCTTATTATCCCAGCGGGGTGGAACAGTGCAACCTTTCTAATTCAGGATAAGGAGTAGATGGGGAATCTTTCCTGCTCAAACCAACAGCATCTCCCAACAGCCCCCACTTCAGTCCATCCCCCTCATTTGGTCGCAGATTTTTTTACAAAGCTCTCACATGCTTGGGTAGACATTGTTCTCAAAGCATAAATAATGTCCATTAATAAATGCAGAAGTGGGAGAAAGTAATTAAAGTTCTCAAGCTTTTGCAGAGCCTTTAAGGAGTAAAGTTTACAGTGACTGTGCCGTGGATCGTCTCACCTTGTCATCCAGTTTCCTCGCACTGAAGGATAGTTCCACGTAGTCATCGTTTCCTGATAACTCTTCTGCTGTAACCTGGGTGGCGAAATAGTTAATAATAAAACATACTGCACATACACAATCAGGCGCATAGTAAATTGCATCGTTCCGTCACACTTAAAATGTACAGCAATCCCTTGCCTGGTGTCCCACTTTAGTGCCCTTTTCAAATGAGATGACTACACCTTTCTAGCATCAACTGGGAATTCATATATTCATTATAAAGTGGAAATAGTTATTCAAACTTTCCAAAAACAATGTTCCAATTTGCTACACACTGGAGCACAATGTGTGTCATGTAGAAAATGACTTAATACCTACTGATTAACTATATACTGTATACTAACACTGGCCTGATTTTTTATTTTTTTGCACTATGTGTGCGTGTGTGTGTGTGTGTGTTTATGCACCTGCATTTATATGTGTGTGCGTGTGTGCTACTGTGCAGTCCTGTGTGTGTGTGTGTGTGTGTGTGCGTGTGTGTGCGTGTATGTGTGGACACCTGTGTGTGTGTGTGTGTGCGTGTGTGTGCGACTGTGCAGGCATGTGTGTGTGGGTGCATGCACCTGAATTCACATTTGTGTGTGTGTGTGTGTGTGTGTGTGTGCATTCCTGTGTGTGGGTGTGTATGTGTGTGTAAGACCTGATGTTCTTGTTCAGTCAGACATTAAATCCCAATTCCACCGTACTGATAGACTCTTACCGTGATGGATGACTTTCCAGCTGTGTTTCCCTGTTTGAGTAAAGCTTTTGAAAGTTTTCTCTGGGATACAATCTGTTTGATAGAGAGAGAGAGATTGCAGCAAAATGTCTTTCTATATTTTAAAGTGACATTGATGGAAAGTATGTACAGTATTTGGACATACCAATAATACACATGCTAATAGCAAAATGCTCTCATAAAGCTGATTTATCAGTGTTTAGTAAATGCTACAAAACATATCCCTAGTGTTTGGCAAAAACTTACACAACTATATTTTCCATTCATTTGACCTCTAAGTGTCATCCTCGTTCATGTATTCCTACAGCACTGAACTAAGACATTACAACACCAGCTTCATGACCAAATTGGTGTATTTGCATGTGGTAGAAAAGTATACAACACAAACGTATTTAAATCTGCAACCTTTTTTAGATTTAAATGTATTTACTTAAACGTACTATCGCAGCTAACTTAACTTCAAAGGCTTTTTAAACAGTTTATAGGACGTTAGAGCCACAGTGGTTAAACCTTATTTAAATGTATTGGAGACCACCAAACGAAGAGCACCGGAGAACATTGACAAAATGCATTAGTTCCAA